>OY744526.1:73135406-73332906 GCA_963556195.1 Sepiola atlantica | reverse complement strand
TTAAATTGTTGCAATTTTAAATGAATAAATAAAGAAGAGACACATTCGTTTTATTTATTTAAAGAATATTTAGATAACAATGACAATTATTTTTATGCAAGAAGAAAGAGTCATTATTTCTAAATAGTATTTACTTTTAAAAACATTTATTATTTCAAAAAGAATATTTTTAACAGTAAATTATACAAATTGATGTAGAATATACCGGGAAATTTCGCCAGTCTATATAATAATACGCTAAGCCACTTCATGTTTGTATGTATGTTATCACTTTTCACACCATGGTAAAAAGTGAGAACGTCCAATTGCCAAAAATCAAATGTAAAACGTCACTGAGAAATAGCTAATGTCGTTGTGGTTAGGGTTAGAGAGCAATCTGCCTCAGTAGATTATATATATATATATATATATATATATATATATATATATATATATATATATATATATATAATGATACACTAAAGCATTTTGTGTTTGTGCATACGTACCACCTTTTAAACCCATCAGAAAAAGTGAGATCGTCTGATCGCCAAAAATGAAATGCAAAACGTAACTGAGAAATAGCTAATATCGCTGTTTGCCAAAAAATAACATTTCACCCATTTTAAAATGAATTATTCTAAAATCGAATAAACCATCATAAATCGAATTCTGTCGTCCCCTCGACTTAAACAGTTTTACAACATACTCTGAGCATTCTTTTCATTTCAATGCATTTAATTGTTACACTTTTAAATAAGCGAATTCACAAAATGTTAAAATGATTTAAATTGTTACAATATATAAACAACTTAAAAGGTGAAAGTGTTCGTTTTATTTATTTAAAAATATATTTAGCTGGCAAGTATTTTTACGGTAAGCAAAAAGAGAGAAGATGGTAAATAAGTGACCGTAGCGTCCTGTTAGTTACTGTTATGGTACCTTACCTATACAGACTACTTGGACTCTTCCATTCATCGTAAATACTGGGAGCACCTGCTTCTCAGGGTTGACACCACACCAGTCTATACTGGCAGTCAAGACAGACGTACAACCACTCTTGTGCTTTGGTGTATTATATTATTTTCAATATACTTGTTTCTCTAAACTCCAAGTTCGTGTTTTCCTTCCGGATCCTTTACAGGCCCACAACAGTTACCATAATTGCTCTTGAAGTGGACAGGAAGAGTGGCCAATCTCTCGACTGGTCATCAACAAGAGAACGGAGTGTACACAACAGGTCTGCAGCGCAATGGCAGATCTATGATCAGATGGATCTGCAATGTGAAATCTGACCAAACCCAACACATCAGGTCAGAGGATTTGTTGAAAGCACTACACTTGCCCAGCATGGAAGTTATCCTAAGGATGAATCGATTGCGCTGGTTTGGTCATGTAGGACATTCGTCCTCCTGGATAAACCATTGCAGAAGCATGAATGTCATGAATCGCAAGAAGGTTGGCCGGCCAAGGAAAACTTGGAAGCAAGTGATTGGACAAGACCGCACAGAGTGGAATTTGGAGACTGCTGATATGCTGAACTATGAGAACTGGAGAGTGAGATTGCGTAATATCATTAAACGTCTGACACCTGAACAAGGGAAAAAGTGACGTTAAAGAATAGAAGAAAGAAGAAGAAAGAGTTTCTTTCCAACCCCATTCCCACATGTAAAACACATTAGCACAGAACTGCTTCCCTGCAGACTACAACAGGGTCGTCTTCAAGTCCAATGTCAACAAATACTTGATGAGCCATGCTCTTAATCAAATTTTGTCCTTTTCGTCCATCGTTTTCGACCCTCTCAGAGTATTGTGCATCGTCCAACTGACGATCTCATTAACCCTTATCCTCGAGTTGCTTTTGGTTATGTTAAGTGGTAACTCATTAGTAAAACAACAAAAAACATAAGCAAGATTGTCATAAAAGTAGAAAAACATAGAGTACTACTCAAAATGAAATAAGATCAGTCCAGAGGGAAGAAAAAAGTTTGGGGGACCCCCCCCCCCCCCATTAAAACAACCTCTCCCCAACATTAGCAGAACTAATTGTATGTAAAGTATAATTACTGATGACAAAACTTAAGATAATGCCAAAATATCTCTCCATGGAATATCTGTGGCATCAACCCCAATCTTGCAGAATTGATGCTACTAATTATGAACATACATCCTGCTATCATTTGTCTGAAGGAAACTTATTTTAAGGAAAATAAGGAAATAAATATAAAACATTACACAACTTACAACCTGAAAAAAGGTTAGCCAGATTTCCAACATTAGACCTAAATAGCATTGCATCTGACAGATCCATATTTTATTTTGACTAACTTACTTTTTATCCTTGGACCATGTTCTTTTCTTTGAACACATATTATGTATTTCTCTTCAATGTGTTTCAAAACAATACTTATTTCGGTTTGTAAGATTGATAAAATGGAGATATTTTTCGCTAATGCCCTAAAAGAAAACTTAGCTTACGTCATTAATAAAAAATAAATTTCATCATTGCTCTATCTATTTTAGCTATCAGTTAAACAATTAAATTTGTTTTAAATAAATATTAACCTATTTATTTCTTGGACGTATTAATATACCATAATAGTACATGATAATCTTTCTTTTACATCAGTCAATTACATTGCTCCCATTTACATGCCTCCCTACGAGGGCAGAGTTAAACACAAAGTCGGTTTTAATGTGGGGAAAATCCAGCTCCCTCAAAAGGGTTACTCTGGATTGAAACAAAAATAAAAATTGCTCAATCTAGAGGACAAAAGACTAAAAGACTGACTGAGGACAAAAAAGATGAAATGCAGCATCAGAACAGATACTACACTTTTCTACTAGCAAAAAAAAAAAACAAGTTTGTTAATTTTAATGAGATTATCTAAGCGGCAGTCATCAGCTTTGATGTTATTCACCACATGTACTCTTTCCTTTATGGTATGCAACATTTCTTTTTTCTTTTTTACTCTCATTTATTACTAGACTTTTATTGTTTCTTCCTCAAACTTTCGACAAACTAGACACTCATAACAGATAAAAAAATTCTATTCTAATAATGAACAAATACAAATTTTTTCTTTACTTGAAAAACAACTAATAATAATTCGACAACAAACAAATAATTTGCTTTCCAATCACATAAAAATATGTTATTATTATAATGAACAAATATGTTTATATGAAAACACACTACGGCATAATATGCTTATTTAAAAAGCAACTGACAAAAATGCTTTTTTATCACACGTGTACAAACAAATTCTCGTTTTTTGGTAAATTAAACCAAAAACTTGTATGAAGTGCTTCTACACTTCATACAATTTTTTTATTTACTTGAAAAACAACTAATAATATTTGGACAACAAACAAAATATTTGCTTTCCAATCAGATAAAAATATGTTATTTGAAAATGTTAAATACTACAAAGTACTTTAGAAAATATCTTATTTAACACTTTTAAATAAAGTTCATTACATTAACACACATTAGGGCAACATTCCAATATTTCACAGCCAATGGGATTGCAAAAAAAAAAAATGCTTCTCAATCACGCACGTACAAACGAATGAAAAATTATAATATTTAACAGTGCTTCATTTAAATTCATAATACTTTTTTAAACGTGTGCAACACTTGTGAACCAGAAGCTAGTTGCAAGAAAGTAACTTATAACTAGCATAATAATGTCGCAACGAAACAAGCAGGGTGTTCGTAAAGAAATGACATAATATAGTAACTTAGTATACATTTGGTTTTCATATCTGAATAAACTTTTCAGGAATACTACGGAGCGCACCTGAAAAACCTCTGGGTGCACCAGTGTGCCCTGGCACACTTTGAGAAACACTGGTCTAGCGTGTAAAACCTCAATGTGAGAAAGAACAAATATATGCTGGAACTAGAGTATTCATACGTATCGACCATGTGTAACCGGTGTGCTTTACCAATCATAAGAGATGGGCTTAATGGAAGTCGACAGAAAGTGTTTTAACACTCAAAGGGCTAAGATCATTGAGCGATAAAGATCAGTATTGAAAACAGTGTTGTTGGAGAAAAGTCTACTATGTGATAAAGATCCAGTTGCAGATACATTCTTACACTGAATAGAGTGTCACCAGAGAAAAGTATACAACGTAACAAAGTTCCAGTGGCGAGCATGTTGTTTCCATCGACAGAGACCATCTTTCCCTTTTTTTTTTGTTTAAAAAAAAAATTTCTTCAGCCTCAAAAACGATTTACCAAATGCAGTAGAAGACTAATGTTTACCACTTACCAAGGCAAAAAGCCACTCGAGGATAAAGGTTAATGAGATTGTAAGTTGGATGATGGAACAATACCATGAAAGGATTGAGAACAATGCTTGGTTAATTCAGAGGGATTACTTGACAGATATTTGTTAACATTGGGCTTGAAAACGACCATGATGTAGTCTGTAGGAAAAAAGTCTCACGGTAACGTGTTCCACAGGTGGGAAGTTATTAGAAAGAAACTCTGTTCATGTAATTTCCGTTTGCTTTTAGGTACATAGAGGAAGAAAGAGGAGTTCTTTGCAGTGTTGGTTGTAAAAGGAGTTCTTGCTGAGAAGGTTTTAGGGGGGGAGGACCTATCGCAACAAAATATGTGATATAACTTCAAATGATTACTTCTTTTCTGTACTCTTCCAGATTACGATTGGGCAAGATAGAGTAACCTTAATAGAATACTTAAAAATATATTATGGCATATCAACCCATTTTTGATTACTGATGAAAGAATACCGACTACATAGGATTCATTGGAAGCTATCCATTGAATGCCAACTGTTTTTAACCATATTCATGTCCAAACAGTTGGTTCACACCTTTTCCCAAGGGTATCATTACATAAGTGAATGCAATAGATTTGATGGGATTTGAACTTCTCCCTCTCTTTTCTCTCTCTCTTTCTCTCTCTCTCTCTTTCTCTCTCTCTCTTTCTCTCTCTCTCTTTCTCTCTACATTTAACGTCACCTTTACCTTGACCATGGGCCAGGCGTTTCTTGATATATCCTAGTTTTTTTTTTTTCACTTGTTCCTTTTTGCACCGTTTTCCTTCTACTGCAAGTTTCTTCTTGATTCACATATTTTATTTCTGTTTTTCTATCTAATGAATATACGGACGCCTGTCTTAGCAGCACATATGTAAATCTATATGTTATATTCTACACCTATACTCCATTGTCAGCGCTGGTTTAGTATTATTAGACTGGGCCAATGTTCTGGAGAGATGGAGACAAATTATAGGTGATTTGGATCATCCATAGCTATAAAAGTCTGAGTTTCATAAATAAATGTTTGTAGGATTATTTGCTTTCAATCTACACGGACAACTCCACATGAAAAGCAAATGGACCTGCCATCTGCTGCGGGCTACCTTGATCAAGGGAACTCCAAACTATGCGGGATGAAAATGAACATCTGCCGTCAAACCATGCGCCACTAATCCCAAAACCTTTCACTTGCAACGTGATTCGCTGTTGGGCTTCTCCAGTTAGATGCCAATTTATTAGAGTGTCGTCGTATGATTCAAGAGTCAGTTTTCGTCTCTATTTGTTGGGAACACTTGACGTTTATCCATAGTCAACAACCTGTTTATCTCTCTCTTTCTCTATTCATTTAATGTCACTTTTCCTTTGTCCATGGGTCAGATTTTTGATATTTTGCAATCTCACTCTCCAGTTCTTACAATTCAGCAGATCAGTTGTCTCCAAATTCCACTCTGTGCGGTCTTGTCTAATCACTTGCTTCCAAGTTTTCGTTGGCCGGCCGATCTTTCTGTGGTTCAAGACATTTATGTTTCTGCAATGGATTATCCAGAAGGGTGAATGCTCAACATGACTGCACCAGCGTAACCCACTCGTCTTTAGGATAACCTCCATGCTGGGAAAAACAGAGCTTACCAATTCCATGAGGCCACTCTCATTTGTCCTGAAAAGTTTCTTCTGAGAAATAATTAAATCTGTTTTTTTAATTTTTAATTTATTATTTATTTTTATTCACCCCCAAACAAAGCTATATTGTCAATTATTTTCTTTTACTTCAGGAATTTTTCCATTTTTATTTTATATCTCAGGAACCAAAATTTTACGTATAATCCTATGCTTCATCCGTAATGTTCTCTTATAACTCTTAGCACATCTCAAAATATTAGCCAGATTTTGTCAAATATTATCTTACGGTCTTACACTTAATGTGACATCACCACCCATATTGACGAGATCCTTTGACCCCCACCCTTATCCTTCGACCACTCATTGGCAGAATAGAACGTTTACGACAGAAGGTACATTTTCATTATGGAGCGCTGAAAAACAGCCGCTTCTTTTTTATAGGAGTTTCAGCGGGAGGGGCTCCGATTTGAAAATAGGGAGCCAGCTCTAAGTTTGGGCGTTGTTCTAGGAGCCAGATTTATAGAGAGGATGCAAACAGAGTGGGGAGTTGGGCAGCAAGATATTTGTTCGCATTACATTTAAATTTCTGCATGTTGGTGCTGTCGGGGAAATAGGAAAGGATAGGGATGGAAAGGAATTCCAAAGGTAAGCAGTCCAAGGAAAAAAAGCTATCAGATTAGAAAGTCTTCCGGCATTTACGGACATCTAAAGTGAAGGGGTGGGATTTAGCCACTAGTCGGATGGGTATTTTCGTTGAGGGGGTACAAGTGCAGCAAGTTCACCTGATCACATTCCGTGGAAGTACTTGTAAAACAAACACCGGGATGTAACTCTACAGCGATGGGACAGGGGCTAGAGCTTGGCAGACAGTGTGGGACCTATTAGGTTCGAAATTCTTTTTGCACTCTATCCAAAAGGGAGAGGTTAATGGTTGGTGCACCAGCCCAAATGTAGCAACAGTACTCCATGCATGGGCGAATGGTAGCAAAGGACAAAACAAATTAAAAAGATATATTTTATAAAGATTAAGACGAGGAGATCTAATGTAAAAAATAAAATAACTAAAATTCTAATTTACATAAATTAAATCTTTTGATTGATATGAATCAATACAATATAATTTACTGAGTCACAATTAGCCAAATGTCTTATCCTAAAATGAACGTGGAAACAATTTCAATTATACACATTTCTACAAACCTGAATCCTGAAACAAAAAAAATATCACTCCCTCTTTTAGTTTGGGTCCTATAATTTGAAAGCACGGTTCACGAAAATGTCTTCCCTTGTTGTGGTGTTTTACAACAACACTGGTGTGTGTTACAGTGTCAATTGAAGAATTCAGAGACCGTTTGTGGCACAATTGCAGACGACGACAAAAACAACAACAACAACAACAACAACAACAGCAACAGCAGCAACAAAAGCAAACACTATGCAGCAAGTATATTAACCAACAAAAATTAAGTTCTCATCGGACCCACGTTTAGGATCGAACACGTTAAGAATTACTTAGAAAAAAAATTAAGATAATTAGCTATAACCTGGCTCGCAAGTATATGCTCCAGATATGCTCACTCGCATTGGATATTTTTGCTGAAAGATTTAATGTTTATTTTTTACAATGATGATGATGATGTTAGGCTGCTGAGATAACTAATATTGCATGTGGTGATGATGATGATCGGTCTCATGGGACAAAGTGATAAGACTCTGAGATGAAGGATGAATACTTTGAAAGACTTACTTTTGGTCGGTTCCCTAACTTTGCTCTAGTGGTGAGTTATTTAGGGATCGTTTGTTTGGCTGGATCGTCATCAATTAGAACTAATCAATCAACACAGACGATTATAGTTAAAATATCTCGTTCCTTTATGCACTTTTATATGGCCGGGCTTGGGCAGAGAAAGAGAGAGGAGGACAGAGTGTTAGCCTTGATGATGATGATGATGATGATGATGATGATGATGATGATGATGATGATGACGACGACGACGATGACGACGACGACGACGACGACGACGTGGTGGTGGTGATGGAGATGCACATATACCACAGTTGCAGATACCAACAACAAAAGCAGAGGCGATGCAGCAAGTATAATAACCAAGAAAAAATTAAGTTTTCATCGGACCCACGTTTAGGATCGAATATGTTGAGAATTACTAAGAAAAAAACCCAACAATATAATTGATTTAAATGTCACAATGAGCCCAATGTCTTATCCTGAAATGAATATGGAGATACTTTCAATTGTAAACATTTCTACAAACCCCGAAAGAAAATATATATACCCCCCCCCCAAAAAAAAAACATCACTGCTTAATACACTAAACGGACAATGTCCAGCCAAAAGAAAACTTATATTTCATAAGAATTGAAAACCAATCATTATTCTCATTAATGAATTTAAATTAGCTCTTTCAATGAATAGCATAATCCAGTAAAACAATTAAAAGAATAGTCTAAATGCTTCATCAATATAAAAAACAGGTGGGGCAACTACTACTACTACTACTACTACTACTACTACTACTACTACTACTACTACTACTACTACTACTCATCATTATCATCAGTTTAATGTTCGTTTTACATGCTGTCATGTGTTGGAAGACTTATCACTTCCTCACATGTTTTTCTTGACCTTCCTCTGCAGACTGACGCTGTTATTTCAACTGTTCTACATCTACTAATAAAATAACTTATCTATTCTTTTAAGCGACCACACCATTGAAGTCTCCTGTTCTGCACACATCTCCCTTTACTGTCCAGATTTTGTCTTCCTCTGAGCCCATCAGATCTAAGCCAGTCTTAAAGACTCACGTTACACATCCATTGTATCATTCTCATATCACTTCTCTCCAAGCGACGCATGTCCTCAACCCTCACTTGCCATGTTTCACGTCTATACATAATCACACTTCGTACACATGCTTGATAGACTCTTCGTTAATAGTGATAAAACTCTGCTGGTTAGTAACAGCAGAAGTACTCTGAACTTGCTCCATCCACTCCTAACTCTTGCAATTACACTACCTCCCTGTGATCCAATGGTATCACCAAGGTAACAAAACTTCTGAACAACCTGAATAGCCTTGTCATTCGAATATACTTTCTCCACATCTGAGTTCTCATCCGTCTCCACTGTCTTGCATTTCTTGCAGATAAACTAGTTATCATCTTTCAACCTACCTGTAATTCCACTGCACTTCACGTGTACCGAATGCTTATAAATACAACAAAAGATTGAGTTCCCCAAACTCTTTTCATAAACGGAACTTTCTTCTTTTTGGGGCTTTTCAACACTGCAGTCACTGATCATCACTGAGTTTATAAAAAAAAAAAAAGAAAACAAAAAAAAAACTCTGACTGACTCCCGACCTCAGAGGAAAGAAAAATATGTCTAAATAAGCATTTCAAATATAACCTTATAGGCAACAAATACATTAACTGAATTATATCTGTAGTATTTTCTAAAGAGGTAACATTGTCTCTCATCTATGCCTGACACCAAACTGCCCAAAACACATTAATCGGTAAGCCTTCCAACCTCACCCATACCTCACCCATTTGTTAACAAAGAAACTAGACACTCTGCAAACAAAGACAACAGCACACACACACACACACACACACACACACACACACACACACACACACACACACACACACACACACACACACACACACACTCTCTCTTTCTTTCTCTTGTATCATAAACAATTGTTATATGTATCTCTCATTGCTTTAATAAATTTATTTTCCATGTGGCAGCAGGCTAAACAACTGGCTGATAAATTAGTAAATATGCCAGTATTTCTTTGACCAAATGCCAAGATGAGTGAAATACCAAAGTAGACGAATGTCTGTGGAATGAGGTAGAATCAAGGTTAGACGAAAAAGTTGAGGTGAAATAACAAATAAAAGATGCCAGAATGCCAACCAAACCTCCAAAAATAAAGATGGTGTCAATGGTTCGTAAGAAAACTAAACCTAAGAACAACAAATGAAAGAAGGTTTATAGAAAGGAAAGCATATTATCAAATAAAATCACAAAATCATCCAAACTAATGTATATTAAATTTTATTGACCACGGATTAGAAATATAACCTCAAATAAACAGTCCTGTGTCAATTGGCCTTATGTTTGAGGTTAGTAGAAAATACGAGAAAGAAGAATGTTCAGTTTGTTCCGACGAATGATGTGAGTGAGTCAACAGGCTTGTGGCTTAGAACCGGGCGTATAGCAAAAGAAAATAGCAGTTCTCAACTTTGCCAAAGTAGGAGAGAGACAGTGGAGAGGGTTCCTTTCAGGTTGACGATGCAAGACTTCTCTGTTTGAGCGACTTTATTATCTGGTGTAAATAGCCCAACAAAGAGTATTCCTATGTGCCAGATTCTGATTGGCTGACAGGTCACAAAATCATTTCAGAAGATCTACAGCTGACATGCTGATTGTAATAATGCACAGGAAAAGCGAATCTATCTACAGGGGCTTCGTCTTTAGGGCGATAGCTCTTGATATATCAAAGGCCTTCAATAGGGTTTGGCAAAAAGGTCTGCTCCACAAGCTTGGTAGCTATGGAATATCTAGAAATTTCCTCTCAACCATCAAATCCTTTTTCTCTGATAGGTCTATAAAAGTAGTTGTTGACAGGCAAAAGTCCGCAGCAGATAGCATCAATGCCAGGGTGCCTGAAGGATCCATTTTGGTCCCAACCTTCTTCGTGATCTTCATAAATGATTTTCCAAATCATATTCTGAGATCATTCATTGACATCTATGCTGACGAAACAACTATTTATGGCAACACTTCTCGAAAAGTATTGATGCTTAAGATCTTTCTGACTATCCTTCCAACTTGGAAGAAAAATGAGGAAAAAGTGGCTTGTTGCTTTTAACACCTCTAAAACCAGGCTTCTCTCCTTTCACCACCAACGCTCGGATCCTCACTTCTCCCCAGTCGAAATGAATGGGTTTCTCCTCGAAGAAGTCCCCTTCTTTAATAAGCTTCTAGGACTGACGTTCACTGCTAACGGAAGACTTACATCAAATCTGTTGTTAAGGTTTCTGGAAAAATGGATTATTCTACTGCTCCAGAAATTACCTCATCCCTGACGCAATCCTCTATCTGTATAAGAGCCAGATACGTCCTAAAATAGAGTACTGCTGTCATATCTGGGGAAGTGCCGCTCGGAGTACTCTTTCCTGTCTTGACAGAGTACAAAATCGATTCTGCAATCTAGTGGGGCGTTGATCTCTTCTCATCACTAGAGCCTCATTCACACAGAATACATGTTGCTAGTCTCTTTCTACTCTGTCTTTATGTTTATGCTAGGTGCTCGACTGAGCTCCAATCCCTAGTCTCTCGCCCCTGTAAAACATTCACAGCAAGAACTCGTCTAGCTACAACCACTGCAAATAACTTTTCTTTCTTTTTCTCTCTTTACCAAAAACCAAACGGAACCTCCATGAACAAAGTTTCTTTTCTAGAACAGCCTATCTGGGGAACAAAATACCACGAGTCTGTTTCCCAACCGACTACATCATGGTCGTCTTCAAGTCTAATGTAAACAGATACTTATCAGGCCGTCCTCTTGGATAATCAATTGCTCTTAAGTAATTCTGCTAATTCCACCCATTGTTTCCGGCCGTCTTGTGGAGGCGATCATCGTCCTACTAACGATCTCTTTAACCATTATCCTTGAGTGCCCCCCCCCTCTCCCGGGCCTTGATAAGTGGCGACCCAATAGTGAAAAATAAATAAATAAAGTTATTCAACTAAATGCTTATCCAAATACACTGCGTCCATCTTAACCAGGAAATGAATAACTCAAAGTTAGTTGTTTAATCCTCTACCGGCTTGCCTCATCATTTAGGTATGCAAGCCTAAGAATGCAGGACTCGAAATGTAAGACTGTTATGGTGTGATGGTGATCTACCCTATTTCGTGACTATATGGACTCTTCTACACACTATGCATAGAGGAAACTACGACGAAGGGCGAAGCAGTCTTTCGGTAACATACTATTCTGTACTTCTGTAAATGCACACTCTGGTAAATATACCACCGTGTTGTCTTATTTATTATCGGCCGTTCAAGGTCACAAGAAAAACATGTCAAACAACAAGAGCATCAAGCTGTAACTTAAGTTACATAATTTCCAATGTTCTCTTCTTTTACCGAATAAATCAAGAGATGCGTTTTGTATTGTGAGATTTTAAATCTTTTTATCCAATTAAAAAGAAAAAAAAAGCCCTCTGCGAAATCTTTAAAGCTATTTATTTGTATTTGTTGGTTGGTTGTTGTTGTTGGATTTTATGTTCGTTTGGTCATTTTATGCTGAAAACATACATGGAGCGTCCAGTGGACAGGGGCAGGATATATATATATATATATATATATATATATATATATATATATATATATATATATAAAGAGAGAGAGAGAGAGAGAGAGAGAATGTAGACGTGTTTCCTTGTTGTTGGCAAGTGTCTCTCTGCTGATCGACTGTGATTCCCAAAGGGGTTGTAAGTAGTTCTTCAGTGGACAGATAGAATCAATGCGCCCTGCAAGCTGATTGGCTAGTGTGTAACCAGATCACTGAACAGGGACATTTTTCAGAGGGAGAAAATAGGTCTTTGTTTATGACTGCTACACTCCCAAATTTGAGCCTCACAACCGAATGAACTTTTAAGTCTATTTACTTGCTTCCTCACGAGGGTAGAGTTAGACACGTCGGTTTTTAATGTGGGTAAAACCCAGCTTCCCAAAAAGGGGCACTCTATATTTGGAAAAAAATTGCCTAAGTTTAGAAGGATTTCTCCAAGAACAGAAAAGATGAAGTGTAGTTTTATTTATCTTCCTCCCACAAGGTAAGATGTGACACAAGGTCGGGAAAGTAGGATTTGAAAAACCAGCGCTCGAGAATTTGAGCACTCCGGCCATTAAAAATTGCCTGGGCAGCCCCGTCGGCATTCCCCGGTAGGGGCGCCTCAGGCGATTAGCAATAAACTAACCATAGGCCGGCGTAAATCAAGGACTGCCCCATAGGCCGGCGTAAATCAAGTCCCGAAGGCCAAGACAATACGAGTCTATGCAGTGCAGTATCCATCGGAACAGATACTACACTTTGATCTTGGCCAAAAGGAGTATCAGAACAGATACTGCACTTTTCTCTTCGCCCAAACCCAGAACCTATTTGTATTAGGTAGCAGTACACCTCACGCATGATATCCCCATGCAAATTTAATGTACTTTTTCTTTTCTTCACCCCCTCTTTATAAAGGACTATTTTTTTCTTTCATACAAAGTAGAAGCTTCTAGTAACATTTGACATGTTAATCTGTGAATCAGATACGGGAATTGTAAGCAAGTGGAAGCCATATTTTCTAGGCAATAAGCAACTTGTACAGAAATATATGCAATAACATTTTTTTCTTTTTTTTATTGGTTCACCACTTATCAAGGTCAAGAGTCACTCAAGGATAAAGGTCAATGTGACAGAATAACCGAAAGATGAGGAAAACTATGGGAGTACTAACATTGATCAATGGTGTGGCCTGCGTTTGATTGCTTACAGGGTTGTTTAGGAAAAGAATTTGCAATATTGAATTTTCTCGCTCACGAGCCCCTATTCCGAATTCGTGGCCGTGGGCAGCCATCAGTGGACTGTTTCTCTTGTACCAAACATGATAAACAACGTTTTAAGTTTAATTTAGACGGTTTCAAATCGATATAAATGATTGCACACTAAAAATAACAGTAATCAAGTAAAAATTACATTTTCAGTTGATATTTAATTTTCATTTAAAAAATTATTCCAGCTAATTTTAATAAATTTTAATTATAAAATTTTCCCTGAAAAAGATCTTATGTGATTTTTTTTTTGTTTTAATTATGACCGTTTGGTGCAGGATAGTCAGTCTACTGATGGCTGCCCACGGCCACGAATTCGGAATAGGGGCGTGTGAGCGAGAAAATTCAATATCGTCCAAAGATTTGTTGACATTAGATTTGAAGACAACCAAGTTGTAACTAGCAGGAAAGCAGTCCCTCGGTAATATGTTCCACATGCAGGAGAAACTGTTTTTAAATAGTTAAAATATATTTTATTTTACGAGATAAAATGTTGCACATTAAATTTAGGCAATTTCTTTAAAGAAATTTACAAAAGCCAAGAATGCTTTGATGTAGAAATAACTAATAACAAATAAAGTGCGGGATTTTCTATTGCTATTGATAAATACCATGAACAACATGTTTGCCACATATTTTTGTATATTGAAACTAGAAGAATACCCGTCCCAGGACGGGTAAAATGAATTCCACGAACACAAACCGTTTTGCACCACTTTTATGTCCCCTTACGAAGATTAAGTTCAAGATATAATGATACTAAACTTTATGTATAATATCCTTATTCTAATTTTGATCAAAATCCATTGCATGATTTTGATTCTAGAAAATGTCTAAAATTTAAGATTTAAGCTTAAGAGACTTTAAGATGAAATCGGAATTCAGGGAATCTTGCTCGATATCTAATGGTTATGGATCAGATTCAATGCAAATCTGATATATTTAAATTTTCAATCGGGAGGTTGTGCCCATTTATGCCCCCTAAAAGCCCTTAAAATATTCCAAAGAAACCGAAATTTAAGGAAAGGTTTTTATTTGATGCCTAATACCTAATGTTAAAATTTCACAAAAATTAGAGGTAACTGAATTTTCATGAAGGGCATAAAACTAAATTAAACTAAATATAGCCCACATTACGACCACTTGTGCCTATTTTTTTCTTTACAAATGAAAGAGTATTTAGGCATGAATCTGATTGTTCTTATTTAAATATTTAGACATAAGTATGATTTAAAAAAATTAATTTCTAGTAATCCGAGGCAAATGTTTCTTTACCTTTCTCTCTCACTCTTTATATATATATATATATATATATATATATATATATATATATATATATATATATATATATATATATATATAGTTATACATATATATATAGTTATACATATATATATATATATATATTTATACATATATATATATTTATACATAGATATATATATATCTATATATATATAGTTATACACACACATATATATATAGTTATACACACACACACACACATATATATATATATACATATATATATATATATATATATATATAGTTATACATATATATATATATATATTTATTTAGAGAGAGATAGATACACATATATATATATTTATATATATATATGTATATATGTATATATATTTATATACATACATTTATATATATTTATATATATATATTTTTATATATATATTTATATATAAACATTTATATATAGATATTGTCTGTTGAGAAAATCACTCAGATGCTGATGTTAGTTTATAAGGTGTATTAATCAAAAGAATAACAGATAGATTGATAGACAGAGAGAGAAAAAACTTTTGACTTTCGTTCTGGGGTAACCACTAACCCTTAGGTGTCACTCAAAATTTTCCATTCAAACAACGGCTTTTGTTATGCATCATCATCATCATCATCATCATCATCATCATCATCATCATCATCATCATCATCATCATCATCATCATCATCATCATCATCATCATCATCATCAGTTTAACATCTGTTTTACATTCTGGCATGTGTTGGACGGCTTTTAGAAATTTACTTCCAAACTAAACTATCTCTATCCAGGTATTTATTTATCACTCTGTCTCTCAAGTCCATTCTTATCTCTTCATCCCATGTTTTCCTTGGCCATTACCTGTGAACTGTACCTGTTACCTCAACTGTTCTACATATACTAACGCTAAGAGCTTTCATCCATTCTTTCAATGTGACCATACCAACAAAATTTTGTTCTGAACACCTCCCTCTTTACCGTCCAAATTTAATCTCCCTCTGAGGTCATCAGATTTAAGCCTGTCTTTAAGACACATTGCACATCTATCGTATCATTATCATATTATTTCTATCCATGCAACACATGTCCTCAACTCTCATAGTTCAACATGAATAAGCAACTGTTAGATTATCATAACTACTTTTACTGATGCACAACAAACAAAGTCAAAATGACCTTACATGGCGCGTCTCAAACAATACAAGTTACCCGGTTAATGTTTACAAAAGAATTACTCACATGCATGACAGTTCGACAAACAACTCACTCATTTTTTACGCTGAAAAAATTATTTAAAAAAAATATTTACACTTTTCACTCGTGAATTGTCGCATCAAAATTTGAAAGCTAAAGGCGGACAATTGTTCATAGAGCAGTTTATAGAAAAATGACGAAATGTCTTGTTGAAGTGTCTACCAAGACAGCAACATAATGAATGACATTATCCAGGTTGAATTGTGAACACTAAAAGAAAATATTGCCAAAGAAAAAATTGTTTATCCTGAACTTAGAAAACCGTTTCTCACGGTCAGCAAAGACGGCCATTGTTTTAATATAGACACGTATCAATTTATTAACACTTTGAGCATAGGAAATAATTATCAACATTTTCGTCTCCATTTATGAAGATTGGTCGTTTTTTAATGTTTCAATGGCGAATCGACCCTTTTTGTGATACCATCACTGCAAAGACCTTTTCTTTCTTCTTCCGCTTCCCGGTTGATTATAATATAGTCGTCTTCAAGTCCAATGTTAATAAATACTTAGTCATCAAATCTCTTTTCACCATTGTTTTCAATCCTTGTTCTTCGTCCAACTGACAATCTCATTAAGTTGCATGCAGCAGGTGGTACTGGTTTACATGGTAGAGTCCAGTAAGCAACAAATTTTGCACCATTACTGCCCCCCCCTCCTTAGCAAAACATTCACAGCAAGAACTCGTCTAGCTACAACCACTGTAAATAATTTTCCTTTCTTCTTCTGTGTACCTAAAACTAAACGGAAATTCCATGAACAAAGTTTCTTTCTAAGAACTTCACATCTGTGGAACACAATACCATAGGGCAACTTCTTTGCTGACTACATAATAGCCGTCTTCAAGTCCAACATAAACAAATACTTGTCGAGTTGTCCTTTTAAGTAATTAAATGCTGCCCTTTCGACCCATCGTTTCCAATCCTCTCATAGCATTGTTCATCTTCCAATTGACAATCTCATTGACCCTTATCCTCGAGTGACCTTTGACCTAGGTAAATGGTGACTAATTAGCATAAAAATTTTAATTCCGATACCTAATAGTAATGCATTGTATACGATTAATTTAACACAAGTTGATATGTCATCAATAACATTGTGGGTTCATACCTTTTCCTACAGTATTAGCGTGCAAATGACCACAATAGATCCTAGGATTTGGTAATTGGTACATAATTGGCATAATGGTTAAAGTGTTCGCTAATGGGCCTGAAGACCAGTGTTCAATCTTTGGTCGAGTCATACCAAAGACTCAAAAACTGGTACTTGTTATATTTTTGCTAAACATCCAGCATTATAAGGTAAGGTTCAAGGGTAAGTGGAGCAATCCAGGGAAAGAGTTGCACTCTTAACTACATTCTGGCATAGTAGTCAATAAAAAAGGAACCTTCGGATCGCCCTCGACTACGGTCTTACAATTTATTATCTATATAATAATACGCTAAGGCAATTTCATGTTTGTACGTACGTTATCACACTCTGTCTTTATCTAAAATATGGGATCGCCAAAGATGCAATGAAAAAAAAGTAAATTTAAAAAAAATTTCATCTGATGCTGCTGTTGTGCTGAACGTGAAACTAATACTAAAATATAATTTCTGCCCTTTGGGCTAAGACCAAAGTGTAGTATCTTTTCTATTTAAAGATGTAAAGATGGTACAATAGTATCATTGGGTCTGCGATCACACCGGACGTCCATAGAAAGGAAATATTTCACAAACACTTACAAGGGTTTTGGAGATAGACCTCTACAACCACATATATTCTAAAACTACATTAACCAGAGTACTTAGATACATATGTTTCACTTTGAACAAAGGTGGCCCAATAATATCGTGGGTCCACATCCGCAGTTGTCCAATATCTTCTATAAAGTAACATTTCAACTCTTGCAGGGTACCTGTTTCCTTTTCATGGGTAGTAATAAATGAGTGAGGACAAAAGAAAGTTTGATTAGGTATTGTGTGATGCAATGGTCACTCAAAATGATCCGACTTGATACGTTCGAAAGTTAAACCGTGTCAGATTAAAAATGGTATCATGAATGAATGGCTTCACCCGTGCATTACTTTTTATGTTTCAATTTGCATTTAATCAAGAAAAAAAAATAAAGACCAAAACGGAAGCGTACTACTTCTAATGTAACCATTCATCATATTCATTTTTAACTATCTTCTATACAAATAAAACTAAGAAACACTACTGGGGTTATTAAAAACTTTGCATGCAAATAAGCTGTGACACAGACAGTGTAATAAGCTATGGCACAGTTAGTGTAATAGGCTATGACACAGTCAGTGTAATGAGCTATGGCACAATCAGTGTAATAAGCTATGACACCGTCAGTGTAATAAGCTATGACACAGTCAGTGTAATAAGCTATGGCACAGTCAGTGTAATAGGCTATGACACAGTCAGTGTAATAAGCTATGACACAGTCAGTGTAATAGGCTATTACACCGTCAGTGTAATAAGCTATGACACAGTCAGTGTAATAGGCTTACACAGTAAGTGTAATAGGCTATGACACCATCAGTGTAATAAGCTATGGCACAGTCAGTCTAATAATCTATGACACAGTCAGTGTAATTAGCTATGATACAGTCAATGTAATAAGCCATGGCATAGTCAGTGAAATAAGCTATGATAATGTCAGTGTAATAAGCTACAGCACAGTCAGTGTAATATGCTATGACACAGTAAGTGTAATAAGATATGCCACAGTAAATGTAATACGCTATAGCACAGTCAGTGTAATGAGCAATAACACAGTAAGCATAACAGGCTATGGCACAGTCAGTGTAATAAGATATGGCACAGTCAGTGTAATAAGCTATGACACAGTTACTGTAATAGGTTATGACAAAGTCAGTGTAATTAGCTATGGTACAGTGTAATAAGCTATAACACAATCAGTGTCATGAGCTATGACACAGTCAACGTAATAGGCTATGACACATTCAATGTAATAAGCTATGACACAGTCAGTTAAATAAACTATGGCACAGTAAGTCTAATAGGCGATGGCGCAGTCTATGTAATAATCTATGACACAGTCAGTGTAATAAGCTGTGACACAGTCAGCGTAATCAGCTATAACACAGTCAGTATAAACAGGTATGACACAGTTAATGTAATAAGCAATGATACAGTCAGTGTAATAAGCTATGACACCGTCAGTGTAATAAGCTATGACACAGTATA
Source organism: Sepiola atlantica (assembly GCA_963556195.1). NCBI lineage: Eukaryota > Metazoa > Mollusca > Cephalopoda > Sepiida > Sepiolidae > Sepiola > Sepiola atlantica. The sequence goes on along the minus strand of OY744526.1, from coordinate 73,313,630 downwards.
ATAAGCTATGACGCAGTCAGTATCATGAGCTATAACACAATCAGTGTAATGAGCTATGCTACAGTCAGTGTAATAAGATATTGCACAATTAGTGCAATAAGCTATGACACAGTCATTGTAATGAGCTATTACACAGTTAGTGTAATAAGATATGCCACAGTAAATGTAATACGCTATGACACAGTTAATGTAATAAGCTATGCCACAGTCAATGTAATTAGCAATGACACATTCCTTGTAATAATCTATGACACAATCATTGTAATTAGCTATGGCACAGTTAGATAGAGAGTCAGTGTAATAAACTATGACACAGTCAGTGTTATAATCCATGACACAATCAGTGTAATAAACTATGATACGGGCAGTTTGATAAGCTATGGTACAGTCAATGTAATAAGCTATGCCACAGTCGATTTAAGAAGAAATGACACATTCCTTGTAATAATCTATGACACAGTCAGTGTAATAAGCTATGACACATTTAATGTAATAACTATGACACAATCAGTGTAATAAGCTATGACACGGGCAGTGAAATAAGATATGTGCAGTGTAATTAGCCATGACACAGTCAGTGTAATAAGCTATGACATGGACAGTGTTATAAGCTATGTAAAATTGACCTTGAAGATAAACTTTTACGGTCATGAAAGATAAGAAGAAGAATATCAAAGATGCTATTTTTTATATTAATTTGGCATTCAGTGAAGATCCTTAATAAAAAAGTATCATAGAATATTATTATAATCAGTTACCAGATAGAATCATAATCGATCCAGGTTTTATGATATGTGGTTTGCGGTCGCACCAAACACTATAATTCAGAAAGGGCAATGTTTACCAGACATGCATAAAAATACAATAACATTTGTTTATCTATTAACTTTAATACAGTAATGATTTGAAGTTATAATATTCGTAAATCATTTCATGTTAGGAATGTAAAATACGAAGAAGCAAAAACGAATGAGGGATTTTAGAATTGAACCTATCTGTATAACTAATGCAATTATAATTAATCTTGTTTCAAACTGACCAAGAATGACATATGTTTTCTTAATTATTCCCCTCATTACCTCCAAATTCTTCACTGGTAAAGAGTATACTTCAGGTTTTATACGAGGAACTCTAAAGCTCCTATAATAACCAAGAACTCTTAAAAAGGAGAGAAGAGGAAGGGAAGTATACAGGTTATAGATATCTCATGAACGGATTTTACTGTAAAACCCTCAGTTTATATCAATAGCTGTAACTTACCTGCATAATAAACGCAATGAATAGAATTTGTAGCAAAATTCTGAGTGGCAGAAAAAAACAGAAAAAACCCAGAAAAAAACATACTTACTTCGTATTTTGCAATTCTTACTGTTACTAAGATTGAGACTCTTTCAAAATTCCCTTCGCCCCAAGCAACATCCTTTAGATAAAAAGAGGCAAATGTGTTCCCTGAAAACCAATAAGATGTTTGGAGGAGGTTTCTCAGTGAAGCTCCTATAAATAAAGCGCCTAGTATACTGAGCCCAAAAATCCTTTATACGTAATTGATCTGAAGTTTCAGATACATATTATATAACGCAATCTATCTAGATATTATACTAATCACAGCAGGTCTGTAGTGGTTCGTCTGATAGGTAATAACAACGCTTCATTATCCAGCCATTAATGTTCTGTTCTTTTAATGTAGGCTTTCAAACAACGGCAAGAAAAAAAGAAAGTCTTCAGAATTATCTGTAAATTTGGTAAACTTTGTTTGGTAAGATATTGCTTAATGGCACATGAACCCTAAGGATCATTTCATGCCATGAATGTAGAAGGAAATATCCTTTATTTGAGTCTTAAGTCAGTGGGTTATTTATAGTCATTAGTTAAGGGCTTTGGTATTTTGAATTGTTGTCATTTTGGTGAAGGTTTTTATGCTTCAAGTTCTTTATATCTTGCAATGTTTAATCATGGTTTTTGGTTTGGTTGTTTTTGTTTCACGACATATCGACCTTTTTCAGGTGATTTAATGCTGAATCTGGTCATTTTGGTGAAGGTAAAAACCATCAAGTTCTTTATATGTTTAAGTATTTATTCATGGTGTTTGGTTGAGTGAAAGGGGGGAGGGAAGAGGGTAGAGGGAAGAAGAGGGGAGGGAGGGAAATTGTTGTTTTTTGTTTTGGATTTTGCAGAACATGATTGAGTTTTGCAAAGGAAAAAAAGCAATAAAACATCAATGTTTGGTGCATTTTGAGTCAGGAAGTCAATAACTTCAGACAGCCTGATTTATTAGCGCCAGAAGTTCTCTTTAAATGCTGAATCTTAGCAAGAAATTTCAAGTTTGGTAGAAATCGAATATCAGTGTCTTCACGTCTAAGATTTAACTCCCTGGTAGATAAAGCATTTCTCTCATTTACTCTAGCAACAAAAGCTAAGATCACTAAAACAGTATTCCATGATAAGAATTTTGATTCCACAGAATATAAAGATTGAAAGGAATGATTGGTGAGAGCCCTTAGAACAAAATCCAATTTCTAGTCAGAAAGAAGCGTCTAACTGAAGGATTATAATTCCGTTAAACAAATTCGATAAAAGTTTATCTGAATTTATAGAATTTCTGTTCCAACCTTTGTGAATAGCTGCTACTGCCATTCTACAAGAATTGAAGCTTTGCAACCTCTGACCTGGGTTGACGAGCCAAAAGGTGAACGCCAAGAGGGTTGTGTAGGTTTTGTGATTAGAACAACCTGAGTAGAATGTTTAAAATGCCCAGGCAGTATTTCCTCTCACTTCAGGTCGATATGCAACAATCTGCTCAGTTTACGCCCCAACATTGCAAGATAACGAAGAAGCTACCATGACCTTTTACAAGACTATTCATAATGCGGTTTGTTCTGTTGATGAGAAACTTATTATTCTGAGTGATCTCGATGCTTGGGTTGATAGTGACTTTGATAGTGACTTTGATAGTGACTTTGATAGTGACTTTGATAATGACTTTGATAGTGACTTTGATAGTGACTTTGATAGTGACTTTGAAAGTGACTTTGATAGTGACTTTGATAGTGACTTTGAAAGTGACTTTGATAATGACTTTGATAGTGACTTTGATAGTGACTTTGAAAGTGACTTTGAAAGTGACTTTGAAACGTGACTTTGATAGTGACTTTGATAGTGACTTTGAAACGTGACTTTGATAGTGGCTTTGATAGTGACTTTGATAGTGACTTTGAAACGTGACTTTGATAGTGACTTTGATAGTGACTTTGAAACGTGACTTTGATAGTGACTTTGATAGTGACTTTGAAACGTGACTTTGATAGTGACTTTGATAGTGACTTTGATAGTGACTTTGAAACGTGGGATGTTCTCGGTCGCCATGGAATCTGCAATGTAAACTCTGATGGTTTGAAGCTACTTCCGTTTTGTTCAGAAACTCTCCAAATATCAAGAAAAGAAAACAACCTGTTCTTTCTCTAATCAACTTTGTTTTTTCTCCTGGTGCAAAAATAAACTGAAAACCTTCTTAGGAAAATCCAGGGTCCGGTTTCGAATCAACCATTTTCCGTTCGATAATATTGTTACATACGCCCCTATAATTTTTGTCATTTATTTGTAATTAACAATCTTTAAGCTTCGTTGTCTAGAAACACAGAAAAAAAATATAATAAAAATAAAAATGAACAAAAAAACAAAAAGTTCCTCAAGTAATTGTATAATGTTCTGGTCCCTCAGATTGTGGACATGTATATATGCATATATGCATGTATGCAGTCTTAGAGTTTTTGTGTTGGAAGAAAATGGGAATAAAATTAATGGCTGAGTATGCAAAAAAAAGTCTCTTTTTCAGTTCATTATTAACACCCTTACAATTACCTTGCCACTTTTTTCTCACTCGAATACATTCTTCATTTCTCTACTGTTCTTGCCTCAGGGTTAGGCCTTAGTGTCTCACCCGCCTATTTTGGCTTCCTCTCTACAGATGGGGTTTCCACCTGGATTTCCATCAATTCATACACTCAATCACGATTTCGGTAAAGTGCACTCAGTGGTATCCCTTCTCCGCTCCTGTATTCTATTGTCAGTGTCCCCCGATTACCTAACCTTTTCCTACGTCTTTACAACACCTTTTTGCTGCAAATGCTATCAGGATTGAAATTATTACTACCACCGGCCCAGATATAATAGTACCCATATTCTCTCTCCAACCTGAATTCTCTTTCTCTACAAGGCTTAATTGAGCCTTCAATTTCTCAAAACTAATAGCTTTCTACCTTCCAATAACGTAACACATCCTAATGCGTTATAACACTTCCATAACTGTTCAGTGGGGTCAACAAACTATCTCAAATGATGGGGTAACTCAGTCTGTATTTTCAACAGCACTTCTCTCACCCTTCCTGGGGTTAATATACTCGGCGACAGGTGTTCAAGTGAAAACATATCCAACTGTACACGCACATGCACCAATAGCATCATCAACGATTGCACTGTCTGGTGCATCTTACGCGTGAGGGCGAACAACCGAAAATATCTCTGCTGTAACTGTGTCGGTTCTATTGGTCACCTCTTCTCTAAATTTCCGTACCTGGGAAAACAATTCCCTCAAATTAGCCCTATTCTTGGTTAACTCCAGCCTAGTAACATTCAATATGTTTTCCCTGGCTACATGCGACAGTACACTTTGGTTCTTGTCTATCGCCTCCAATTTCCTCCGGATCATTTTCACATCACTTTCCGACACCGTCCCAAACAATACACTGAGTGCCTTTCCCACTATCAGTAAAACTGATCTCTTCGTCCTCATCTACAGTAACTCTATCTCTCTTAGATAGGATATCATATCACCCCATTCATTTACCATTGCCTCCGTGTCCTTTCACAAGGAGTACAACAACCGTACATATTCCTGGTTGTGCGAATAATTATCGATTATCTGTTCTTCAACCACTCCTTACCTCACTACATCCTCGCTCAGTCATTCCAGCAACAACTCGTACTACTGTAGATCTATCACTAACGTGATCAACCTTTTGGATCCAGCCATGATGATCCCCACTGGTCTCAGTTATATCTCTCTCTCTATCCATATTTACTTTTCTATCTTTGGGGCAACATCCACGCCACAACTACCAGCACCACACATGCATGGAGGACCTCCCTGCACATGTTGGAGCCAACAGATGCTATACAGCCCAACCTCGGCTGTCACCCAAATCCCTGACTATCTTTTACTTGGCCTTCATACTCTTGTGTTGTGGGGCGTGTTGCTCCCCTCAACCGTAACTTTAAGGGCAATTCTTCCACTTCTTTAGTTACCTTCTTCTCTTTCAGTCTTCTCTGAAGTTGCAATGGGAGTATTTCATCTTCCATCTCCCACTCACTAGACTCATCAGCTGATTCGACAGGGTTCATTGCCTCTCGTGGTCTCTCATGAATCGGAGAGCAAAACCTAAGCCCCTCTTCCTCCCCTTCAGATTCACTACCCATCACTAGACTTGTTATTATCAGGGCCACCCTGCCTTTTACTTCTTGTAGGGTGGCCTCTGGACGTTTCCCTCGTTCCTTATCTCAGTGTCAGGTGGTACACTGAGGTTCGACATTTTGATCCCTAACCTCCGATCTCCAGCTGCTTTGCACTACTGACTCTCGTGTCCGAACTGACCATCCAATTTGGCCCCAACGAGCGGGGTGAGTCTCCATAGTTTGTGGGACAGTTCTTCAATCAATGTTACTCATACTTGCAGGTCAAGCAAATCAACGTGTACCTGCCTGGAGTAGGCCTATAGAACCAATGCCGAATATCCCATGCATCTCTCCTAAGATCAGCTTCCACCTCCAAATCCTCTACACCCTGAACTTAGATCTGGACACCTTTTTCTCCCTGACATCCTCTCTCGATTTCGAACCTTTATTTCACTCTCGCCACTCTCCACACGTTCCCATAACCTTATGCTGTCTCTTGCTAAGTCTTGGTGAGTGGGCGACCCTTCAAGACCTCTCTCTGGATCTCTTTATCGTCCAACCCGTCCACAAAGGCGTCTACCAGGATCACCTGTATTGGACCTGTATTCTGGATAGACCCATCTGGAAACGCAAAGACTGCTAGACCATGGATTTGCTTGACTGATTCGTTGAGACCTTCTCCTTCAGTCAGCCTCAGCCCAATTAACTTGCGTATGGCCTCAATCGCGGTTCGCTTGCTGGCGTATTGTTTCACCAACAGTTTGCAGAGCTCCATCCAAGCTATATCCGGGTTATCCGTAGATGCCCCCAATAAACTTTGAGACTGGACCTGCCGCTCCATCGAGGGCTAGCAGTACCATCTCATAATCTATCAAACCATAAACTACCCTCTTCTTTTGGATTACCACCAGCCATTCCTGTAGTAAGGCGACATCTCCCTTATACGGAGGTATCCTTATTCACCCTATTGGTCTTTCTATTTTTCTTGTTACATCGAAGGTGCTATTTTCTGCCCACTCCTCGGCTAAACTCCCGAAAATATGTTCTTCAGATCCCATTCTTCTAACTGTATAGCCACCACCCTCACAACAGAACCAATCTCCAACTTTGTGCAAAATTGAAACAAAAAACAAGCAAACTATCTACTGACAGAATACAAAACTTGAGCAAAAACAAAGTGAACAAGGGAACCAAAAAGTTACTTACCCCTTCTTCTGTGATCCACTTCTTCTGTCGGGTGGTCGTTCTAACGAGCTTCTTAGACCTTATAGTCTGGCTATGCTGTCAAAGTTCTTTTCTTTCCTTTTTTTAAAACAGTCTCTTTTCTCTCCTAGACAAATGTCACACCAAAAAAAAGACAAAGTAACGCTGAGGAAAATAATTTCTCCGTCGTGTCCCACCGGCTGTATCACGAAAATGTGATATCCTTAGGTCACGGAACCATTAAAATGTACCCCAAAGGGTGGACTGTAATTAACAGCAACTTCGGTTGTTTGTTGTATAAGAATAATTATTTGGGTAGAAAAAGTTACAAGAAGCATACTTTCACACTTTTATCTTCTACTTCCGTGTTTCGGACAGGAAAATCTTTACAAGTTCTGGGCGATTCTGGTTAGGCGATTATCACCCCTAAATCTGGGGTTTGGCTCTCCACGACTTGGATTTCAGTGGCGAGCAAAAGTGAGTCTCTCAATTTGCGCTGGCATATATTGAGATCCGGATGTTTTGAGACTTGGCGTGACTCCAATACAATTAATTAAGTAATAAAAAAAATGTACTCTCATTATTATTTCTTGCCATATTGGTAATTTCCATTTGCGAGGATCCACCCTCTCAATACCCTGAGTGGTTAACAGATTCTACCTTGCTGTATTCTTTCCTTCATCATCTGTTTCTATCTCCCACTGTTACCTCAGTGGGGTGAGGATCTAAATCTTAACACGTTTTGGGGCGATTTTTTCTCGGCGATATCAACCCTAAGTCTGAGGTCTGTCTCCTAACGACATGGATTCGGAGGTCGAGAAAAAGTGAGTCTCCAAGGCCTGTTACGCTTTACTTATATTGAGAATTAGACAGACATGACACCGCTCCTCTTCCAATAGAATTTAATTCAATAATAAAAAAAATATATTCTCGTTATTATTTCTTACCATATTGGTAATTTACACCTGCGGGGATTCGCCTCCTAGATGCTGAGTTGTCAACAGCTTCTACTTTGCCGTATTCTTTATTTCTTCTTTTACTGTTTCTATATACCACTGTCACCTCAGGGGGGATTTTTCCTTCCTCGAAACTTACATTCATAGAAAAAATGTATTTCCATTAGTTAAATTTAACGATAAGGCAGGAAAGTGTAATTCAGCAGACATTCCACCTCCCCATCACCCCACATGGATACGTCAGGCTCGATGATGTATGGGATCCCAGTAAAAACAATTTAATTGTTATTTATTACAAAGGTTTGATTTTATGAGATTTTTTAGATTTGTTAGTTTTTTAGATTTTTAATTTAAATTTTTTAACAGCCTCAATTTTTGAAATGTTAAATTTCTTTTCTTCTTCTTCTCTTTCTCTATCCCTCCATTTCATTCTCTCCAAATATGATCTGAGGTTAAGATCGGATTCTAACTCTTCCTGATGAGATCTCAGTTTATAGTAACTGTTGATCGATAACATCGACATGCCAGTGTCGCAGATTTTATACATGTCTGTGTAAATAAAATTATCATATATATATATATATATATATATATATATATATATATATATATATATATATATATATATATATATATATATATATATAACATAAAATATAATAACACGAAATTGCATAATTGTCGATGCAATAATTTATTCCAACCTTGTGGTTTCCTCGGGCATCTAACTAGACAATTACATTTTTGAGACTGACAGAAAATTGAATTCACCTTCAACAATTCAAATACAACCAGAGAGAGTGGTGGTTGCAACCAATCTGAACACCCCTTACAGAGCGAGGGAGAATTAAAATTCTTATATTTAACTAAGGCGATCGAAATGAATCTTATTGTTTTTTTTTTAAAATAACGTCTGAGTTAAAAACATATTCTTTTAACACTTACGACCTGGTGATATAAACACGTATATACGTCTCTACACCCCCCCCACACACACACATATATACGCATCCTACGATCACGCACGCACGCAACAATATTTTTTGTGTCATACAAATTCGGTTAGACTTGGAAAAAGAAAGGAAGAAAGAAAAGAAGAGAGACAGACAGACGTTAGCGTGTCATCAACCGACTGACAAACTGTGAAAGGTTTACAAGTTTGAATTCTGTCTAGATCCGAGATAGGATATATTTGAAAAATAAAAATTATTTAAGATTATATTTGAATCTAATGCATACACACACAGATGCCAATATGTATCTAAATACAAAACATTTACATAGACATTCTATATTCGTAATATATTAATAATCTGAGTTCTATATATATATATATATATATATATATATATATATATATATATATATATATATATATATATATATATATATAATATTAATTTTAAATAAATAATATTAAATTATTTTTACCTACATATATCAGCATTTCAAGCTTTCGCTCTCATCAGTGTAGGGATGATAATCTCAAACGGTGGCATAATTTGAACCCCTGCCACAGAATCAACCTAGACTCCGTTAGCAAGCGCTGTAACTATTAGAGACATTACCACATTCAAGAAGGGAATTTAAGTTCTATTTATGCGAAGGGTGGCATATCTAGAAAGACTGACTAAAGATTCTACGAACGTTGTCGGAATATGCCTTATAGCTACGTGTCAGTCTATTTTTAACTTCCCCTTTAATTTTATTAAAGGGGCTTATAACAATATTAATAATATATATATAATAATTATATTATAACTATTGTATATATATATATATATATATATATATATTTAGATTTTTCACTTAGAAGATAGTTTATTCAGTTAAGACCGGGATTAGTCCAATAAAAACAAGCTCCATGATATTCGGTTACATGGTACAGAGCATTTATATGTGTTTTTTTGAAGGTTTACCAAAACATTTCGTTCATGAAATCATTCATCACAACAAAAGACTTTTTTCCTGTCAAAGTTTATTTATTTATCAGATTTTTCAAAGTTAAAGAGTTTTTTCTCTACACGTGTTTCTCTACTCAAGCAGGTTCTTGCTTGGCAGTTCATCAAGGGAATTATATACCTGGAATAAGAATTTCAACAACTGACAATGCCCAATGTGGTGTTGCACCAATTGGCCTCAATATAGTGTGTTAGAGTGAAATAAATTCCAGAAGGAAATCCGAGTATAAGAGCTCAATGTAATAAACAGAGCAAGAATAAAATAAAGTAAAGTAACACATTTAGGACTGAAAATAGATATAAACCCAAACTGTAAAGAAAGTAAATTATCTAGACATTACCCTGAATTTGAAAGAGGGGATATACAAACCTTTTAATAAAGACAACCACACACCATCTTATATTAACACTAGATCTAATCACCCTAAGTGTATAATTAAATAAATATGATTAACACTAGAATAAATAAACTCTCGGCAAATAAGAACATTTTTGAAGCGAATAAACACTTATATAATAGAGCATTAGATAGCAGTGACTACACTGAAAAACTCGAATATACCGAGAAGAAAAATAAAAATAAACTCAGAAATAGAGGCCGGAAAATAATATGGCTCAACCCGACATATTGTCAACTATCTAACATCAACATCGGTAAAGCATTCTTGAACCTAATAGGCATTTTAATGCGAACAATCCACTAAGTAAGATATTCAATAGAAAAACAATTAAAATTAGTTACTCTTGTACCAAGAACATAGATAGGATAATTAGTACATATAATCAGAAAATATTAAATAATTCTAATAACATTAAGACAAAAGTAAATAAGTGTAATTGTCAGGTGAAGAATGAATGCCCACTAGACGGTAATTGCAAAGTAGAGTGCGTGGTTTATAAATCCACGATATATCCGGAAGATAACAACAGAGACAAGAAAGTCTACATCGGCATATCTGCGGGAAATTGGAAACAGCGTTTCTATAACCACAAACACTCATTCGTAAATCCAGAACTTAAGAACAAAACAGAGTTAGCGAAATAATGGTGGCTAATGAAAAATGAAAACCGAACACCGGTAGTTTCTTGGTCAATCTTGTGTTATTCTAACATTCCAAATAGATTTAGGCAAAGAGGCAATTTGTGTTTGGAGGAAAAAATAAGGATCCTGAAATACGAACACCGTAATTTTCTAAACAGAAGAGATGAACTAATGGCGAAGTGCAGACATAAATGTAAATTTAAAATAACCAGTAACTCATAATCCGAGATCCATTGAGATCCGTAGCAGTGGATATACTGAATTGGGTCTGCCTATATTGTTATCCTTTATCCTTTAATCCACCTCATGATTCTTTATTTCTTTATCTAAGTATCTCTTTATTTCATCATGACTAACATACAATTATCATAATTATTATTATTATTAGGATCTCAATTATTATATTTATATTTTTATAGCTATTAATAATATTGTCAATATTTTCTTAAATCTTCTTCTTCTTCTTTTCATTCCAATTGGTAGGATTGTTAAGATTGCTATATTGTTGTATCGGGGTAACTATTTTCACTATAATTACTACTACTTTTGAATATCCCCCATAATTATCCATGTTGCTATGGTCATTTGTGCCAGCTTGGCTATTGCTGCCACAGTTGTCATTGGGATTACAATTGCGGCTGTGACAGTTATTATTGCTATTATTATTGTAATTTTTGTTGTCGTTGGTAGCATGTTAATATTGGCGGGGCTGTGGGTGTCTTCATTATGGTGATCGGTGATAGCGTGATAATAACATTATAGTTATTGTGGTATTGTGATTGCTATCATTGGGTTTTAGATGATTTCAGGAATCTTGATGATATGATATGATTGCTCCGCCATTAGATTTAGTTGCCGTAGTGAATCCTAGGATTGTTTGGTGGTTTTCCAAGTGATATGATCATGGTTCAATTAGAATTATCTACAATTGTAATTATTTTCATGGGGCTGATACTCCATAATAACGCAAGACTAATTAATATTTGACGTAGAGATGTGTAGGGTGTGGGTGGGTTTACGGGTAAATATAGTTATTGACTTGGGGACTGGTATTTAATCTTAACGTTACGGCTGACATTATTATTATTGCGTCTATTTCTGATAATTGTTTAAACATGGATAATTTAAAAGGTATATAGCCTGTCATTCTGACATGGTCGCTACATGTCACAACCTTGGTTGTCTGGTAATCTATTTTCGTTTTCTTTTTCATTTTTCCCTTTCTCCCACCTTCTTCCGCCCCCTCCCTCCTAACTGATTTATCAATCGCCGGAGGATTTGAAGACGTTGTAATTTGAATTTCCGGCTTTCATAGACAATTTAAAAAAAACTTCCGGTTAAACGGTTGGAGGGGGATCTAGACAAACTGACCCGGTTATGATACCTCAAATTCCTTCCCCTCCCTATATACCTTCCGTTGTAAATCACACAATTTCCCCCTCTCTCTATATATGTATTACTCTCTTTCCTCCTCACTGTATTGCCTTCCGTTATAAATCGTGCAATCCCCCCCTCTCTCTATATATATTAAATATGTTGTCACTCTCTTCCCCCTCAATATACGTCTTAAATAGTTTATTTCCCCCTCTCTCCATATATGTATTAAATATGTTGTCGCTCTCTTTATATGTGTATTGAATAGTGAGTGTAAGTTTCTTTTTTTTCATTTTCAAAAATCTAATCGCCGGAGGGTCGAAATAAATTATTACACCGGTGATTATGTGATTCCGTGTTACTTATATATATATATATATATATATATATATATATATATATATATATATATATATATATATATATATATATATGTGTGTGTGTGTGTGTGTTTGTGTGTATGATTTTATTCACCTCCTTTCCAGGAGGTTAGACACAAGGTCAGGTGTCGGTTTTGATGATGGAACGAACTGAACTCGAACCCAGCATACTCAGATCCTCAGAATGCGTTGTTAACCACTTAGCCACCGTGATGATATTTTATAATAAATAAATAACTATATATATATCAACAACAAATCTCTCTCTCTCTCTCTCTCTCTCTCTCTCTCTATATATATATATATATATATATATATATATATATATATATATATATATATATATATCGATTTGTTGTTAATACACTTGATACTATGTAATAATATACTTAATACTAATCAAGTTACCCGATGTAATCTCGACACTATTTATCATTTATATTTTTATAGATAAAAAAAGAAGACAAAATGACAATAAAGACTGAAAGGAAATTCGCCATTTTTGTAAATTGGAGAAAGAAGAAAAAAATGAAACATTCATGGGTTGTATGAATGGAGTCGATTCTGCCGCTTTCTTCCTACGCAATGAATTTGTCACTTTCCTCAATTCCTGAAGTCAGCCATTTACCAGAACCGAAATAGCTGAGAATCTTGCAGCAGTCAGAAAGATGAAAAGAAATCTGTAATTGACTTATGTCACCGCTTTATTTACAGCTGGAACTTACAACTAGATTCCTGTAAGACGTCGTCGTTGTGTCTCTGCTCGAGATAACGAGACAAAATCTCAAATATATTCTTCATGCCATCATTTCGTGAACGTATTGATAAAGATTAATAATAAAATAATTGTGATCACATAATTAGAGATGATGAGATCGAACAATAAAATTGGGGGAACAGTTATGGGATACGTAAGGACGTATGAAATATTTTCGCTTTCCCTCTGCTCTTCTCGCTCTTTCATTTTGAAAATGAATCAGCTTTTTTTACTCAAGAGTCATCGTCCATCAAGGCCCAAAGGTCATTCGAGGACAAGGGTTAACGGTTTGTGTACGATGGATGGTGAGACAAACACCTTGAAGATTGCAGAGGATGGTTGCATCTGGTCCGAATTTGATTGTTCAAGAGGACGGCTCCACAAGAATCTTTTAACATTAGACTTGAAAACGATCATGAGGAGGTTAACTGGGAAGCGGCCTCGTGGCACTGCGTTCCACAGACGGGAAGTTCCTGGAAAGAAACTCTGCTCATGGAAGTTCCGTTTAGCTCCAGGTACACAAAGGAAGAAAGGAAAATTCCCCTGTAAACTGTAAATTCTAATTCATCTACCATTTACGAACCGTCATAGTATAGGATCGTTTTTTGGGGGATGTGTATGGGAAAGAGAGGGGGAAGAAATGTTATACAGAAAATACACAGAAATAAGGAGTAAGAAAAGTACGTGTCCACAAAAGAGTATCTTATATATATATATATATATATATATATATATATATATATATATATATATATATATATATATCAAAACAGATGTGTTACAAAAGTTGAAAGTTGTTTTATGTGAGTAAATGTGCATTAAATAAGTAGAGTTCTCATTGTAGAAAATTCAGAGTGAGAAAAGATACGAGTGTTAAAAGTGAATATGTGTATGCGTCTGTTTTCTGGCAGGGTGTATATGCGTGTGACTGGGTGAGCAAATTAGGCATTGTGAGTGCTGTTTTTTGTCAGTTTGCGTGTGTGTATACGCATGACTGTGTGTGAGTCACCTTAGAAAGTATTATGTGCATATGCGTGTGACAGTGTGTGCATGAGTTGAGAATTGTTATTTGAGCATAATATTGTGTTATCACTGTTTTGATTTGGGGGGGGGGGGGCTGAACTGAAGATCAATTAAATTTTCACCTTTATATACACTCGAGAGTCTCTGATGTGGATCCCAAATAAGAACATGATAATTTCACACAGACTCATCTGATTGGCTCAAAAATATACATGTACATTTTTTAATACAATCGGACGTCTGCACCGAGCCATATGTGCACAAACGATTTTAGGCACTATTATTTTGTACCTCAAAGCGTAAATTTCCACCTCTATATACTTCCTGTACAGTTTATTCACTAAAACGTTGACACTGTTTGAAGCGGCAGTGAACGTTGTTATTACGTATCATGACTTTTGGTTGGACGAAAGCTCAAATCAACAGTTTTTTTGAAACCAATAAATATTCAATTTCGAAAATCTGCGCATACTATAAACACCCAAACAGACAGATTTCTTTCTCTTGGTTCCAGTATTTTTCTTCCATACTCAACGCACGTGGGTACATCCTTAAAAGCTAACATCGACCTCTGCCCGAAGACCCTCAACAAACGTAATGAGAGACACACACGAATTTCTGTATGCCCAGCGAAGCACACATGCTGCTCACCAAACGCATATACGCAGTTCGTACATACACTCTCTCACTGGCAAAGCAGGTATGCTAATATAAACACATCTTCATGCCTATCCGATTTACACACACATAAATGCACAAGGCGCCAGCTGAGACAAGCATGTGTACTCAATTTCTCTTTACAGACACAACCACTCTTCTTTCACCAGAATATTTTTGGGACTCTCTGAATTTTCGTATTCTACAAACTCTTTACCATTCGTTGTCTAAGCTGTCAATAAAAATTAACTATTTTGTATGAATAGACTTTGTTATTCGTTCATTTGATAATGTTCTATTCACAACAATTGGTGACCCCGACGTACGGTCACTTCAACAAAACTGTACATGATACCCCCAAATGCCAAGCTCAATTTACAGTTTTTACGTAATGCAAGCCTTGCTTTAATAGAAAAGTTCAGAGGTGACCCCAGAACGGAAGTCGACGAAACCACATGACTTCTTAACGGAGTGTTTTTCTGGGCTTTTTTTCTGGGGACAATTTAAGCAGAGAAGACGTGTCCAGGGACCTGTCCCTAATGAGGGTGGGGGAGCAAAATATAGCTAAGTGTAGCTGGACGAGCTATCCGTCTGTCTCTCTCTCTCTCTCTTGTTCTCACGCACACAAGTAACCCGTCACTCTGATTTTTTTCTATAACGGTTCTTTAACTTTTTAATAAATCTTTTTTAAAATTAACATCGGTGTCCGAGTGGTTTTGTAAACAGATGATCACCAATCTGGGTTCCCATAGAGTGTATAATGGTTTATACACACATCACTAAGTAAAAATCTTCAATTTCTGTTTTTATTTTATTTCACAGGATACCAGTAGGTGTTCGCACCTGTTGGGGATACATCCTTGACAATCAGTCTGACAGTGGCTAATCGCCTGAGGCGCCGCTACCAGGGAATGCTGATGGGGCTGCTCAGGCATTCTTTGTAGGCCAGAGTGCACTTATCCTAGTGCGCTGGCTTGCGTCTAACCTCGCCATCCTTAACATGCTTAAACCAGTTTAGCGTTTTGTATGGCTGGATATTGCTTCATTTTCTGCCACTTCTTGAATTTTATCAGCAGCATCAGGCCTAAGTTCTAAACAATACTGTTGTGTGTTGAAAGAATAGACAAACACAGCTCTACAAATAATAAGACCTTTTATTTGCATAAGAAAAATCGTTTATCAGAGATGGTTCTCTCAAAAAGAAGTTAGCAACAATGGATTCGTTACTTGTGTGAGTAAACAGCCTGTCTTTATGTGTCGTTTTGTGACGCTACTGATATGTGTGAGCAGTTATGAAGTGAAGACAAAAGCGCATGGATGATTCAGTAGCTTTTTTGGTCGCTGTTTGTGTGAATAAAGTAATCTCTCAGTGTGTGTGTTGTTTTCTTCTACAAGTGATATGTGAGCAGTTATAACATGCAGACCAAAGTGGGTGGATGTGTCTGTAGATTTGCGACCAGACCGAATTAAATATTTTTGATGAACTGACTATGCTTGGAAAAGGACCCTTTAAAAAATTCGAGTAGGCTTCGGGTAACTACATTCCTTTATTTATTTATTTATTAATGGCAAGTTTCCCTTTCTTTAGAGAAGAAAACTGTTGTGAAGTTGTCCCACAGTAAATAATAAATAAAGGAAGTCAAGTCGAGGGTTGGTTTAACAAGTGTATTAACAAAGTAAGAAACTGACTAGCTCTTGGCTAGACAGTTACAAGACTGTGCTTTGTCTTCTGGTGACTCGCACTATTTATAGTGACAACCGGTGTAGTTTCTCCTGTGTAAGAACGGCCGGTGTAACAAAAACTAATTAAACTCTCTGATTGGATGTAAACTATTTTAATTAGCTATTTGAATCCTGAGTTGATTTGATACAAAAAATGTTTACTAATATTTTCACGCTAGAAATAGCTCAAAGTTTCTATAATTTCATTATTTTCATCCGCCATTATAATATATTCTGAATCAGGTAGAGTGTAAGCTATTAATATTTACTTTTGACTGGTAGCAGAATTAAATGTTTGAACTAAATGTACTAGGCTTTATTTTACTCAAGTAAAGTTTGATTGATAGCTATAGTTTGAACTAAATGTACTATGTTTTATTTTACTCAAGAATAGTTCGATGGATAGCTAAAGTTAGTTTGAACTAAATGTACTAGGTTTTATTTTACTTAAGAATAGTTCGATGGATAGCTAAAGTTAGTTTGAACTAAATGTACTAGGTTTTATTTTATTTAAGAATAGTTCGATGGATAGCTAAAGTTAGTTTGAACTAAATGTACTAGGTTTTATTTTACTTAAGAATAGTTCGATGGATAGCTAAAGTTAGTTTGAACTAAATGTACTAGGTTTTATTTTATTTAAGAATAGTTCGATGGATAGCTAAAGTTAGTTTGAACTAAATGTACTAGGTTTTATTTTACTTAAGAATAGTTCGATGGATAGCTAAAGTTAGTTTGAACTAAATGTACTAGGTTTTATTTTACTCAGCCAGATTAATAGATATACTAATAATAGGTGAATGTATAATCGGAGGGATTAACCATTATATCTCCTATTGTCTTTTAAACAAAGGGACGGTCCATTGAACTGGTTACAGAATGTGCGAACGATTTGATTATTTTTTCTAATCATGATTTTCAGAACGTGGGGTTGAGATATTGTCTCTTTGTGTAGAAATGGGACTTCTTTTGATTGGTAGGTATTGTTTGAGCACCCGAATCTGAGGAAGGATTATTGCTGATTAGGTTGTGGAAAATACGTATTCAGAAGGAAACGTGTAAGTAGTTAGAGTTCAAGCTGATCTGTCAGACGGGAGTTTGACCATTTCCTGCAGCAATTAGTCGGTCAAACAATAGCCTGTGTGGCCAGAATCGTAATCATACTTAAATCCCGGTGAAAGTCTTGCCTACGTCGTTTGAAATTTACTATTTATTAATTGTTTGTTATGCCTCGCGCGACATCTTTTAAAAACAATTTCTCAATTCAACCCTTCTAAAACATATTGCACAGAACATCCTCCACTCTATAATAAAGACCAATGTGTATTTATTTGTATACTAACTGGCATCGCCCGCCTGCTATCGCTCCACAATTTAATTCCTAGTGACTACTTGAAATCATTGAAACGAAAGTAATTGATAAAAAAAAAGAAAACAAAACTAATCTTTGCACATAAAAAATTAATTTGCATACGTGATTATTTTTTCATTTCTTTATTATTATTATCAGTTATTTTAAAGATTAATCCTCCCCATATTTCCTCATGAAATTAAATTTACGTACGTGATTATTCATACTGCGAAGCGAGCCAGATACACGTACATTCGCTTTTATTATATAGATAAATAAATATAAATCTGTCCTATCATACAAAAGTTAGTGAGTAAAAAATGTGCCTTTTCATTGTCCCAGGACGAAATTATTTCAAGTGGTGAGGGGAAGCGAGAAAGCAAACAGCAAGTCAGACAACCCCTGCCACCTGAATTCCTCTATTCTAAATAAAAAGTCAACAGTGTTTTTGTTTCTTTAGGTCATCAGGAATGATAATAATATTTTATATATGAAAAATTAAATTACCGACGTAACTCTATGATTCCGTCTGTATTCATCTGACTAGGCTTGCTTGAAATGGGGAAGAAAAAAAGGTCACCAGAGTTCCATCTAAAACACAAACATATTCTCTACATTTTGTAATATGAATATTAGTGTGGACACTGGCGAAGCATAATTTATTTTTCTACCATTTTTGACAGAGGATGTAGACTAGTAAGCAATATTTTGCTAAATATCTTATTCTATAGTTCTCCGGAGTTTGTTCTTCGGTTCTTTTTTTTTTTTACAATTACTTCTGAATTTATACAATTCCATCTTAACATTTTCTAATCTATTGCTGTTATTAATCCAATTCAGCAACTAGTTCCACGACTATTGTAGAGGCATTGGTGAGGTTGAGATGCTTGTCGGAGATTGGCGGTAGCCATTTTGTAGTAGCGTCTATTGTTCATATGACTAGACTTGAAATGAAGAAGAAAAAAAGGGTCACCAGAGTTCGATGTAAAAGCACCAACGTCTTCTCTACGTTTTATAATATTTTATTTAACAGTTTTATCGGCACAGGAACACAGGAAAGTAAAACAGCAAGATAGGCGGACATGTATTATAGAAGTGTAATAAAGTCCATGAGTTATGGCGATGAGGCGAACGAGGTAATATGCGTCTTATCACCTTGGCACCCCAACTGAAACTGTTTTTATTTGCACGGCAAATAGAGCTGGGCGGAAACAAGGAAAGGTGGACATGCGCACTGTGTTCCAAACGTCCACGTCGCTACGCAAGTCTGGGCATGCGCAATGCTTTGCGAGAGATTACATGGAAATACAACAGAAAATAGATCTCAATCATGGGACTGCTACACTAAACGTTCTTGGCCTTTTGGCTAAGATCAAAGTGTAGTATCTGTTCCGATGGATACTGCACCCCATACTGGTATTGTCTTGGCCTTCGGGGCTTGATTTACGCCGGTCTATGGGTCTGTCCTGTGCAGTTCTAGGAGGTCCACCCTCCCAGGCTTCGCCTCCCCTCTTTGGGGAGGAGTAAGTTTATTGCTTACTGCCTGAGGCGCCCCTACCGGGGAATGCCGACGGGGCTGCTCAGGCAATTTTTAATGGCCAGAGTGCTCACCTTCTCGGGCGCTGGCTTTTCAAACCCCACTTTCCCGACCCGAGCTTGGGTCACATCTTGCTTGTGGGAGTAAGATAAAACTGGCCTTGTGCCTGGCCCCTGTAGCGGAGTAAATAAAACACTAAACGTTCTTGGCCTTTTGGCTAAGATCAAAGTGTAGTATCTGTTCCGATTGATACTGCACCCCATACTGGTATTGTCTTGGCCTTCGGGGCTTGATTTACGCCGGTCTATGGGTCTGTCCTGTGCAGTTCTAGGAGGTCCATCCTCCCAGGCTTCGCCTCCCCTCTTTGGGGAGGAGTAAGTTTATTGCTTACTGCCTAAGGCGCCCCTACCGGGGAATGCCGACGGGGCTTCCGAGGCAATTTTTAAACCCCACTTTCCCGACCCGACCTTGGGTCACATCTTGCTTGTGGGAGTAAGATAAAAACTGGCCTTGTGCCTAACTCCTAGAGAGGAGTAAATCAATACACTACATTACTCTTTTTAGAATCGGGTCGTGTTCCCGATTATAAGCGAGTTCATAAAATCAAGCAATTGTTGCATGCAAAAAACAGAGTAATAATTAACAAACAAAAGGAGGTAGTTCAAATAAGGTTTATTGAACGTGTGTGTATGTGGGATGATGACGTGTGTGGTGTATGTATGTGTGTCGATAGAAAACAGTTCTTGAAAAGAGTATGTGAAGAAATGAGTCCGGCGTGGGAAAGCCCTTGAAAACCGTATACAAAGAAAATGAGTTGAGAACTATTACCGTTGTTGAACACGTGTTGACGGAGCGCTGGTGTCTAAGCGTCGTTCAGCGAGGCCAATTGAATAGAGAAGAGGCCCTTTTCCGGTGTCCCTTGGTTATATATCCCCTAAGGGCAGATAACTCCTGGTCGCTTTCAGCGTCACCTGACGGTGAACAGCGACACCTACCGGCCTGTTAGTGCAGTTATGTTTTGAAAGGAGGGGATAACTGCTACACTCTACTAGTTGTACTTATCTGGTATTAACCGGGAGTCTTTATTTTCATTTTTGTTTTGCATATTCTATAAATACGTTCGAATGTTTCTTAACTATGCCACTTTTTTTACTGAATTATTTAAAAAAATAGGATTTTGAAAGTTAAATTTAATTACTACAGTATCGTTTGGTCATTACATTATTAATTCAACCAACTTGTTATAAAAGTATAATTGGAATCAAGAATTGTCTAGATTGGACTCTAGAAATATCGATCGATCAAAGCTAAAACAAAGTAGGAATAAACGCTCGCGACTCGATAAATCGATTGATTCTAACCGGCTAAATGCTTGGATTTATTTCGGCAGACCGTTCTAAGTCTGAATCAGTTTATTTCGTCCCAAAAGATCGTGTTATTCAGAAACTACAGTCCAATACGATTCTGAAATGACGAAAAATCCAAACAAAATACTCAGTTTAGCTCAGCAGCCTTGCATATGTACAATATTATCAGGTAGGGTCGTATAGAGAGTTAGTAAAGATTTACTTGGAGAATACAGGGGAGGGGAGGGGCTGACTATTTGCTGTCGGTCTGGTGTGTGACGAACGGGCTCCTTTTTCTTTTTAATTAAATAGATAATAAACCTTCTAGTGGACTGTTTACGGAATGAAGTTATATTTTAAATAAGATTTTTTAAATTTCGTTTTATTTCACACTATTGCTTTTGACATCAATAAATATTTGATTAATAGTAAATAATAATTAGAATGATAATAATTCAATGTGCATTGAGAAAAGTTATATTGACGTGAGTAAAAAAAGCACACATAAATCCAGTTGGTTAATAGATTTAAGGCAATCATGCCGTATAGTTAAGAGTCGTGACATCGAAAAACAAAATATACAGCAAGTAACTTTTACGAAGCGCAATAAAATTTAATTTCATACCAATCTGTATAGTTTTAAAGTTCTGAAACTCTAAGTTTATTTATTTCAATATAAAATTTCGTCGATACCTGCCACAATCCAACATGGCCGCCGTCACTTTTGTTTTCAGCCTTTATGTCTTATAGTTAACAGCAGAAAATTGAAAATTAAAAAAGATTACAACTAATAACTGACACCAAACGCATTAAAATTTAATTTTCTACCGATCTGTATATTTTTAACTTACTGAAACTGTTTTAAAGTTTTTCTTTATTTAAAAATCGCCGCACGTGTTCAGCGATTTTTAAAAAGCTATACGAGGATCGAAAACAAATTATCAAATAAAAAAAATGTTTACAAAAAGTTTCAGAACTTTAAAACTATACAGGTCGGTAGAGAAATAAATTTACTTGCGCTTGGTAAAAGTTATTTGTTGTAGATATATATTTTTCTCTGGTTATGTTTAAGTTATCGATTTATGAGAATGATAACCCAGCGAACAAAGCTAACAACTTATAATGAGAGTGATTGTTCTCCATTATAGTTAAATGCAATAATAGTCTGTAATAGAAAGTTGATCTGACTCTAAAAAGTTAATTAACAGACGACATCAAAGATTTAAATAAAAATACCTTTTATTGGGCTGAACTAGGAATTAAAACAGGTAACAGTCAGTCTTTATAGGGTGCAGCATGCGACCCGTTTTGGTCGTTGTACTATCTCCAACTGCCGAAAGTGGGAAACAAAATCGCGTGGGTTCTGTAAGAAGAACTTCGGCGATTTGTGTTCCTACGCCAGAGCTTCTGATTGGCTGGGGATAATCACTCCAGTGGTACACCTGTATATTTACATCAAAGGAAACTAGTACATAATACAATTAGAATAGGGACAATATAATTGCAGATTGTGTAGTGACAGACATTAGCACTTTCAAACATGAAAAAGAAATGCCAGACGTAGTTTTGGTTTTCATCTAAAAACAAATCATCTGATTATTATCGATTAAGCATCACATGTTCGGATTAAAAACTTTAAAAAGAATTCCATTTTCAATTTTTTTAACGGGAGAGGTGCTTCAGTTTTCTATATATCTTTAATGTAAAATGGTTTCCTACTTGATTTTTAGCCAAAATAACACTGTTTACAAACACCTCTTTGAAATTTTTATGGTCTGAGAGTTTTTTGTCCGATCGATGTAAAAATCAGAAGAATTTTTTTTGAAAAAGATAACATTTTTAGAGAGTAGTGAAAAAGTCCTTGAGAAATATCAACCCTATTTAATATTAAATTTACATAGCAAATTGACCACCTGCCTACAAACGTTTTATGATATAATGTGTTGATTAATTGATTAAGACGTTTACAAATAAAACTCATTTTAATTAATAAAAATACCCTTTTAAATTAAGGATTTTGATACGCAACGTAAAGTAAAAACAAAACGCATCGTTGCAACCTCAGTAAATATAAAAACCACGGAGACTGAATATATATATATATATATATATATATATATATATATATATATATATATATATAGTTTAAAATTTGTATAATTCGGCAGCTTTCTTTCTTTTATACATGTTTGATTGAACAAGAGTGTCAACTTCTGCTTATTCAGCTTTTGATCCGTTTTTTCTAGTCTTCGTACGACGGATTTGATGTTATAATCCAAGGAGTGTAAAAATCTCCGTATTTTGTGCGAACGTTTTCGACCGACATCGGTCGTCGTCAAACGGTGGCAAAATGAAATAAATTGGTGAATCTATTAAGAGGGCGCTCTTTTAAATTATTTCAACAGCACTTAAAAATACGGAGATTTTTTACACTCCTTGGATTATAACATCAAATCCGTAGTACGAAGACTAGAAAAAACGGATCAAAAGCTGAATAAGCAGAAGTTGGCACTCCTGTTTAATCAAACACGTGTATATATATAATGATACTAAACCTCATGTCTAGAATGTTTATTTAAATTTTTATTTTTATTAAAATCCATTATATGATTTTGATTCTAAAAAAATGTCTAAAATTTAAGGCTTAAGCTTTAGCGGTCTTTAGAAGAAATTGAAATTCAATAAATCTTGCTTAATTGGTGTCTAATGACCGTTGATCAAGTTTAATGCAAATCTGAAATATTTAAATTTTCAAATGGGAGGTTTTGCCCATATTATGCCCTCTAAGAACCCTTTAAAATACCCCAACGAAACTGAAGTTTGGACAGTATTTTTTAATTGATACCTAATACCTATTGTTAAAATATTACTAAAAATTGGAGTTTTTTAAAATTTCACGAAAGGCTTCCACCCTATTTTACCTCCATTTGCATGAGACTAAATTAAACAAAATATAGCCCATATTACGGTGCCTTAGTAGGTGTGTTCCAAAATTCATAATGACCGGTTAATTAGTTTAGGCGTGAATCTTGTACATGCGAATGTATAAACGTATACACATACTTAACTTCATATAAATAGAGATTTACTGCTTAAATGCAGAAAAAAAATCAAAAGAAAGAGGGGTGTTGGAGTTTGACAATGAAACAATACAATATATTATTTTCACAAAGCGGAAAAGATTAAGGATTTGGGAATTGTTTTCTTTTTCTTCAAACTCTGATGTATTAGAGCTATTGTTAAATGATGGTAAGAAATTGAATTTCAGTTGCAGCAATGATAAAATTTACAGCATTTGCTTACTGTGTGTACTAAAATTCTGGTATCCAACCGACTTTGTGACAAGGCATATGATAAACCTTATGAGTTTTGTAAAGTCATCTGCAACTATCTCGTGTCGAAACGGCATTTTCGAAACCAATAAACGTATCACTCAATACGTCCCGGGCCTAACTAATGAAACACCTTTTAGGCAAAATTCGACTTTATTCATCATAGTTTTTCTTCTAGAGTGATACACTGATTCTCTAACAATTCAATGCTTTTTTTTTGTAGAACGATTTGTCTTTGGCCTCAAAATACATCTCAGTTTTCACAAAGTCATAGTTAAGAAATACTCTGTTTCAGGAGAATTTGAATTTCTAAACTTTGCTGTATATTAAAAACGAATTACTAGATGAAATGGATTGGCAGATTAGCACAATCATCCCATGGACACAATTGGGCTGTTTGGATGTGTCCCGAGTATATGTGTGTTCGTTAAATCAAGCAATGTTGCATGCAAAAGCAAAAGTAATAATTTACAAACAAAAAGAGGTAGTTCAAATAAGACGTTTATTGAACGAGTGTATGTTGAATGATGAGATGTGATGTGTGTATATATGTGTTGTATGTAGGACATATATCGAACAGAAACAGTCTAGATTGTGTATACAAAGAAATGAAGGTAGAAAGTCTCATAGTCCGTATGAGAAGAAATAGAATCTCTTACCAAGAATTGTATGTAGTGAAAAGTCTCCTAGTGTATACACGAAGAAATTGAATGTCTCGCCGTGGTGAACAGTACGTGTGTTGGTGAGGAAACGTGTGTTGGTTGTTGTTTTGCCGAGGCCGGTTGTACAGAAAAGAGAGTGATTTTCCGTTTACACAGGTTTTTATAATCAGAAGGGCAGATAACTCTGGTGTCGCTTTTCAGCACCACCTGTCGGTGAAAAAGCGACACCTAACGGCCAACCGGTGCAGTTATGTTTGAAAGGAGGAGGTAACTGCTACAGTCATAGTATAGTTGTTGGTTCATAGTTATCTCCTTTGGAGATATTTGAATTTAATGCTAGAGGGCGCTACTGTGGTGAAATTTTGATCTCTCGTCCCCCATGTGTTGGGAAATTCAGAAACAAGAGTCTTTCTCTTATTGGCACGATTTTCAAAGTGCATTAACGTTGTCGGAACACACCCCTTGGCCCGGAGCATACTTTTAAACCCCTAAGGTTTTACATGTTAGGTTATATTTTTGATCAATTCAACACAGACAATGGTCAAAGAGCCAAGCAACTTTTGTGCATATCATTTTTTTTACTAATGAATCATTACTTATCAAGACAAAAGCGGTGGAACACATTACTGCAGGATTGATTCCCTGCTGATTACAACTTGGTTGTCTTCAAATTCAATGTCAGTACATTTTTGTCACATATCTAAGCAATCAAATGCAGGCCATACCATTGATCAATGTTAGTACTCCCATAGTGCTACGCATCTTTCAGCTGGCAATAATTCTCATCTCATTAAATCTTATCATCGAGTCGATTTTGGCCGTGATAATTAATTACCCATAATAGTAAAAGGAAAAGTTCTTGCTAGAGATATTTCATTTATAAATATGGCTGAATATGTAATCTCTATCCAACTTAATTGGCATAGATTAAAAAAAGAAAAAGAAAGAAAGTTAAACCAGTAACCATTGAGAAAAAATCTATTGGTACCAAGATAGTAACCATGACGTTCTTCTTAACTGGTGCATCTCTGTTCCATTTAAGGGTTCTTAATAAGGTTCAGAAGCGTATTTGTAATTTGGTTTGCCCCACCCTTTTTTTTCTTCTGCACCCTCTCTCTCACAGAATGATGTTTCTAATCTCAGGTGTTCTTCAGAATTGTCTGATTTATTCCCTGCTTCCTTTGTTCCAGCTCGTTTGACTCATTAGTCTAGTAGTCTTCATCAATTCGCTGTTCAGATACCTCGTTATAATACATCTTCCTATTTCAGCAGTTTCTTTCTAAGAACTGCAGGCTTTTGGAACTCTCTTCCTGTTGACTGTTTTCTTCCTACCTATAGCTTTGGTCTTTTCAAGACTAAGGTCAATAGGCATCTTCTATCTTTGTGTTAATCATATTGCGTTCTTGTTAGCTTCTTACAGCAAGTGGCTTCATGCCTTGTCTGGAGCAACTTTTATAAAAAAACATGGTTACCATGGCGTTCTTCTTAACTGACAAACCTCAATCTAATAAGAAACTAATGGATATTTTAATGAAACTATTTGTTTGTTAAGTGAATTTACAAGGAATTCACTGCAATTTACATATTTGCGTTAAACAGGTTGGGGTTCACATTCACAAATTCTTGTTTAAGTAATAACTGATAAAATCGAGATAAAAGTTTTAAAATTCTCGCCCAATGAATTGAAAGGAGCACAAATAGATATGTGCGTTAAAAATGAAAGACAGAATGTTTTGTTGCTATGCAATCAGTTTCCTCTGCGATGCAATTAGTCTTGTTCGAAGTATTCTGTCTTCACCATTATTGGAACAGAATTGAGACAGAGATGAAGAACGGAAGGAAAGAGAAGAATCGGACAAGAGCCATTGACCACAAGATCACAGATAGATTTTCTTTTAGAATTGGTAAATTGCTATGTCGGAAGTATACCGATTTATAGCAGAACCGTTTCTATTCTCTGACTTTTTTCTGTAAAACCATTTGTGCAGACAAAAAATAACAACTGAAAACAAGAACGGAATCATTCTTAAGATGCGTTCATTCATTCTGCGCGTGTTTAGCGATGGAAATACTATTTCAAAGTTAAAATTTCCAAAAACGTCTGAGAAACTAAGACAAAAACAAAAAGTAAATAAAAAAAATCTAAATGAAACAAAACCAAGAAATATACCAATTTCTTCGACCAAAAAATATTCCACAAATCAGCAAATATCAGAGATCTACAATACTTACCAGTGTGGGTATAAACCATTTTACCCCTGTGTCGTTGTTGTTGGGAACCCAGGTTTTATTTGTCTGCTGATAAATCCACTCGGAAGCCAATGTTGATAAAAAAGGTTTATTACAAAGAGAAGAACAGTCACATAAAACACACGAGAGAGAGAGAGAGAGAGAGAGAGAGAGAGAGAGAGAGAGAGAGAGAGGGGCGGATAGCTCGTTCGTCCTACTACATCTGATTACATTGTGTGCTCTGCCCCATTAGGGACGGCATCCAGGACACGTCTCACCAGCCAAGAAACAGAAAATGTTTGCCCGGAAGTCACGTGGTTTCGTCGACTTCCGTGTTCTGGGGTCACCTCTGAACCATAACATGCCACTCCAACTTTTCCATTCAAACAACAGCCCTTGTTATGTAACACATCCACTGAAACCAATGGAGATTACCCCTCAAAGTGTAGTATCTGTTCCGACGGATACTGCACGCCTGTCCTGTGCAGTTCTAGGAGGTCCACCCTCCCAGGCTTTGCCTCCCCTCTTTGGAGAGGAGTAAGTTTATTGCTTACTGTCTGAGGCGCCCCTACCGGGGAATGCCGACGGGGCTGCCCAGGCAATTTTTAAATGGCCAGAGTGCTCACCTCTCGAGCGCTGGCTTTTCAAACCCCACTTTCTCGACCCGATCTTGGGTCACATCTTACTTGTGGGAGTAAGATAAAATTGGCCTTGTGCCTAACTCCTGGGGAGGAGTAAATAAAACCCCTAAAGCAAAAGCAGCAAAATGGATCATCCTGAAGAACAGTTAAAAAACACTCCAACTACTTTGACTGATACAACAGATTTGAATGACTGGAAAAAATGGACGACTAAGCTAAATCAAACCACACCAAAAGACAAAATAAAACTAAATCACCTATAAAAAAATAATCCCGTGGAATATTAAAGGTCTGAAGGCAACTTATGAGAATATGTCTGATAGTTATATGTTTGCAAGAAAGATTCCTTCACGAACACAATGATATATATGAAAAATCAGGTTAACAATTGAAAAATTGTATTTTACATACCGACTTTCTAGAAATTTGAGTACCACAAGTTCATATGCAGATGACAACAAGTTTGTGGAGAAAAAGTTCAGACGAATGTCAAAAGGAGAAGAGATGTGCAGTTTTCTATTTGAACCACTCTACATTCTCGAAATGTACAATGCAGGTGAAACACAAAGAAATGAATCCTTCCCGGAAACTAACAAAATTGTTGAGTCCTATATGAGAATGAACCAAATGCAAGATGCAAGAAGAAACAAATAGTGGATAAAAAAAACTGAAACCGATCACGGAACTAAAACAACAAATAAACCAATTAATCCTAAAAAAAGTTTCTGCAAAATAACAGATACCAGACATCCTCAATGGAGGATACCTCTCAAGCAAAAACAGCAAAATAAACTATCCCCAAAGAAACATGAATGGATTTGAATGGCTGGAAAAAATGGACGACGAAGCTAAATCAAACGAAACCTCAAGACAAAATAAAACTAAACCATGTATGAAACATAACCATGTATGAAACATGACTAAACCATGAAACATGAAACATGACTAAACCATGTATGAAACATAATCATGTATGAAACATGTATGAAACATGACTAAACCATGTATGAAACATGTATGAAACATGACTAAACCATGTATGAAACATAATCCAGTGGAATATTAGAGGTGTAAAGGCAAATTGCAATGAACTGATTTTCCTTATATCCGACGGTCATATGCTCGCAAGAAAGATTTCTTCAAGAACACAATGACATACACATAAAACATTACACCTCATACAATTATATACACAAAAATACCGACACACCATTCGGTAAAACATCGAGAATTGTCAATAACATATATCTCTAAACATAAACATGGAGAGTGAAAAGTGGACCTCAAGTTTACTTACGACAGCCTTGTAACTCTCGCCTCCTCTATATTTTTCTTTAGTCCTTACATGAACGATGTTTCTGACAAAGGGATGGGAGGAGACTTACTGTTTTTTGGATCGCCTGTTGTTTTCAGTGAATGGTATGTGGAGATTTTCAATCGTCTCATAGTATTCATCAGAATTCGTCTGTCAATCTATTCATCTTATTAACCTTTATTCTCGAGTTGTTTTGGGCCTTTATAAGTGGTAACTCATTACTAAAAACAAAACAAAACAGAACACAAAAAATAAAAACATGCAGGCAATTGCTCTATCATCATCATCATCATCATCATCATCATCATCATCATCATCATCATCATCATCATCATCATCATCATCATCATCATCATCTTTTTGTCCTTATTTCTTTTCTATCCACCTTAATTATAAGACGAGTATTGTAGTTCATACCAAGATTCGTGCCTCTAAAACAAACACTTGTAAAACTAGTTTTACAAAGTTGTTTTAGCATTTAGCAATTACAATATAAAAATCATCATCATCATCATCATCATCATCATCATATTCTGTTTAACGTCCGTTTTTCATGCTGGCATGTGTTGGACGGCTTTTAGAAATTAACTTCCAAACTAACCTATCCCTTGCCAGGTCTTTATTTATCCCTCTTTCTCCCAGGTTCATCCTTATCACTTCCTTCCAGGTTTTTTCTTGGCCTTCCCCTGTGAACTGACACTGCTACCTCAACTGTTCTACATCTAATAACTCAAGAACTCTCATCCAATCTTTCAACGTGGTCATACCAACAAAGTCTCCTGTTCTGCACACATCTCCTTATACTGTTCAGATTTAATCGTTACACAAAACAATTACAATTTATTTAATTTATATACTGCCAAATCACAACAATTAGACATTCTAATATAACAACTCCCCAAACCATTCATTTTATTGTTAGAAAATTTCATTTAAATTCTAGCAAAGAAAACTCAAACTTATTTTAAAACAGCAGAGCCAAGGCTCGACGAACTATCAAAGAATAAAAAAGAACCACATGGAAAGACTACACATGAAACACAAACTCAGAAACAGTACAAAAACTATATGGAAAATGATATAAAAGATATCTGGCAGGAATGATAGCACTCCAATAAAACATCACACAAAGAACTACAATGCTCACAAACAGAAATGATAAAGCTAATATATTAGCAGACAATTTCTCATAGAATTCTATCTCAAAAAATAAAACTGAGAAATTTCAAAATATAAGAAACTGAAGAAAATAAAAACGTAATTTCAACTTAAAAAAATGCAGAAATATATAATCAACCCTTTACAAAAGCAGAACGAATCGCTTACTAAAATACAAAATACATCAGTTAGTACAAACGATGTCTTATAAATTCTTGAAAAAAAAAGAAGAAAACTACTATCTAATGCATTCTTTGAGTATCCCCTTGATATCTATAACAAGATATGCTTCAGCAGGAAAGTTCCAAATCTTTTAAAGCAGACCACAGTAATATCTGTATGAAAACTTGAAAAAGACTCCAATCGTAGATAATAGCCATAACAATTTGTATTTGTGAAATTCCAAAAAGGATGATAAATAGCAGTTCAAGATAGTACCACAAGTCAAATAAATTACTATCGCAATTGCAATCAGGTTTCAGAGTTTCATACCAGCCGAATACATGAATTCTTGGTATTATTCTGGCAATCTAGAGATTGTTTTGGTTCTTGGCAAATCCTTCTTTGTTTAAATGAGGTATGAGGAGATTATCTTCTCAGGCATTACCTCCTAATTATGGAGGGGTGGTTTATTGCCGGTCGCCTGAGTCGTCTCTACCGGGGAATGTCAACGAGTCTGTTCACAGCTATTTTTGTACTCTTCCAGAGTGCAACTTTTGGGGAGCTCGTTTCCCCCAAATTAAACTGACCCTGTGCCACATTGCTGCCGTGGGAAACATATAAATAAAGGTTTCAAGAACAAACGAAGCACCACTGACTATTTGATCAGACTGGACACCTTCATAAGAGAAATGTTTATTAAAAAAGAACACCTGATTATAATTTATATTGATATGGAAAAAGCATATGATAACACAGACTGAAATTTGTGCAAAATTTCCTAGAAATTTTAAAGTAACCCACGACACACTTGTCAGCTTACAAGAGTTGAAAAATGATGTGCCTCAAGAGAACACCCTGTCAGTAACCCTTTTCAATATCAAAATAAATAACATTGTAAAAAAAACTTAATTCTGGAATAGACAGCTCATTGTCTGTGGATGATTTTCAAATATGCTGCCGATCAAAACATTTGCATCCGACAAAATTTTGATTGCAACTGTGCTTAAATAAAATCAGCAAATGGACTGAAGAAACTCTTTTCAAATTCTACTAAATGAAGACAAAGTGTATGCATTGCAACCGTTACAAAATGCATAATAATCTATGTTTAAAGCTGAAGGGAAAGAAAATACCAATACTAGATCAATAAGAAGTTGTCTTTTATTCCTTGTATTTGAAACAAAAATGTAATGAGGCAATTAATCTGCTCAGAATGGTGAATCAAACTGATTGGAGATCTGATAAGAAATCACTAAACAAATTATACCAAACAATTGTAAGATCACAGTTTGACTATGCTAGTTTCATCTATGGTGCTACAAGACATTCATACCACAAAAAAGAGAAACAATTCACTATCAGGGACTGTGATATGCACTGGGGACCTTCAACACTTCATTAGTGGAGAGTCTATATAGATAGCTCTTCTAACACTGAGGAGACAAAAAGACTAGCATTAAAATATGTTACAAAATTTTTATCATGTGTATTTAATATACAGTATGAAAAGCTTCTTGAGAGAAAACAAAACAAAACAATAAGCCATTCAATCTCGGTTCGGGAAGCGTACCAGTGAAATGGAATGGACTTTTGTCACATACACCAATGAATAATATCCCAAACTGCAGCCTGCCAATTTAAGCAACCGGTTTTTATACTTGAATACTTGATTTGGCAAAAAGTTGCTGTAGAGCGATCAAATATGGCTACCATGAATGTCATTTTTACACGTTTTCCCAACCTTTCTGCCACAAATCCCGCCAACCTTCTAATGCTATCAACATATCCATTTACTCGGTCTATGCTAATTTTTATATCTTCTACTAAATAGATCATCCACTTTTTGTGAGTTTCCCTTTTTCTTCCATCATCCGTTGTCACCTCTCTTCTGACTGAATCCTCAGATGTTTTCACTGACAGTGATGTATAATTACCTCCACCAAGGAGGTTATCTTTTACGTCAAGTTTATTTGTTTGTTTGTTTGTTTACAGGCTATCGTTAATATCGCTTGACCAATCGTCACCAAATTTGGTCAAAATATCGATCATGTTCTAACTTTGATTTAATTTTGGAATATCTAGGTCAAATGTCAAGGTCATGAAAAAGGTGTAAGTCACATTTTTTGGCGATAGCTTTGGTTTTGTTAATCATAAAGATTCGCTACTTGACCTATATTTTAGCCAATGGAGGCCCACATCTTGCATGACCTTGAAAAATTTTATCACAGTAAAAATTTTGACACAATTTCAATTTCTAATTTTTCCAAATTTAATGTATGAATCCAATGTACTTTCATAACAGTGACTACCATGCAAAATTTCAGTCTGATGAGATAAATAGTTTTTGAGTTATCAACGTTTCCGTGGCATAGCTTTGGCAATACTTCATACAATATGGAAAAGTAATGGGCCAGATAAGACTTTGGCCCATCCTTACGTTGTCAGGCAGAGGTATGCAGTCTCACAACTGACTTATGTCTTTGTTACAAGTACTTTATGACTAATACCAGCATTTTCCACCCATTTTTTCTCTGAACCACACTTCTAACACAACTGATTTAATATTATAATTTTACAGAATTATTTCTACATTGTAACTGCTAAATGCTAAAACAACATTATAAAAATAGTTTTACAAGCATTTGTTTTATAGGCACGAATCTTGGTACAAACTTAAATTTTTTTTTTTTTAATGATATTTCACCCCAAACAAGGCAGGACGCCACTGTAGACGTAAGGGGCTACTGAGAATTAAGGAGTAAATTTAGAGTTTCATTCTAAGTTGGGAGCTGTGCAGTGAGATGTCTGTTTACATTAGTTTTAAACCTATGCACGTCGGTACTGTCGGGGAAACAGGGGGCAGGGAGTTCCAGAGGCCAGCAGCACGAGGAAAGAAGCTATTGAAGTAGAAGGCTCTCCGGCATCTAGGGACCTCCACAGTGAATAGATGGGATTTAACTGATTGTCGAGTTAAATAAGCAAATCGCAAGTAGGAAACTTCAAATTGGACTCATCTATAAACAATCATAGATTTTGATAAATCTTGGATATATTTTATAAAAAACATCAATTGAAAATCAAAACTATGTTAATGTTAAAACCTGTTAAAGAATGATATTATTATCGATTTCTTTATATCTAATTTTAATAATAATTGGAATTTTATAGTGCTAAATTATAAAAAAAATTAATTCAAACTCCACAAAAAGTCAATTAATATACCTAATTTCTTTTAAACATTGATTAGTTTCCTGGAGTGTAATGGTACCAGAGTAGTGGCATGTAGAAGGGGGAGGGGCGACGACGCGGTGAAACTATCTCCCTTTCTCATAATATTTCTCTTATAGTTGAGCTTTTGCAGGAATACACTCAAAGAGTTGGCCCCAGGCATCACCAGGGCATCACCAAAACTTTGCACACTACTGGTAACCAAAGGAGAGTGATTGGGAAAAAATGCCAGGCTGCAGAGTCAGGGATGATTTTGTGACCAGAATCGAATCCTTCGACCAGCAGTAATTATCATCTCTCCTACACTGATGACTGCGAAAGCAAGAAACACTAGTGTCTGTAGGTAAAAAATAATTAATATTTATTTATTAAAATAGTGGTATATATATATATATATATATATATATATATATATTATTATTATTATTATTATTATTATTATTATTATTATTATTATTATTATTTTATATCCACATAAAATGTTATAAAGGGATATAATTTTTTATGTATAAATTTTCAGTATTTACTTCAACAGTGCTCAATACGTGAGTAGAGCTAGGTAACAGAGGCTTCCGCGTTTCATCCCTGTAGGGAATCGTCTGACTGTGTAGCTTAATTGCCATAAATATATTTTCACAACTTACTATATATATATATATATATAGAGAGAGAGAGAGAGAGAGGCTGGATATCTCTTAAGTGAGTAACTGTGCAATAATGAGTTTATATTGAAGCAAGGTTTGCGCAATCCCTAACTGCACTTCTTCTAATTGCTTGTGTCCAGTGGCAGGGAGAAATCCAAGATAAACAGAAGATAAGCAGAGAAGAATTGATGTTATTTCCGAGTTTTTCTTCTCATATTCTGGTTTATCTACCAAGGCTTGCCAGTCGAGTCAACCCTACTATTTAACCTATTGCTAGGGAGAAGAGAGGTGAATTCATACATTTCGAAACGACATTAGAGAAAGTGATTATTTACAGTTAATTCTACTATCTAAATTACAGCACCTGCTATTTGCAAACGATCACCCATTTAAATACTAGCTATGCTTAACATTGCTTAACTTTGGTGATCCAATGTAATATAGCGGTGTAAAGCTAACAAATATTTTATATTCTAGCTCTTATGTTTGTGTATATTTTTCCAGTACATGAAGCAGCTATTTTGTGTGTTTAGTTATCGTGGATAACACACATGCCCATCGGAAGAAAGAGGAAAAGACAACAGTGAAGAAACAGTTGGATTTACACCCCCCCATATATATATATATATATATATATATATATATAATATAAAAATCAAAATTTATATTAGATCCTATCGAAATACGGTGAAGCTCACTATAGTAGATAGAGCATTTATATATGAATAATGAAGTGATGAAGTAGATAAAATTTGCATAATTTACAAGTTTATTAACTCATCACGCCGATAAGAGCGATATCTTTGAAAAGCCATGGTTGAAAGGTCAAATTTTATTACTATCCCTTGCTTGAACACTTGATGAGTTAATAAACTTATAACTTATGCAAATTCTATCTACTTTATCACTTCATTATCTCTCTCTCTCTCTCTCTCTCTCTCTCTCTCTCTCTCTCTCTCTCTCTATATATATATATATATATATATATATATATATATATATATATATGTATATATATTTTCACATGACAGTTTGTCGAAAACAAACGTAAAATGGGGATACGGAAACGTGGAAGTTGATAATATAAAAAGGGGTAAATCCACAGACATAATTACTGAAGCGAAAATACAGTAAAGTCCCAATACAATAAAAAAGAAACATGTTGCCGAGGTCAGAGATAGCAAATTATAAGTAAATAGTACTTACATTTGTGTTGGGCTGTTCTGGGAGTCTATATGACTGCTACCAAAAGGAAGTCTTTATGACTGCTACCAGCGGCGTTAGGGTTTGTAAAGACTATGCGAAGATGGACAGCTGGTTGGATGATGTCCAATGGCTTTGAAAGTCCAACCAGAAAAAAAGAGAGGCTCTGTCTAATTTTCACATATGTGTGGAACGAGTTTTTTAAAAATTCTGAACAAGTAGCACATTTCCATAACGTTAGCCAGAATAACCCGGGGAAGATCACTCAGATAATTGTGGGGCAACAACCATAATATATAGTTATCAAAAGTAAAAATATATGTGAGTCGAAACAGCCATGGGATCTCCTTATTCTTAGTTCTATTTTATTTGTGATACTGATAATTGAACTTATTCAACTGTTTATACGGAAAAGCATTTACTTAAATTCTAGGTGGAAATAATCTTTCCCTTTCACAAATGTGATACCTGCATATGGGAGCATATATGTTTATAAAATATAATTATATGAGCCGTAAGACGACGAAACTCGTGTCTGTGGATAATTATTATTATATATATATATATATATATATATATATATATATACATATATACATATATATATATATATATATATATATATATTCTAAATTTTAAGTTGAAAAAGTATAATATACGCAGCATGATTTTGTCTTTAGAATTCAGCCATCTTTAAGAAGGAGGAGGAGGAGGAAGTGGAGGAGGAGGAGGAGGGTGGAAATCGTTATTGAGTGGCCATTTGTATTCAATTGTGAAAACTATATTAATTGAAATTCATATTATTAGCAGAAAAATAAAGTGTTTCATGAAAATGAATAAGAAAGAAAACAGATAAGAATGTAACCTCTTTTAATCGCAACACATTGTTAAACAAATCCTGAAGCATGCATGTGTTAATTACGTCTCTATGTATGAAACAAACGTTGAATGTCTGTCTGTTTGTCCGTCTACTTACTACTTTTAGGTTATCAGACCTACAAACTTACAATTTGGTAGGAATGATCCTCTACCGATGCAGATTGTCCGAAAGAGGGTTATTTAACTTTTATCTTGAATGAGGTCCCCAAGAGAACGTAAAACATGCCGCCCCACTTAAAATAGTTCATTACCTCTAATTTTAATGAAATTAAGCTACAGTTTCATTGCACAAAATCCTGTGCATGGAGTATTGTTGTCACATATCGGCTGGTGCACCAATCACTAGCCTCTCCCTCTTTGACAGGGTGCAGAAAAGAATTTCTAGCCTAAAAGGTTCCAAACTGGCTGCCAAGCTCCAGCCCCTGTCGCCTCGCCACAGTGTTGCACCCCTGTACCTTTTTATAGGTGCTTCAATAGAATATGTTCTGATGAACTTATTGCACTTGTACTCCCTAAACAAAAATACCTCGGATCCACTCGTCTAGCAGCAAAATTCCACCTCTTCACTGTAGAAGTCTCTAGATACTGGAAGATTTTCTACTCTGATATTTTCTTTCTTTGGACTGGTTTCCTTTGGAATTCTCTTCCTGCTCACTGTTTCGCCCCGACCGTATCAACATGCAGAAATGTAAATGTAATGTTAACAAAACTTGCTGCTGAACTTCCCATTCCAGGTCCCCCCCCCACACGTTATAAATCTTGCCCCTATCACAGTAACCTCTTACGCTTCAGTGACAATATGCCATGTTTGGGGTGAACAAAAGTTTAACAAATTTAAAAAAATAGATTTTCAACGTCCGAGTACTTTATGATCTTTTTAGCTGATCCTTTTCAGACCCTTTTACTCCATCAAATTAAAACCTATCCAAGCCCATAACTTACATAGTTATGAAAGATCTATTTGACATAGTTTTTGCTTGATTGTATAGAAGTGTTGGGGGTGTTAATGTTAACCACAGCCTTCACATTCAATGGTCCGCCTACTTCACACATCATGAGTAATTTTAATTAAAAATTTTTTTCTCATCCTTTTGTTTTTGCTGGGGATGGGACATCATACCGGATGCCAGACTTCACCACACTATTTCAGAGACTCCAACTAAGAGATCTCTTTAGAATTCTAACCGTACCTTTAAGCGTCATCTCTCTTGCACTTTTGTTAAGTGCTAACATGTTACTGCTTGTTAAGGCCCAAAGAATAAGGGTTAATGAGTTTGTCCAAAGGATTGATAACAATGATTGGGACTGAGCAGATTTTGATTATTTAGGAGGATGGCTCAACAAATATTTGTTAACATTGGACTTGAAAATGACCATGTTGCACCTTGGTTCACCGAGTATATTCGCCAGGTAGTTTTTGGAATTTTTTTCATGCACCTGGTAGCTCCTAGAATTACTGGAGTGATGGAGATCTGTCTAAGATTCCAATTTCTTTTCATGTCGTACATAAGACATTGGTATTTCGTTATCTTTTCTGTCTCAGCTCTGTTTAAGCCAGCATTATTAGGGACACTGACTTCAACTAGAGTTGCTACTCTCTCCCTTTTGTCCCATATCACAATGTCACGTTTAACATCTCCGTTTTCTAAGTAGTCAGCATGTCTGCCTTAAATAGTCTCCACATCCTGTACACCCATCTAAGAGAAGTAACTTCTCCCACTCTTATCAGTTATGCAGTACATTCTTCACAGCTTTCTTTGCTTTAAACAAATGCCTCAAATAGAGTTTAAAATAAATAAACGTGCTTCCTCAAACACTTTCAAGAGAGTTGCACTTGATGATCAATCCTTTGTAAGTGCATCTGCCAATTCTTCATTACTGTATCAATGACAAAGTCACTTCATTTCTTGCTATCATTTTCCGAACAGTAGTCTAATACCTTTTATGACTTTAATTGTTTTGGCACTTAGTTTCTTTCAATTTTTCAAGAAGTCATTGAGAAGCTTCCTCAGCCATGTCGAACCTCTAACAACATCTCAGGAAATAGACCAGACTACAGCTGTGGATCAGACGGCTAGAGAATGGTCTCCCTCCTACTGACATAGGAATCTTCCCTTCTGAGGCTCTCACTTCCGGTTCAGAAGCATCCAGTTTCCAGTGGAAAACACTAAACTGCCTGAGAACGGGAATGAAGCGATCAAAAGTTGCTATAACTTGATAGGGCTAAAAACTGACCCAACCATCTGCGAATATGGAACAGAGGGCCATACAATGCAACACTGCCTTGTCTGCCATCTACTGCATAACCGGTGCAGCTTAAGAGATCTTGCAGAGTACAACAATAATGTAAAGGACTGCGTAAAAAAGTGGGAAATGTTGTATGACCACATGCTTCGAAGACACGCTAAGAAGAAAATTGAGAGAACATTAACCCTTTTTCCATTCAATTTATTTACCACTAAATTTAAACCCTAATGAATATTAAATCAATTCTAAAAATGTGATAAAATTTTGCTCCACAAAATAAAAAGTTTCACTCTATTTTCAGACACTTTTTATCAGAACAAAATATAAATTTTGATTGTTTTAAAGTATTTTGAGGCCTGCTCATTTTGCACTTATCCTCTACCTGTATAAAAGTCAGATACGTCCTAAGATGGAGTACTGTTGCCACATCTGGGGAGGTGCCGCTCAGAGCACCCTTTCCTGCCTTGATAGAGTACAAAATAGACATTTCTATGCAACACGTGTATATATGTGGAGATTCTGCTCGGAGCACCCTTTCATACCTTGATAGAGTACAAAACCGAATTCACAAACTAGTAGGGGATGATCTCTTCTCATCCCTACAGCCCCTTTCTCACAGGAGAGATGTTTCCAGTCTTTGTCTATCGTTATTTTCATGCTAGGTGTTCGACTGAGCTTCAGTTTCTGGTCCCCGCTGTGAAAAATTCACAGCTAGAACTCGTCTAGCTACAACCAGTGTAAAGAATTTTCCTATTTTCTCCTGTGTACTTAAAAGTAAACGGAACTTCCATGTTTCTTTCAAAGAATGTCCAATCTGTTGAATACAATACCATGAGGGTACCTCCCAGCTGACTACAACAAGTCCAATGTTAACAAATTCTTACCGGACCATCCACTTAAATAATCAAATTCCGACTATTTCACCCGTCATTTTCAATTCTCTCATGGTGTTGTTCGTCGCCAACTAACAATCTCATTAACCCTTATCCTTGAGTGGCCTTTGGGCCTTGCTAAGCGGTGATATATCAAGTGGCTTAATGCCTTGTCTGGAGCGATTTCCATAAAATAAAAATTAAAAAACTAAAGCGATTTAATGAAAAAAGTTTGAAATTGCAAATGATAACTTCCGGTTTGATTATTTTGAAATTCAAACGACAACTTCCGGTTAAGTTTACGCATGAGTAGATTTGCACATACACAAAATTAGATTATTTTAGAATAATGTATTAAAAACAAACAAACTTTGCATTGAACGCAATCATTAAAAAAGGTTTTCTTTAAATAATTAACTAAATACAATTATTTTTAAAACTAAATTTGTTGTTGGTGGTTGTGATTATGAGGATGATGATGACAACTATTCAGATTAAAAAAAAATCTTCATTAAGTTTTATTTTTAATAATAAAGGTGAAAAACACAAAGTAACAATTTTAAATTATTCAAGAATATATAGTTGTTTTATTTGACCAATTGACGTTATGCTTTATCGTTTATTCATTTCATTATATAACCAGTTTTTAACGGGGAATTTATTTTTATTTTTATGCTTATACAAATTTAAATCTTTCGACTTTGAATATAACAAAGACCATATAAAATAACTTTTTTTTCCTAATTAATAAAATGTCACTATGTTCATAGCAAATTTCCTTAACATTGGAATATATCAAATAACACAATGATAATCATCGTTTTGCTGTTTTTTCTCCAAATTACCAAAATGCGAAATAAAAATCGTTTCTTCGTTTTTCTGGTAAAAAAAGGTTACAGCTTGATTAATTGCTACACCAGGTGGGGATGAGAGTGTAGTTTTTGCTAGAATATTTATAAAATTGAATTCTCGATTGATAGTTGTTGTGAAGTTGTTCCACAGTAAATAAGAAAGTGTCTAGCTCTTGGCTAGACAGTTACAAGACTGTGCTTTGTCTCTGTGTCTCTGGTGACTCGCACTATTTATAGTGACAACCGGTGTTGTTTCTCCTGTGTAAGAACGGCCGGTGTAACACCCTCCTTTGAAAATATCCCCTCTGGGGATTAATAACGTTTTTGTTTGGGAATCACCATCATCTAGTTGGCTATTGTTGATTTTTTCTTTCGTGCTTATGATAAATTCATCCACCTCTGCCTTACTCTTAATCTCATCAAGCGTTACTGGAAGTTCTCTTATTGTGTCACATAACATATTTTTTACTTCAGCTTCCGCTTGAATGACTGCTATCACCATATCCTCCAATGGTTCTGTCTGCTTAGGTATCAACCTTGATAACCCGTCTGCATGACCAAATTTCTTAGATGGTACATACTCCATTTGAAAATTGTAGTTAAGAAGAATGGTACCCCATCTTTGGAGTCTATTCGCAGTGTGTTGTGGTAGTCCCTTTTTCGATCCGAAAATCGTTAATAAGGGTTTGTGGTCTGTTTGTAACAGAAATTGTCTACCGTGCAGGAAACGATGAAATTTCTTTACCACGAATATAATGCTTAGCGCCTCTTTCTCAATTTGAGAGTAGTTTTTTTCGGCTGGTAGAAGTGTTCGGGATGCATGGGCTATGGGTTTTAATTTTCCATCATCCATTTTGTGCAATATGCATGTTCCTATACCATAGTTGCTGGCATCGCTTGCAACTACAATATCGCGCTTGGGATTATAACGTGCCAGAAACAAGTCAGACGTTAAGATATCTTTAATTTTCTGAAACGCTTCTTCGCACTCTTGCGTCCAGACCCATTTTTGGTCCTTCTTTAACAGTTCATTTAAGGGTGATCTTAGTTTATGCATGTTTGGTACGAACACATTGTAGTAATTCGCCAACCCTAAAAAACTTTGTAGAGACGCAATATTTTCTGGAGCAGGCATGTTCCGTATCGCCATTGCCCTATCTGGGTCTGGCCTTCTTCCTTGCTCATCGATGATTTGTCCTAAGTATTTTATTTTTCCCATGAAAAAAGTACATTTCTCATCTTTGATTTTAAACCCATAATCCTGGATTTTTTTTGAATACTTGGTTTACATGAGTCTTGTGTTGTTCTTTGCTAATGCTGTTTATTAACACATCGTCCAGGTACCCTACTGCGAAATCCATTCCATTTAACATCATGTCCATAATTTGTTGAAAAATCGCAGGGGCGACCTTTACTCCAAAAGGAAGTCAGTTAAATTTGTATAATCCCTGGGTATTGATACATAGCAGTTTTGAACACTCTTCATCGACAGGGATTTGAAGATAAGCGTCGCTGAGGTCGATTTTAGAAAAATATTTTCCTCCACTCAGTTTCACAAATATTTCTTCAGGGCTTGGAAGAGGGTAATGGTGATCTTTTAATGCCTTGTTCAAGCCTGTGAAAAAATCGGCACAAACCCGAATCTCCTTGTTCTTTTTCTTAACATAAACTGTAGGTGAAGCCCACTCACTGTGATCAATTTTTGAAATGACAGCCATGTTCTCGAGTCTTTCTAATTCACCGTCTATTTGCTCTATAGCGGCATTTGGAACATTTCTTTTCTTTCTGAACACAGGTAGTTCATTTGTTTTAACTTCAAACTTTGCTACCGCTTTTGTACACCTTTCAAGACCGCCTGAAAATACGTCTGGAAAATTTTCTTTTAATTCTCTCTTGAGTTTTTCTGCCTCCACATTCGAATCCTCAACCTTTTGGCAAAAAGAGCTTAAAGGCAGATCCCATAGGCTAAACTTTTCAATCATATCAGTTCCAAAAAGGTTATTCGTTTTTCGCATAACAAAATTTTTGGCTTTTACGGTCTTATTCTGGAAAGAAATATTCGTCAATAATTCCCCTTCGAAGGTTATTTTTTCACCACTGACGCTTCTCGCCGTTTTTTGTGATTTGATCATAGTGGGTCTCCCAAGCTTCTTCCATGTCTGTACATTAATGATGGAAATGTCAGACCCACTATCAAGCTGTAGTCTTACTTTTTTTAAAAAGCATTTTGACCTGTACATATTTCCGGATATTTTGTTCTTCAGGTTCAATTTTTGTCAGTTTAATGGCTGTCTTTCTACCAGATTTTTCCTACAACGTGATGCCTTATGTCCTTTCTGGTGGCAGTTGTCACATTGTTTAAATATGTAGGGACACTCATTGTACCAATGGTTATCTCCACACCTCCAACACGGTCCAGGTGGATCTTTTCCATGTTTTTTTCTCTGGTTATTCATTGAAGTCAATTTTTTCTTCTGATGGATTTTTTTAATGTGCGACACTCCGTTTTCCTCTATGTCACGACTGTCCTGTTTCAACGCAACAAAACGTTCACAGTCTTCCGCTAAGTTTTGTATTGTTAGACATGGCTCATTTTCGAGTTTATTTAAAACACGACGTCTGATTTCAGAGTCTTTATTTAAGACCAGACCTTG
Source organism: Sepiola atlantica (assembly GCA_963556195.1). NCBI lineage: Eukaryota > Metazoa > Mollusca > Cephalopoda > Sepiida > Sepiolidae > Sepiola > Sepiola atlantica. Next base: position 73,270,799 of record OY744526.1, on the reverse strand, counting down.
CAAGAATATTAGACATTTAAAATTATCCGATGATAATTCCTCTAATTTAAAATCGTCGCAAAGTTTATTTATTATACTTGCATACGTAATGTAGTCGTCTTCCTCTCTTCTAGTGACATTCATACACTTATATCTCCTATGGAAAAGAGAAGTTTTTGTAGAAAACAGTTCTGTTAGTAAAGTAACTGCCTCCTAGAAGTTCAACTCACTGGTCTTTTTTGGAAGGATAAAATTCACGAAATTTTCTTAGCTAAAATCTAACTTTTTTAAAGTCTGTCCATGTACTGCAGTCCGATACAAAAATATCCTCATATCTTCTATAGAAGTGAGCAAAAGTGACACCGTCTTCTGGATTATAATTGAAAATTTCGATAGCGCTCCACAGCCGTCTGGGAGAATGCATTATGATTCTCGTTTGCTTTCGTTAACTGTGTTGCCTCCAGAAATTTTCTCTGTTCCTCCTGTGTTTTTATCAAGAGTTCTTCGAAGTGTTTCTGCTGTTGTAGCAGTTTTTCTTGGAATCTTTCTTCTCGTGTTGTCGCCAGCTCTTTTTGTTCAGCATGCATTTTTCTTTGGGCTTTTTGCTGTTCCAACAACTCTCTTTTAAATTTCTCCTCAATTTCAACTTGCTTTCTTTGAAGTTCCATTTGTTGTTCAACTTGCTGTCTTTGTAACGCAACATTTTGTTCCGTTTGGAATTTAAGTAATTGAAAAAGAGAATCTTTGAATTCAGTGTCCATCATTCACGAATTCAAGTTATGCACCACACAATTTACACTTGTAAAAATAAATCAGTTTTCCCCACAACGTGCTTAATATAATTAGTTTGCTAAACTAATACACAAAACAAGAAATATATTATTTCTTAGTAAAAAAAATAATCCAATCCCAGTTCTTTTGTTTGAAAAACAAAACTAAGAAAAATTTTTTTTTTAATTTTTTAATTTTTTTATATATGTGTACGTCGTTTTACAAAACCAAGTCCGTCGCTATAGGCCTAATAAGACTAGTTTTATGGGAAATCTTTTTAACCCCTTTTCATTTTGCAAAAATGCGACTTGCTTATTTAACAGTGCTTTGTTAGAAGCACAAATGACTTACGCGAATATATTTTTTTTTTACTGTCCGTCTTTTGCTCTCGACAATTCTGTGGTAGACCGTTTTAATAAATAGTCAATCCGGATTTTGCTCAAATATCAGATGTTGTCCTAATAATAACGACAAACTTACACAATATCTGTAATAGTTGACACGGATAACATTTATCTTAACGAGTCAATGAAACTTGAAGAGAAAAATAAAGGTATCAGTGTATTCAATGATTTCAATAATTGAAAATGTCTTACGCGTTTTTTAGTTTTCGATTTTTGGTAGCAAGTTTTGAATTTGTGTTTTTTTTTTCGCTTAACTACTCAGTAGTTAATTTGCTGTTAATCCTTGCGAATCCAAATATCTGATTAAGATGGGTTTTTTTCCGTAAAGATCTTGCGAATCACTTTGGGTGATTTTTTTTTTTTGCAGTGAACTCGTTTCGATTCCTCGTCGCCAATCTGTTGTGAAGTTGTTCCACAGTAAATAATAAATAAAGGAAGTCAAGTCGAGGGTTGGTTTAACAAGTGTATTAACAAAGTAAGAAAGTGTCTAGCTCTTGGCTAGACAGTTACAAGACTGGGTATTTATCTACTCCCCACAGAGTAAAATGTGACACAAGGTCGGAAAGTGGGGTTTTGATAAGTCAGCACTCTAGAGGCAGAGCACCTATTACCTTTAAAAATTGCCTGGCCAGCCCCGTCGGCATTCCCCGGTAGGAGCGCCTCAGACAGCAAGCAATAAACTTACTCCTCCCCAAAGAGGGGAGGCAAAGCCTGGGAGGGTGGACCTCCTAGAACTGCACAGGACCAGTCTCGTGCAGCATCCATCGGAACAGATACTACACTTTGATCTTGGCTAAAAGGCCAATTTATTTAGGCAGGTGAGTTCCTTCGGACAACCCTCATCTTTATCTACAGATGAAGATTTTACAAACCTTGGGAACTCACCAGACCTTAGGCATAGTGCCCGTTATGTAGGGGGAGGGGGGGTCGGGGATAAGTGAGACAAGCTGTTCAATGTTTTTTATTTCACAAAATTTTACAAACAACATAAAAAAGAACATTTGCTGACTCTAAACTAGATTCTTACACCAAAATACCGCATTCACTCTGTGGGTGGATCCCTACTTAAAATATCCCCAAAAAACATCGATGTAAAAAAGAATTATCGTGGGAGTGGGAAAAAATATTAAAAACACCCAAAAAGAAAGAAAAATAAAGAACGAAATAAAATGGTAGAAAAGTTAGTATGGCCCGGCTTTCCCTCATGACTAAGTGTTAGACCGCCCACTGTTTTCCGGCACGAGACCGAAAACAAGCGGGTCGGTCACTAAGTGGGAGTGGGAACTTAAGAGAGGAGTGTTCAAAAAATAAATTCATCGGGAATGGGATCATTGGGTGGATGGCGTCTTCCAAGATAGTAATGCCAAGGGTTTCAAAAGACCGGGGACAAAATAAAACAGTGGAAGTGGGAATCTTTGGAAGCTCTCTAGTGCCGGCAAAAATAAAATAGGGACAGGATAACTTTCATTCCTACTAGTTTAAGAGGTTACCAGTTTTTTTAAATAAATCAAAAAACTCTACAGGGGTGGGTTCCGTAGAACCCAGTACCGCGTGTGCCATAATTATGGAGGGAACACGAACTCAAACTTGACGCCTCGTCGGATGCACAAACTAGTGTCATGCACCCATCTCCTATCGAAATCCATGCGATGTAATCGTTTCCAATCGCATCTGATCTTCACTTTAAGTTGGTGTTTAAAGTAAACTACCAGATCCCGATCCGAAACAGATCCAACCCCATGAACCTCATTAAGACGTGTAACCCACGTCACTAGTCTTGCTACGGCTAGGATGGCTAGAAACACCATTCGTTTCTCCCCAGACCACGGCGGTGCTGCGTTGTTGATGACAGATGCTACATCCAGGACCATCGGCTGCTCGGCGTCGATGCGGGCCGTCACCTCCCCGACGTATCCCCAGAGATGTCGAAGTTTGCTGCAGGTGAAGAAGGCGTGCTCGGCCGTTTCTTCTTCGTCGTCTTCACAGCGCGGGCATAAGGGGACGTCCCTTAAACCATCTCTGCATAATCTGCCATAGAGGGGCAGTGCGTTCCGAACCAGTCGCCAGGTCAGAGAATACTCAGAATTGTTGAGATAACTCTGGCCTGGCGCCCAATTCCACTGGGAGCGGGCCTCCTCCCTCGACAATCCAAGCCGCTCCTCAAGTGGGTCCGAAGCGGTACCCTCCACTAGATCCCGATATAGTCTCTTCCTAGACCGGGCAAGGTTACTGGACCCCGGCAACGCTCTAAGCGCGGCCCGGCATTCGGCGAAGAACAAGGGCTCCCCTCTCGGCCTACGTCGTCCTTCGACCGAGAGGTCGGGTATGAGGTTGGGAAAGGCGCTCCCGACCGCAGGGACCCACGGAGTGTCTTCCATCAAAGTCCGACTCAGGAAAGCCAGTCTCTCGGCATGTCGATGACTTGCCAAGTCAGGCATCCCCAAGCCTCCCACACTCGGAACTTGAGTACAGACCTGTCTGCGGACGTACGCTTTCCGGCCCTTCCAAAGAAGCGAGAAGAGTAAGCGCGTGAAAGCGATAAGGCGGGCCGCAGGCAGTGGTAGTACAGACAGCCGGTAAAGGATGAGAGGAAAGACGTAAGTGGCGCACGCCTCCGCTCTGCCCTTTAAGGAAAGCTTCCTTCGAATCCAAGCCCGGACCGACGATTCGACCTTTGTCTGTACTTCCGACCAGTTCTTTTCCAGCTGGAGGCCCGGCCCGAACCACACGCCGAGGATTCGAACCGGGCCATCCGACCAGCTGAAGTCACCTGGAAGAGCGGTCTCTCCGCTCCAGGCACCCAACCGCAGGCCGTTCGACTTGCTGCGGTTGACTATGGCCCCTGTCACTTCTTCGTACCGAGCGAGCGCCTTAATCACCGTTCGAATGTCAGTACGGCTCGACACGAAAACGGTGACATCATCGGCAAACGCGGAAACCCTGACTCGCGCTTTGCGAGGAGGGATAGCGATCCCGCGCAGGACTGGTGTTGTCGCCTCATCCCTTAATTTGCGAAGGAAGGGTTCCAACGCCAGGATGTAGAGCAGGGGCGACAGCGGACAACCCTGACGTACCGACCGAGAAACAACGAACGATTCCGACCTCTTTCCATTGACTTGCACCACTGCCGTCGGCGAGTCATACAGAATAGAGATCCACCTGCGGAAGTCCGGACAGCGACTGAACGACAGTTACAAGACTGTGCTTTGTCTCTGTGTCTCTGGTGACTCGCACTATTTATAGTGACAACCGGTGTTGTTTCTCCTGCGTAAGAACGGCCGGTGTAACAATAGTTAAATTTTCTCAATTTTAATTCATTGGCTGTTCTCAATTTGAAGTTAAAAGAAAAGTCAAGTTAATTAACCGGATGCCTGGCATATAATTGGTACTCAAATGTGTTTTGTACGATTATACAACATTCGGTCGAATTAAGTGCTTTAACTAGCACTCTCGTGAAGAAGGAAGTAAATAGGGTAAAACATTTAAATAGAAACCAGGACATATGTTAAATAATCGGATCAAGAGAAGAATAGGGACCCCAGATCATTAACACAAGACGCGGGACATATTTTGAAATCACCGGTTGACCTCGCAATACACGTGGTCTCTATTTACAAAACACTTGTAAATAGATCTTTTATTTATGTTAATAAATGCAGTATATTTCGGAATTTTTTTTTTCTTTTAACATGTTAATATTTATTTTAAGGCAGAGAGTTCATAAATAAAACAAATAAATATTAACATGTTTTCTTTTAAAACATGTTTTTGTGTCACTATTTACAAAACAACTCGGGTTTTTTTTCTTTTAACATGTATACGCTTTTTTAAAAATCGGCTGACTTGTAATCTGTCGTTTTGCAATAAACAAAACAATTTATCATTTTTTTTTTTACTTTTATTTACTAAATAAAAAACAAATTTTAAACGCAATTCTATATTTCGTGTTGTGTATTTTAAGAAAAAGTGGATACTTTTTTTTCTTTTCGTAGGGAGGCGAGTAACTAGCGAAGTTTTATTTATTTGTTTATAATTGTTGCTTACAGAAAAAAAAGGAAAAAACTTCATAAATTTTAAATTGCTTCCGTTTAGAAACTGATTTTTGAAGTCTAACTCCGCCCTCGTGGGGAGGCAAAACCAAAGATTACAAGTCAGCCGATTTTTTAAAAAGCGTATATATTTCGTTTATTTATTAAAATAACTTGCGTAATCATCCGTTTTGCCTCCTCAGGCTAGGAGCAATGTGTAGTATGGAAAAATCCTTCTAAACTGAGGTAAGATCCAGAGTGCCCCTTTTTGGGAAGCTTGATTTTTCCCTACAAAACGAAAGATTACTTAAGTACGGTGATAAATATTTCATACCCCCCCCCCATTTCTGCCCTCGTGAAGTTTTTTCCTTTTTTTTCTGTAAGCAACAATTATAAATAAATAAATAAAACTTCGCTAGTTACTCGCCTCCCTACGAAAAGAAAAAAAAGTATCCACTTTTTCTTAAAATACACAACACGAAATATAGAATTGCGTTTAAAATTTGTTTTTTATTTAGTAAATAAAAGTAAAAAAAAAATGATAAATTGTTTTGTTTATTGCAAAACGACAGATTACAAGTCAGCCGATTTTTAAAAAAGCGTATACATGTTAAAAGAAAAAAAACCCGAGTCGTTTTGTAAATAGTGACACAAAAACATGTTTTAAAAGAAAACATGTTAATATTTATTTGTTTTATTTATGAACTCTCTGCCTTAAAATAAATATTAACATGTTAAAAGAAAAAAAAAATTCCGAAATATACTGCATTTATTAACATAAATAAAAGATCTATTTACAAGTGTTTTGTAAATAGAGACCACGTGTATTGCGAGGTCAACCGGTGATTTCAAAATATGTCCCGCGTCTTGTGTTAATGATCTGGGGTCCCTATTCTTCTCTTGATCCAAATAATCTAATTCCTTTCATTATACTGGTTTCGATCTATTTGTTTTAATATTTTTTTTCGTTTAAAAAAAAAACAAATTAAAACAAAAAAATAGCTGCAAAGCCATACTTTTAGAGGACGTGCGTATGAGAGAGAGAGAGTGGGAGAATAGACAAAACAAAGGGTTAAAAAAGCATGTGTACATAAAAGAGTATCATGTATGTATATATATATATATATATATATATATATATATATATATATATATATATAATGTTTAGATGTCAACACTCGCCGCTTTCAGTGTAAACATGACTTAATTTCTCTGTTATTATGTGACAATCCCTTGTGGCCTAATGGGACTAGGTGAACGCTTACAGTTGCAAGATGTATTTGTGGACGGGGTTCGAGCCCTATGACCGTCTGAGATTGTTATTTTCCTGCTCTGATGAGAGTCATAAGCTTGAAACGACGTCGTAGGTAGGTAAAAATATATGTTTTAAATATTATATATATATATATATTATATATTATATATATATATATAAAATCATCATCATCATCCACAGGGTAGTAATCCAAAGAATTTAAACCGGGTTTATAAAAAGTGCTAAATATCAAATAGAGCTTTTATATATGATTATTTTTATTTACACAGACATGTACAAAATCTGCGACACTGATATGTCAATGTTATCGATCAACAGTTATTATAAACTGAGATCTCATCAGGAAGAGTTAGAATCCGATCTTAACATTAGATCATATTTGGAAAGAATGAAATGGGGAGAAAAAGAAGAAAAGAAATTTAAAATTTCAAAATTTGGGAAGTCACGTGGTTGAGACCGTTAAGAATCAAAATATTAAAATTAGAATAAAAATATAGAATAAAATAAAGAATAAAATAAAATAAAATAAAATAAAGTGGAAAGAGATATAATAAAAAAGGTAGATAGATAGGTAAATAGAGAGATAGATAGGTAGATAGATAGAAAAAATGGCGACACTTCAAGCAAAGAAGACGTATCTATGGCACCATCTCTAATGGAGGGTGGCGCACAATGTAGTTAGGTGTAGCGAGGTGAGCTATCCATCTATCTATCTGTCTGTCTTTCTCTCTCTTATGCACGCAAGTAACCCGTCCCTCTGATTTTTTCCCTGTGACTGTTCTTTTTTTTTAATAAACCTTTTTATAAATTAACATTGGCGTCCGAGTCGGTTTGTAAACAGACGATCCACAACCTGGGTTCCCGACGAGTGTATAATGGTCTATACACGCGTTAGTATGTGAAAATATCAACAATTCTCAGGTGCATCAATTTATAATTAGCGTGGATTATAGGTCAGTATTGGATGGAGTAAGTGTGAAAATAAACAGACTGGCAGACAATTTTCGTCTTGAATTGTGTGATTTGGAATTGAGACACTCACGCCTAACAACAGTTTGTATTCATATACAAAACAAGAACACACGTCAGTTGTGAGATTGCATACTTCCGCTGGCAACGTAAGAATGAGCCAAAGTCTTCTCTCGGCCTTACTTCTCCATATTGTATGAAGTATTCCCAAAGTTATGCCATGGAAACGTTGATAACTCGAAAACTATTTATCAGATCAGGTTGAAATTTTGCATGCTGGTTATTATTAGCAAAGAGCGTCAAATCCATGCATCAAATTTGGAGAAATAGGTAGTAGAAATTTCGTCAACATTTCGACCATGACCAAACCATTGATAATCAATATCATATAAGATGCGGGAATTTATTGATTACAATATGGGCCAAGTAGTGAGTCTCTATGATGAACAGAACCGAAGTTATCGCCAAAAGTGTGATCTTTGACCTTTTCTGATCTTGGCATTTGACATATGTATCCCTTAATTAAATCAGCTCTAAGTTAGACCATGACCGATATTTTGATGAAGTTTGGTGACGATTGGTCAAGCGATGTGGATGCTAGGCTGTTCAGTCTCTCATCAACTTCGGTTGATTAAGGACGTCGGGATGGAGTAATACCAGTCGAGGATCCGTTCTTGACAATCAGTCCGGCAGGAACTGGGCCATTTCGGTGGCCTTTTTTTTCTGCCTGGCTGAGGTATACTGTCCTGGGTTGTCCTAGGAGGTGCACCCTCCCAGGCCTTGCCTCCCCTCTTTGGGGTGGAGTAAGTTTATCGCTTACTGCCTGAGGCGCGCTGACCGGGGAATGGCGACGGGGCTACCCAGGCTATTTTTGTGAGGCCAGAGTGATCCTTTTTTAGGGGCGCTGGCTTGATTCTTCCCCCACTTTCCGACCTTGTGTCACATATTGCTGCAGTGGGAAGCGATTAAATACCCGGATGCTAGGCTGTACACAAACACAGTGACAAACAAACTCGACCGAAGATATAACTTCCTAGGTGGAGGTAATAAACTATGACACACGTGAAAGCAGGTACAATAATACAAGATTTAATAACTCCATAAAGTTTTATAAATTAGTTTGACTATCGACGGAGAAAATACTTTAACGTGCGTAAATCCATTTATTTTAGATATTAAACGAAATGATTTTTTTCATTTGTGTATAAATGTCGATGTGATGATATCAGCCAATTTCTGCATGTTTCCCCATTCCACTGTAATTCCACTGTAATAGTCAATAATAAGATATAATTAAGTTATTGCCGATTTGAAAAGCGAATGCGTAAAACTGATTAGATTACAGCCTATGAGTCCTCCCCCCTCATAAACATGCGTCGCTGCTTAGAAGCAGGCTTGTTTGCTTTGGTATTGTATTAATCAAATTACAATTTAATCACGAGATAATTAGAAAACCTGTTTAATCTCGGCTTTGTGCTGCCGACGACTTGCAGATTAGATGCAATCGTATTAATGTGGCTGTTCGTCCACTTATTTAGAAAACCACGATAAAATGAAGCAAGTCAAGTTAATCAACATTGGGCAAATCGGTACTAATTCTTTCAGATCTATGGTAATCTTAAGAACTGGAATGTTGAAATATTTGAAATATATTTACGTTAATTAATACTAGACTAGGATGGGGAGACAGAGATGGGTAGACATACTTTCAGGAGAGACACAGAAAGATAGAAGAACTTTCAGATAGAGTGGGGCGACACGGATAGGTAAACAAATTTTCAGGTAGAGTGGTGAGGTACAGACAAGTAGACAGACTTTAGGTAAAGTGGGGAGATGCAGACAGATAGACAGATTTTTAGGTAGAGGGGGAGACACAGACAGTTAGATTTTCAGGTAGAATGGAGAGACCGACGAGTATACAAACTTTCAGGTAAAATACATACCGGTAAACAGACTTTTAGGTAAAGTGGGGAGACACAGACAGGAGACAGACTTTCAAGTAGAGTGAAAACACAGACAGAATTTCAGGTAGAGTGGGAAGACATGGACAGGTAGACAGACTTTCCGGTAGAGTGAGGAGATGCAGACAGGTATGCACATTTTCATGTAGAGTTGGAATACAGACATGTAGATAAGCGTTTTAGTCGAGTGGAGAGACACGGACAGACTTTTAGGTAAAGGGGAAAGATAAAGACAAGTAAACAGACTTTCAGGTAGAGTGAGTCAATACAGAAAGGTAGACAGACTTTCAGGTAGAATGAGGAGACACCGACAGGTAGACAGACTTTCAGGTAGAATGAGGAGACACCGACAGATAGACATACTTTCAGGTAGAATGAGGAGACACCGACAGGTAGACAGACTTTCAGGTAGAATGAGGAGACACCGACAGGTAGACATACTTTCAGGTAGAATGAGGAGACACCGACAGGTAGACATACTTTCAGGTAGAATGAGGAGACACCGACAGGTAGACATACTTTCAGGTAGAATGAGGAGACACCGACAGGTAGACAGACTTTCAGGTAGAGTGGGGAGAAACAGACTTACATAAATGGAGTCGGTAGAGAAACTAATAGAATGAAAGATAGCAATTTTGCCATGCTTACGTATAGATTATATGAGATAGCGGTTGTTACTTTATTCATATAAAGACGACTAGTGGACATCCTCTGTCAAAAGTGACGAAACAAATTATGCTTCGCCAGTGTTCGCATTAATATTCATATAAAATGTAATTTTTCATATATAAATTATAATCATGTCTGATAACATAAAGAAAAAAAAACACCTACTGTTAACTCGTTATTTAGAGTGAAGGATTTCTTTCCGAATTAATTTCAGATGCTGGAGGTTGTCCGACTTGCTAATTGCTTTCTCGCTTACCTCACCAACTTAAAATGCTTTCGTTCAGGGACTAAAAAAGGGCACGCTTTTTACTCGCTAACTCTTGTGTGACGTGACGGATATATATTTATTGATATGAAAATATACAAATAAATACACATTGGTCTTTATTATAGAGTGTTGGATAATAATAATAATAATGATGATGATGATGATGATGATGATGATGATGATGATGATGATGATTTGCTAGTTTTAATGCATTGGAGCAATAATAATGTCACGACAAATCATCTACTTGATGTGAATTAATCGCTTTTATTATTGTTCTCATTAGGAGTTCTCACACAGGTCATCATCAGTGATTACTTACCGATAATAACTGGTGGTGTTCCCTGGAGTCTGCGTGACAACAAGTCTCCTCAGATTTCCAGTACTCTCCACCTCGTTCGATAACCATTGCAAATGACTTTGCATTATCGCAACAGCCGCTTACCATTGATTTCTTGCTGGCAACGACCACTGGTCTACTCTGGGATTTGAGTAGCAATAAGTCTCTTCAAGGTCCCAGTACTGCACTCTTCCACTGGAGGTCTGGTTAGTCCTCTCCCTCCTCGATCTTTCCATCCTCCTCGACCCTTCACAACTATTTCTAATGCTATTTTTGGGGGAGGAGAGAGAGGGCGGGGACACTGTTTATAAGATTTATTGCAGTTTCTGTTCCTTTGGGTTCATGTCGTGTTCTGTCTCTGGTTTGTGTCTGTACCATTTGTCTGCATGTTCAAAATGTAGTCATTTGCATAGTTCCCAGTGTACTGCTTTCCCCACACAGTCGTGTCTGTTCTTGGATCCTTTTGGGCTAGTTTGCTCGATTCACTTGTTATGTGATTTACCGTTTCGTCTCTTTGTCCACACAATCTGCATTTACTGTTTTAGTGGATTTTATCTATTTTAGCTTTAATGTAGTTAGTTCTAATCGCATTGTTCTGTGCAGCTGTCAGTAGCGATTCTGTTTCTCTGTTTAAGTGTCCTTTTCTTAGCCATGTTCAGGTGTTTTGTGAGTCTCTTCTCTTGTCATTATTATGAATCGTCAATATAGCTGTTTCTCTTCCCCACTTTTTTTTTCTTGTCTTTTTGTTTCTGGTTTTGTTCCTTTGTGTATTCTTCATTTTGACAGTGCCCCTTGCTGCGGTGATCAGTCTTTCTGTGTTTTGAGTCATGTATTTTTCCAAGTCTGTTTTGTGTCTGTCACACAGTCTTCTATACTTACCAGTCCTCTTCCCCCTTCGTTCTTTTTTACTTGAGTAGGTCAGTATCATCTTTCGGGTGCAATGCATAGTGTATGGAAATTAGTTTCCTCGTCGTTTGGTCAAGATGCCTAAGTTCTTTTTTTGCCCAACCTATGAATGGTCCAGAGTATCTGATTAGTGATACTGCCCAGGTATTTATTCATTTAACTAGGTTTCAACTATATAGTTTAATTCATAAAAGTTTCCTTGTTCTCGGGTATCCTTTTCCAATCTACTTTTTAATTGCTGTAGATTTGATGGTGACTGCTTTCAGAACTCCCAAATATTTATAGGTATCATGTTCACCAAGCGCGCTCATTTCCTTCCCTTTTTTATTTTTAGCAGTGCACACTTTTCCATTCCGAATCACATTTGAATGTCCTAGCTAAAGATTCTGATCCTGTTTATCAGCTTTCCCAGTTCTTTTTTGTTAATAGCTTCAGGTCGTCCATATACATGAGGTGGTTTATTCTTTGTTCTCTGTTTGCAAACTTGTATCCAGCATCACATTTCCTAAGTATGTAGTTAAGAGCCATCGTGGCTATGATAAACAGTAGTGGTGACAGAGAGTCTCCTTGGAATATGCCTTTCTATATTCTTGTCTCAGTCAGGTGTTGTCATCCAGCTGTCATTATTATCTCTAAAATGTTTATTCTTATAAAGTAGTAAGCTTTCGTTTATCTCTTTTATGACATATAAACTCCTTTTTAATTTTTTAATTTCGAAATATAATGTTTATTGTAAACGTTTCATTGCATACACTTAATTGAACATAAGTTGCTATTTTTATCAGTATCTGGTGTCCATATCTTTTCAAACAGTATGAATTATGTAGAAGTCATAAACGTTAACATTTCTTTCTTCGAGCAACGTGATTTGGTCACATGACAACCAATTAGCCTTCAGAGCTTACTAATTTTTGAATCCTTTAATTTCAATTTGAGGTTTTTAGGTGTGAAAACAGTAAAAGAAATAATTTTCACATAAGATTTTTTTTTCAGTATGTTCTCTCAATAAATAAAACTTTTCATTGACTATCTTTCATATATTTTTGAGTTATGTTTATTTTTTGATATGGGGTTATAAATTTTGGCCTCGACTACGATAATTGTTTTAACTTCATTTCTTTATTTTAAATTCATTAAATTCCGTTAAAACTTGTTTTCTTTTATGTAAAAAGAATGTTCCAAGTTTATTATTTCTGCCAGAAAGTTTATTTGTGTATAATAATATTTTTAAAAAGTAATATTTGGTGTAAGAAAAAAGCATATAAAATTCGAATGTTCCTATTTACTTGTCTTCCCACGAAGTCAGTGTTAGACACAAGGTCGGTTTTTAATGTGGGAAAAATCCAGCCCCAAAAAGAGGGACTCTGAATTGGAATAAAAATAAAAATTACCTCAGGATTTTAAGGGTTTTAATGCACTTCATTTTTTCTGTCCTCTGTCAATGGTGGAGAAAACCGGTTATTTTTAACTGAAGCTAACAGTACAAAAAATGGGGTAAAAATACAAATATGCAACAAATAAATGTTACCAAAGGCAATATAAGTTAATCTTCTATCTACCTGGAAAGGAAAATGATAATATAACTAACAACAAATTAAGCAGAAAAAGAAAATTTCAAACATTCAACTAAATTATTCAACAGATTTTTCTGTAAATTTGATTAAAAAATATTTCTGCAATATTTCTCACTTTATTGTTTGTTTGTATTTAAATTATTTGTTTGAATTTAATTTGTTTTATTATTTTGTAATTTATAGTTTGTTTTCATTTTTAAACTAACTTATCGTTTGTTTTTATTTAAATTTATTTATTGTTTGTTTACATTTTAAAAATTATCCATCTTTTGTTTTTAATTTATTTGTTTATTTAATTATTGTTTCTTTGTTCTCTAAATTCATAATTCAGTTTTTGCAGTATTTGATTGTATTCTGCTTAAAAACATACATAATTTTACATATATTGTAATCAACGATATTTTCTACACAGCAAATAATAGGTTGATATTATTGTAACTTTAAACAATTACCTATTCATTTTGAATACTTGTTTTTTTTAAAATATTTATATTGAATAAAGTTCAGTTTTAGTATAAATCGAATCGTGTTCCTTTCTTTTCTTTTTTAAATGCAATTTTAAAAGTTTTCTAATGCTTTTTTTTTAAAAGCTCTCATTCATTATCGACAGTCTGACTGTTTGACAGATCTCGCTTGCTACTTACTAGCATGACGTCACTTTTCGAGTGATAGACTTTTGTTTACTTTACGAAAGTCAAGCAACAGCCCATCTGATTTGTTTTCTTTTCTTTCTTAATCTTTATCTTACCATAAAATCATGTTATGTCATTTGTTGATGAAATATAGAAACTGTCAGGGAACGAGCTCAGGGGAAGAAGAAGAAGAAGAAGAAGAAGAAAAAGAAGAAGAAGAAGAAGAAGAAGAAGGAGGAGGAGGAGGAGGGGAAGAGGGTGTGAAGGTGGAAATGAAGAAGAAAAAAAGGAAGACAAGAAAGAGGAGAAAGGAGAAGGAGACGGAGGAGGAGAAGGAGAATAAGAAGAGGATAAAGGAAGAGGAGTAGAAGAAGAAGAGAAAAGGAGAAGAAGGAGAAAGAGAAGAAAAAAAGATGAAGATGAAGAAGATGAAGAAGAAGAAGAAAAAATGAGAAGTATTAGTAGTAGAAGAAGAAGATAGAAAGATAAAGAAGATGAAGATGAAGAAGAAAAGGCGAAGGTGATTAATAATAATAATAATAATAATAATAATAATAATAATAATAATAATAATAATAATAAAAAGAAGAAGAAGAAGAAGAAGAAAAAGAAAAAGAATCTGTAACATGAAGGAAAAGATGAGCATTAAAAATAACCCAGATTCCCATTGCAGATTGACAAAGTCTGAAATTAATGAGACTTTTCCCATTCATTTAGTTCCGATTTCAAGATAGCAATTAAAGAATCTCTTAACCTTGGAGTCATTTCCTTTTTTCGTTTATCAAATTAATGAGACATCTTTTCACAAAAAATGAAGAAAATAAATGATTTTCTATTTTCTAATTATCAAGGTGCATCAAAAGTACCTTCGTTTCTGTAGGCCTTTATTAAAAGTACTATTTTTATTAAAAGTACTATTTTTATTAAAAGTACTATTTTTATTAAAAGTACTATTTTATTAAAAGTACTATTTTCTGTACACACCTAACAAAATTATGTTGCTACACTGTTTATGTTACAACCCCCCCCCCCACAATGTGCTCCTCGCAATGTGACGTTTGAAGTGTTGCAATTACGATGCTTGTAACATTACATCAACATTCATTTTAACCCTTTACTGCACACACATACAGCATAAGATTGTTGAGATATTTATTTTACCTTCAGTTCTGTATTTAGTATAGATCCCAAACATAACTATTATAAGAATTAATAAAAAAGGTTGTGTTAGAATTAACAGCACATTTAGCTACGGCTTTAATGTAAAAAGGGGATTACATCAAGGTTCTGTACTAGTCTGTTACTTTTCGTTTGTGTCTTAGAAGCGAGTTTTGTATGAGTTGTCCGACAGAGATGCTGTATGCTGATGATTTAGTACTTACCTGTGAAACAATGGAAGGTCTACTTGTTAAGTTAAAGACTTGGAGGAATGTTATGGAAATAAATGTCTGAGAGTGAATGTTACCAAGACCAAAGTGATGATCAGTGACTGTAGTGTTGGAAAGCCCTCAAAAAGAGAAAAGTTTCACTACTAAGTTTGTGGAAAGGGAGTCGGATGCAACTTAATTTTTTTTAGTACTTGTAAGCATTGGGTACACAAGAGATGCAGTGGAATTACAGATAGATTGAAAGATGAAAACCAGTTTCTGTGCAAGAAGTGTAAGACAATAAAGAAGGATGAGAATTCAGATGTGGAGAAAGTTTATTTGGATGGTGAGGCTATTGAGGTTGTTCAGATGTTCTGTTACCTTGGTGATACCAATAGAGCACAGGGAGGGGCTGGTGCGAGTGTGATTGCAAGAGTTAGGAGTGGATGGGCTAAGTTTAGGTAACTTCGGCCATTACTAGCCAGTAGTACATTGCCACTATTAACCATGGCAAGAGTCTATCAGGCATGTGTACGCAGTGTGATGATGTATGGAAGTGAAACCTGGCTAGTGAGGGTTGAGGATATGTGTTGCATGGAGAGAAATGATATGAGAATGATACAATGGATATGTAATATGACTCTTAAAACCCGGCTTAGTTCATGATGAGCTCAGATGAAAATTAACTTTGGACTATGGGAAGATGTGCACAGAACCGGAGACTTTGTTGGGATGGTCACGTTGATAGAATAGATGAGAGTTTTGGGGTTAGTAGATGTAGAACAGTTGAGGTAGCAGGTTTATTCTGCATGAGAAGGCTAGGAAAACAAGGCAGGAAGTGATAAGAATGTACTTGAGAGAAAGAGGGATAAATAAAGACCTGAACAGAGATAGGTTAGTTTAGAAGTCAATTTCTAAAAACTGTTCAACAATGCTGCGTGCTGAAGTCTCCTGTTCTGCACACATCTTCCCACACCGTCCAACCTTCACTGGCCAGGCCTCACCCCATACATCCTCACACCGTGCACATCATCACACCATGCACACATGCCCAATAGACTCTTTCCCCAGTCGACAGCTCTGCTGCCAGGTAATGGCAAAAGCTCCCTGAACTTACTCCACCAACTCCCAATTCTAGCTATCACACCTGCTCCACCCTGTGACCCACCAAAAACTTTGTGGATGCCGGTGTTTTTGCTTCACTGTTTTTGAGGTTGTTGAGAAATTTTGTTGGGCTTTTATTTCAGAGGTTCTTCGACTGGTGAGCTGTTTAGATGAAGTATGAACTTTCTATATACCCACCCTCTTTGTTTTAATAAAAACACTGACTACGAAAGTCAGACAAACCTGCACTTCTATAGACTATAAAGAAACATGTTAGTTTAGTGGATGGTGCTATTTAGCTGAGAGAGCCAATTTTAGTTTAGGGTTTATCTCGATAAGAAAATCAGAATGACGAACTTACTTGGAAGAGTAGTTCGTCTGGCCAAATCTGACTGAAATAGAATAAGCAAACGGAGTCACCATTCCTCGCGAAATAAACGATCGTTTCACAACTAAAGGGGTGTGCAGATTTATTTACAGGAAAAACAGGAACAAAATGAAGGTTGTACAATGGGTTGATAGACAAGACGAAATAATCTTATCTTGGAGTTCGTCAATTCTTTTACCGGACCAACTGTAGAGAATGTGGGATCACATCTTGTCTGTTTAAAAGTCAGGCTGGAACTGAAAGTTCATGTCGGTTCGTGTTCGCACCAAAACGATTCATCGTGTATGAATCTCATGCGGTGGAGAGGCGATTGTTATATGACCGCCAAGCTGAATAACATCTCACTGCCGGACACAGTAATGTTACACTATCTTCCAGTCTATTCCCAAGACTGAGCTCTATGTTTTATATGGGGGTCCTTGCCTTTACAGGCAGAAACAGACTTAAGGAAGCACCTATAATCCAATTGTTGATATTAATATATCTTTGGTCATAAGACGATATGGAGACGCAACTCTGGTCGTCGACAGTTATGAAAGGCCCAAGGCCAGAAACAACATTTACCACTAGCATAGAAAGACTATTGCTGTGGAAAATACAGTCAATATTGCAACTTTGGTGGTCATATATAGTGCTAGAAGAATATCCGTCCCAGAACGGGTAAAATGAATTACCCGAACAAAACATTTTTTCAACATTTTTCAACCATTTTAATGTTCCCTTATGAAGATTAAAATAAAGATATAATGATACTAAACCAAATGTTTAGAATCCTTATTCAAAGTTCGATCAAAATCTATTACATGATTTTGATTCTAGAAAATGTCTCAAATTAAAGGCTTAAAAAAAGCTTAAGGAGTCTTAAGAAGAAATTTAAATTCAGGGAATATAACTTAATTGGTGTCTAATAACTATGGATCAAATTCAATGCAAATCTGAGATATTTGAATTTTCAAATGGAAGGTTATGCATATATTAACCCTTTTCGAAAGAAATTGAAATTTTGGGAATATTTATTAATTGATACCTATTGTTAAAATTTCACAAAAATCGGAGGTATCTGAAAGTTTACGGAGGGCTTCCACCCCCTTTTTACCCCCTTTGCATTAAACTAAATTATACAAAATAAATATAGCACACATTACGCCCCCTTACGTTCCAAAATTCATAATGATCGGTTAATTAGTTCAAGAGAGAATCTTGTACATACAAATATATAAACATATGCATATACCTAACTTTATATAAATCGAGATTGCAGATAGAATATGCCATGGATAATAACTGAAAATAATCGAAAATTGCAGATGTAACTTTTTAAATTTCACATGAAGATTTTGTTTGCTTCTATTAAGTACATATTTTATATACAGACATTCTCCTTTCTATTGTTGGGATTTTTCCCGTTAGAATGAAGGACGAAGACTGTAGTCTGCTGGAAGAAAAGTTGGTGGCATATAAACGTTACTAGACAAGAACAGAGATAACAAACAACGTGGGTAGATAACGAAAGGATATTTATATGGATAAAAAAAGAGAAGAAAGAAAGAGAATGTTGCTTGCAAAAGAAGTGCCTTTGCGGACTCACTGAAAATGCCAGTTGTCTTGTAACAGGATTCCTTCTGGGGACAAGGCTGTGAAGAATAGTTCAGAACATTGTGCGTATTATATACACTAAAAAAGCATGTGCCCGCTCGCACCTGCCGCAGCAGTGGAGGAACGATTTTGCCGGCAGCGAAAGCTGGAGAGAAGAGGCCGATATTTTCAAAATAGGCGCTCTCCTGGGGTTTCTGCAGAGATTGAAGCAGTGGTCTGTGATTGGCTGATTTTCATCCAATCACAGGGCACTTAGAATTCACTGCGCTTAATAATTATTCCAATACTATGTCATGTCAGAAACCGTAACTTGTAGAGGGAAAAGCAATATCAAAAGAAAGAATGACAAAGTCGATCCATACAAAAAATATATCAATTTTATTGAAAATTGTTAGGACAACAAAAAATAAAAAGTTGCTAACGAATGAGAGTTCAAAGAGTCTTAGAATGTTTCAAGTGAAGAAGAAGTCGTTTAGTCTGTAAGAAGAAGTGGGGTAGACATGTTCATTTCGATTGTCGCCGTGTGAGTTTGCATGTGACAGTGTGTAAGTTCTGTAGACTAGCAAGCGGTGTGTATATGTATGCTTGCTTTTGTTTAGTCAGTGTACGTTAGTTCAATATATAGTGTGTATATGGTGTCGCTGTGTTTAGTAGTTTGTGAATGCTTCTTGTTGCATCTTCCGGACAACTGGCCAAGGCTAGTTTTTAGGGACGTACTTATGTGTGTTGAGTCTGAAAGAAAACTAGAAAAGAGTAAGAGGATACTGGTGTTTGAGTTTTATGTTATGCATAAAATCTGGAGGTGAATATTTACGTGTCTGTGATTAGCTGAATAAAGCTATTGATTGAAATGTTGTCTAATCGAGAGTCAATACTTTTAAACAAAATTCGCTGCTGCTGCTTATTCATCTAATAAGTTATGAATAGGTTCATGCAGTAAAGTTACCGTAACGAGATTGTTCAGGTGTATTCGAAAAAGTAGGACATTAAATAAGAATTATAATCAAGATGTTAACGAAATGTAGGTCAGGGGTGTGGATAGACGTTGCATTTGGAATACGACTGTGATTGTTTTGATAATTTCAAGGTTGAAACAAAAATGAAAATATAAATATTTTATTGTTTGTATTTTGATATATTGGATTGAGATATGTGTTAAGAAAAGCAATTTCTTTTTTACTTTTGTTCTCCCCAAAGAAGGTATATTGCCACTGAATCATAAGGGGTTACTGTGATAGAGGCCAGATTTGTAGTGGGCAACTTTTGTGGCGAGTTAGGCAGCAAGATGTTTGTTCGCATTACATTTAAATGTCTGTATGTTGATACGATCGGGGAAACAGGAAGCAGGAAGGGAATCCCAAAGGCAAGCGGCCCGGGAAAGAATCTATTAGAGTAGAAAACCTTTCGGCATCTAAGGACCAATACAGAGAAGAGTGTGATTTGGCTGCTAGTCAGGAGGGTCAAGGGTATTTACATTGAGAAGGTTCTAGTATAGTAAATTCATTGGAGCACATTCTGTGGAAGTACTTGTAAAACAAGCACAGGGATGCAACACTGTGGTGATGTGACAGGGGCTGGAGCTTGGCAGACAGTGCGGAACCTATTAAGTTAGAAATTTGTTTTTCCACCCTGTCCAATACCTATTGTAATCTGAAAGTTCACGGAAAGCTTCCACCCCCTTTTTACCCCCTTTGCATAAAACTAAATTATACGAAATAAATATAGCCCACATTACAACTAGTGGTTGGTGCAGCACCCTAGATGTGGCAACAATACTCCCTGCATGGCGAATGGTAGCTTTATAGAGATATAGGATACTGGTAGATGTAGGAAGTTTTCTAGCCCGGTAAAGGAAGCCTACATTCTTTGCAGCAGACTTGACAGTATCTTCTATGTACTTATTCTATTTTATGTTGCGTGTAAATGTTAGGCCTAGGAGCTTTAACGTTGAAATCTTGGGAAGAGCGTTTTCGGCCATGACAATTGATGGTTGAGAAAGTTTCTTATAGTTGTTAAAGGAAAGAAGCTTTGCTTTGGTAGCATTAAATGTGACCATCTATTTTTGGCCCCATCTTACTATGTGGTCTCATCAGCAAATACACCCATCCCAGACACGATTGCATCAGGAAGGTCGTATATGAAGATCAGGAATAATATAGGTAAAAGCATCCACCCGTGGAGCACACCCACATTGATGTGGTATTGTTTGGATGTACGGCCATTGAGAACTACCTGGATCTTTCCTTTAGCTAAGAATTATGTCACAGATTGCTCTCAATCTGTGACAGGATCAAATAAAACAATATAGTGAGACTTTAAGTCAAAGTGAGCGGACGGACCGTTTGCCATTTTCTCCCTCCAGCTGGGGCTGGGAAGTTGACTGTATTTCTAAAGTGGAGTGTACCAAGATCGACATTCTACTAAAATACATTTTAAGCTAACACGTTACTCAATAAGTCCAAGGCGTAACTAATAAAACAACAACTTTTAGGTAAAATTTTCTTTCGAGGGGGATGCACTGATTCCAGCGCTTCTCTAACAATTCGATGCCTTAGTTGTAGAACGATTTGTCTTTGGCCTCAAAATATATCGAAGTTTCCGATATCACTTCTTCATTGGAGCCAAATCTCTTTCCGTGGAGCATACTTTTGAGGTGTGCAAACAGTAAGCAATCATTGGGTCCAGATCTGGAGAATAAGGTGGGTGCAGAAGCAATTCGAAGTGTAATTCATGTAGATTTACGGTCATTGCAATCGACTTCTGACACGGAGCATTGTCTTGGTGAAAGAGCACATTTTTCTTCTTCATTTGTGGCCGTTTGTTGCCCATTTCTTCGTTCAAACGCACCAATAATGCTATATAATATTCGCTATTGATGGTTCTTCCTTTTTCAAGGTAATCGATGAAAAAATACCTGTCGATTAGACTCCAGAGTGAAGTAGTGGATCCATGTTTCATCCGTTGTAACATATTTTTTGCATTAAAACAGCTGCAAACCATGCTCTGAATCGTCAGCGCTTGCTGTTTTTGATTGACAATGAGAAAACGTGACACACACTTTGAACACAAATTTTCATGCAAAATGGTGAATACATTGCCTTCTGATATCTTCAATTCCTGTGCTAACTCCCGTAACTTCAATTTACGATCGGGTAAAACCAGTTTGTGAACTTTTTTGATGTTTTCCAAGACAACTGCCGAATTTGGGCGACCTGAGCGTTCAGCATCATTTGTGTCTGTACGACCGCGTTTAAAGTCAAAATCCCACCTCCTAACTGTTGTTTTCACTGGAGAACAGTCCGAATAACACTTATGAAGCCATTGCCTTGCTTGAACAGTATTTTCTCCATTCAGAAAGCAATGCTTTATCAACACACGAAATTAAGATATTTCCAGTTTTTAGAAAATTTACAACAGTAGCTTTACTTAAATAACTGTAATTTGTAAACTGTTAATCTGATTAGGCTCAGATTTTCACATATGTCATTTGAAGGTTAGTAACTTTATAAAAATCGTATGGATCTTTTAGTTGTGGCGCCATCTATATTTCAGACCTGAGACTTATTGAGTCATGTGTTATAACTTTTGAGGCGAAGGGCTTCTCAGCTAGCAGCACATACGAAAAGAGAAACTTCAATAAACTACTAAACATAGCGACTGCAAACGCACGGATACTCGATTTGCTTATCTTGATGAAAAGCCACAAAAGCTAAAATAAACCATTACATGAAATGACGTACAACAGAGCGTAATTTCGAAATAAAAGCATTATTTAAAAGAAGCAAAAATCTCCGATCAAAATTACAGCTCTTAATTAACATTCCCATATCTGAATGATGCTTTTACATTGTCGGTGACATGTGAAGGGAATTTCTCATATTTGCAGAGGACAAACGGTATTTGTAAAGTTGAATGACACATCGACATCAAGAGAGGTTCGCGTTGATTTTTTAGAGAAAAAAATATTCCGTGCCAAAAGTTGAATCTAAATCTATGCTCGATGAGTTTGTTTTTTTCAACTATTGGATCATCATTTATCAAGGCCGAGAGACACTCGAGGATAAAGGTTAACAAGACAGAATGATTATGAGCTGAAAGATGAGGAACACAGTGAGAGTATTAACATTGATCAATGGTATGAACTGGGTTTGATTATTTATGGGGCGGTTTAGAACAATAACTTGTTCACATTCGATTCGAATACGATCAAGTTATAATCGGTAGGGAAGCAGTCCCACGGCAATGTTTTCAACGAACGGGAAGGTGGAAGTAACCAACGCTATAAGAACACCTACATTTCTATATAAGCTTAATGAACAAATAAAAATGCAAATGATATTTCCATCCACTACTACTACTACTACTACTACTACTACTACTACTACTACTACTACTAATAATAATAATAATAATAAACTGCCCCCTAATAAATAAATAAATAGAACACACACATGGTAACATCAGCCTCGGCTGGTGTCACCAAGCATGTGTGTTTTATTTTAATGTTTAATGCAGAACTGATCTCCCCCTTAATATACAAGTACATCGATCTCCCTCATTATATATAACATTATTATTATAATATAATACTTTAATATTTAATATACAAGTACACTGATATGCCCCTTAATATACAGCTAGTACACTGATCACCCCCCTTAATAGATAAAAAGAAAAACGCACACGCATGGTGACACCAGCCTCAGCCGGCACCACCTTTATATAATAACAAAAGTAAAAAATAAATCTTTATATATAAAGTTGTAGCTCCCATCTGCTTGCTTGTTCACGAATTCAGCATAAGATTGTTAAGGTAGACCCATAACGATATATATTCTTAAGCTATATTGCCCAGGACACTTGGATAAGTATATTTCATTTTGATCAAAGGGGACAGACTTTATCGTTTGGTCTGTGTTTGTTCTTGACATCCATGGAAAGGAAATACGACTTTTTACTTTATTTTATTTATAACTTTAAAATTCTAGAACTTCAAATAAATAAGAATAGAAATGTTAATAAGACGTTAAGGGCTTGGAGCAGGAATGTACAGGGGTCCTTGTTTAGATAAAATGTAATTTTACCTCATAGCTGTGCATTTATTAGGAGGCCCAAACATAAGTATTATAAGAACGAATAATAGAGAAAATTAATGCCAAGTAGAAATACACATTTATTTATAGTTGACAAAATAAAAAAAACGTAAACATAACATTATACAAAACATTAATGACATTATTATCATGATGTTAGTAGAATACTAAGGAGTAGTAGCAGTTCTCTACCTTTTAAGATAGAATATAGTTATCTGGACAAGCCAGATACTCTTCATTAGGAAGGACGTTCGTACTAGACGTTCAGTAAATTCCTTTTACTCACTAACCATTTTTAGGGTCAACAAAAGAAAATATCTTAGAGGTGTCATGGCACCGGTGTAATTCGAAGATTCGTTTTTCAATATCCTAATTGACTGAAAGAGTGTCTCTCGACAGGGATAAAGACTATAAATACGAATAAAAAAGTAATATGGTGTTATGGGCTGGACACAAAAGGACACAGGGTTTTTCATTCAATCCCGGACAATGCCAGATCTTCCTGCTAGTTATAAATAAAATACAAAAAAAAAAGACAAAATAGTTAAACACAATGACTGAAAATCAGTAAGCAATGTACTGCAATAGTGTTAGATGTGGCAAATTGGGTTTACTGGGTAACAATGAATAAATAAATCTCCAAAATCTTGGATTCTTTAGAATCGATGAACATTGATTTCAATAACACACACTCGAAAGGTATAGGAATGCCTTATTAGGAAAAAGGTTGATGTCCTTCTTCCTAATCTTAACTATTACCGAAGCAAACCTACATTGTAGTTGAAAATCTTAATTTCTAAAACCGCCCAAGTCTATCAATGTCGCACACCACCGTGGACTATTGTGAGTTGACTTGGATATACAAGTGCCTCTCCATCGCCATTATTTGCGGGAACGCTTCGAGCCTGCTCTCGGCTTGCCAAGCAACTACGACACTCGATGAAACTTACCGAAGGTCCTAATATATCCACAAAGTCCTTGTAAAACGTTGGCAGTTGAAACAGATTATTAAGAATTTAAAAATAAAAATGTAATAATCATATTTTGTCAAATGTTGAATTATGTCGAAGGAAAATAAAACACATTTTTGATATTTTCATCTAAAACCATTTAACACTTACACAGTTATCTTTCGTTTCTCCTTCAACGACATATATACGGTCTATTAGCAAATACATATGCAAGACGAGTGAACATAAAAAAGATACTAGCTTGTATAAGCCACTCTCTTTTTTTCTCCGTTCCTTCAGTTTACTCCTTCTTCTTCCTTTCTTTTCACTATTTCCTCTTTTTGTACATAGTGGAAATCAATTGCTCTCTTTGAGCTCTGACTTCTTCTCAAACGCAGCAGGCAGTCCAGAAATTACAAAAAAATAGATCACTATATAAAAGAAGATGTCGCTTACGTCGTGGTGGGAAAGGAGAAGAGGTGTCACCGACAATTGAGGTCAGTAGAGAAAATAAGCTCAATATAGTTTCCAACTTAAGCATCGTTTGGTATGTTAATTTTGTAACCTCCTACTCTGGCTATCATGACCAATGGGAAGCCTCGTCTTGGAAATAAAAGGTTGAGGTGGTGAATTTTTTTTTCATTAAAAGTCCGTGCTATGTTTTGTTTATGGAGTGTGAGAGTACGTTAGTACGAAACGTTGGCTTTGCGATCCTGATTGTTGAAGATAATTTGCTTTTTTAATTTACGAAATTTGAACTGTTTGCTGCCATTGCGCATTATCATTTGACATATTTTTTAGCAGACCTACTCGGACAATACAATCACAATCACATATCAATTGCAAAAGTATATATGTAAAATGTCGCCTGTAGTTTTATTCATAAGTAGATCTAAGCAGTGTATATTATTGGTAGAAGACCAATGGCTGCGGATAGCATTACCATTGTCCAATCAAAGGGAACACAGCTTTCCATTTCTCTACTCTTACCGAAAGGATGGTTTCCTGCTAAGAAACAGTATCCTTCCGATCAGGAGTTAATAAAAGTTCGATGCTCATATTCCACACAGCAATATAGACGGATCAAAGTTTTTACTGATTTGTTCAAATAATTCGCGTAGATCAATTACAATAAAGTCTGAGATTCGTTGTTCGGTAGTCACATCATCGGCTCATTTCGAATTAGACAGTGGAATTAGAAGTAGATGCGTGCTTAACTATTACATTCCAAGTTGACCAGCACCATTAATTTATATAGAACAAAGAGTTCAACATATGCGAAATTCGCTGAATTTTCCGACAATCTTTGTTGTAACTTTTAATGATAAACATAGATATGTGAGATTAAATAGACGGACGTAACTAATTCACACGCTATTACCGTAGACTTTAACACAGTGGCGACAGACAGTTCAGAAATTAACTATTACCAATCAGATAAAATAGTAATGGAAAATATAAATATTTAAAACTTTTTCTCTTTGAATAGCTTAAATATTATATAATAATATTTTTAACGTTAAATATTAACGCTTAAAAAGTTAATCTATTCTAGTTTAAAAAATGAATAACAAGTTAAAACAAACAAATTAGTTAAATAAAAAAATAAAAAAAGTTTTACTCTTAGAAATTATTATAATATAAAACATACAAAAGTATAAATAAATTATGCATATATATATAATATTTTTATCCACAGACACGTCTTTCGTCGTCTCTACGACTTATCAGTGTGGCTAGAATTAGTGAGATTCCAAATCGGGACCCCAATGATTGGTGTTCGATGCTCTGTCAAATGAAATAAACGAAACTGCTAGGGGCAGCGGGAGAAATTATATCGCATATAAATGAAACTATTCGCTTGTTTATATTTTTTACAATACTGATAACCGAAAGTACTCAATTGTTTTTACACGACGGTATTGCCTTAACAGTAATTGGAAATCATCTCCATCAATAGGAGCGTATATATATATATATATATATATATATATATATATATATATATATATATATATATATATATATATATATATATATATATATATAAGAAGATTTAATGAATTATAACATTCCAATTGTTCAAAGAATTAGAACTACAAGTCTATTATGGCGTACGGTCGTTTCCAAAACATTTTGGAAATACTTAATTTTATTTTTTAATTTTTAAAAAATCAACAAAGCTACTCCAAAACGTCTCTTCATCAGCGCCTTTAGCACCACATCTTACAGAAATTCAAGGAAATAATAACAAGCTCGTCTTAGAGGAACATCATTCAGTCACACAGGGAAACGCAAATTTTGGCACATCTTTCAGAATCCCCTCGTCAGAGTAGTCAGGAGGATAATGTTGATAAAGTTGAGGAAAGGAGCCTCATCATTGTTAGATGGTTTGCCAATTTTTACAAAAAGCTCAAATATTCTCTCTGGATTATCTCTTAATCTGGAACCCATTTCAGTAAATTATCCGGGTAATAAGTTGACATGCAGACGGTTGTGAAACAACCAACTCAGCGACCGATCCCTTTAACTTATTTTATGTGTCCACCATCAGCAACTTTTGTCATTATTACAATGGCAGCATATTTCAGAGGGTGTGTACTTTCAGCAAGATGGAGCACCAGTCCATTATGCTGCACTTGTGCATGACTGGCTGGATGACAACTTGCTTGCTCAATAGATTGGTAGGCATGGACTGCTTGAGGATTGCATAAAGTCTATTATTTATTAACAGAAATTTGACTAGATAATTCTATAATAACAAAGGGGAAACAATCAAGGTAATGCCATAAAATGTTTATTTAAAAATATTATTCTGGTGTGGAAAAATAGATCTTTAGAATCAAAATAGAGGCGAACTGTACTTAGCTTTTATGTGGATGGACGTACGTTATTGAGCAAAACAATATTTCTGCAGCCATGAAAGAAATGTCCGTTCGCTTGGATTAGCATTTGTCTTTAGAATATTTGGGTATGAAGATTGGCGGAAGAATGTTTCTCGAAGAATAATGTCTCTCTTCTCGGATGTCGCTAGGTTGAGGTAATCGCCGACGGAAGCTATAGTTTGAAGAATAATTTCCATTTTAGCTTATGTTGTTGTAATTATAATGTTTGTGAAAATGTTGTAAGCTGTAGAGATGAAAAGATAATGTTTCCTCTCGTTCAGATATCTGACATTCGATGGCGCTAAAAATGTTATGACGTTGCATATAATAAAGATGGTTAAGCTGAATTAAAGTGGTCGGCTCCAGAAACGAATTTGTTTTTGACTTAAAAGTACTTCCGCCTGTGGACGTTGCTTAAGCTGATCATTCATTCTTTATTTCTATTTGAGATGGTATTCTCCAGGAAAACGTGTTAGCAGCCATTTGAGGTGGGATTTTTAGAAGTGGTCGGGTTAAGCGATGGCGCTCCTTTAAGATAAGAACATTTAAAACGGTTTCGCATGCCAACGATAATTAATGTAAAGTCAGCTACTAATAGACATAAATTTATAGAGTCAAGAAATAATTGCAAGGCCGTGATAGGCGAAGCGAAGAGAAGGTATAATGAGTTAACAAAAAAACGCATCCACTCACAGAAACTAGGTACTCGCGATTTCTGGAAAATCTACAATAGTGTAGTGAATAATGGTCAATCAACGATTCCTCCACTATCAAACCACAATGATGTCGTTTGCACAGCTTCTGATAAGGCTGAACTACTTGCCCAGCGTTTCGCTTTTAACTCTAGTTTAGACTCAGATAACCACCCCCTCCCCAAATTCCCTTTACGGACCGAAGCCACACTTGATAACCTGGCCATCACCCCATCCCAGGTCAGAGACATCATAAAAAACCTTGACACCTCCAAAGCTTGTGGGCCTGATCTTATACCTGTAATAGTAATAAAGAAATGCTCTGCTTAACTGTCCCCTGTCCTCTCCAAACTCTACAATAAATGCCTAGCTGAATCTTGCTTCCCGATAGCTGGAAAATTGCCTCTGTGATACCAGTCTACAAGAGTTCTGAGAATAGAACCGATCCTCAGAACTACCGCCCAATCAGTCTACTGCCGATCTTTGCCAAAATCTTTGAATTCTTAATCAATCTAGCGATAGTACGGCACTTAGTTAATGCTAAACTTCTTTCTGACCGCCAGTATGGATTTAGACAAGCACGATCTACTGCAGACATCCTAACGGTCATCTCTGAACGCATGTATCATACACTCGACAAGGCAGGAGAAGCTAGGGCAGTAGCGCTTGATATATCCAAGACCTTTGACAAGGTATGGCATAAAGGACTTCTGAAAATACGCTCATACGGTATTACTGGGCAACTACTTAATATAATTAGATCCTTCCTAAACAAAAGAAAAATCCAGGTTGTTCTCGATGGCCGTTCATCTAAGCAACATGACATAAATGCTGATGTACCTCAGGGATCTATCCTTGGACCTTTGTTGTTCCTGATCTATATAAACGATCTACCTGATGACATAGAGTCTGAGATTAGTTTATTTGCTGACGACACCACGCTTTACTCTCACCATGTTGGCAAAACAGACGCGATCATATCCGAGGCAATGGCTGAATCTTTAGAAAATGACCTCCAGGCTGTAGTGGATTGGGGTCATAAATGGTTGGTAACTTTTAATGCCGCAAAGACAAAGCTCCTTTCCTTCAATAACTACAAGAAACCTCTCCAACCACCGATTGTCATGGCAAATAATACCCGACCTGAGAGTTCATCATTCAAACTCCTCGGCCTAACATTCACAGGTAACATGAATTGGAATAAATACATTGAAGACATTGCCAAGGCTGCAAAAAAGTGGGCTCCCTCTACCGTGTTAATAAACTCCTCACACCTGACATTATCCTGTATCTCTACAAAGCGACCATCCGCCCATGCATGGAGTATTGTTGTCACATCTGGGCTGGTGCATCATCTACTAGTCTCTCCCTCCTTGACAACGTCCAAAAAAGAGTCGCCAACCTTATTAGGTTGGTCCCTCACTGTCAACCAAGCTCCAGTCCCTGTCCCATCGCCACAATGTAGCATCATTATGTTTGTTATACAAATACTTTAATGGATTATGCTCCGATGAATTGGCTACCCTGGTGCACCCTCGACGTAAATTCACTAGACCAACTCGACAATCAACTAAATCCCATCCATTCACTGTGGAGGCCCCCAGATGCCGGAGAGCCTTCTACTCAAATAGCTCCTTTCCTCGTACTGCTGACCTCTGGAACTCCCTCCATGCCCCCTGCTCTCCCGACAATATTGACATGCAGAAATTTAAAACTAATGTAAACAGACATCTCGCTGCGCAGATCCCAATTTAGGTTGACCCCCCCACCTTCTCCCCTTTTCTTTTTTCTCAGTAGCCTCTTTACGTCTACAGTGGCGTCCTGCCTTGTTTGGGGTGAACTATGTTTTAAAAAAAATATAAGGTAAAAAAAAATCGAAAATCGCGTAATATGTTTTGGACACGAGATCTTTTAGCCTTTTCTTCTGACGAGTTACGCTCATAGAAAAACAAGATATATAACTTCGTATTTTTATTGTCTAAGTGTTAACGAAACGGTCCATCAAGGAATGGATATTTTTAGAAATAGCTAAATACATGGTTACTGGAATATAACTTTATATATATATATATATATATATATATATATATATATATATATATATGGAAGTCGCTCCAGACAAGACACGAAGCCATTTGATGTTAGGAGCTGAAAAAATATTACTTCTAGGTAAAAAAAACTAGCCAACGATAAGTGCTATATATATATAGGGTGGGCCAAAATAAGGGTCCTATCTTTAAATTTGAATAACTTGAATTTGAATAACTTCCACAAAATAAAAGTTAAAC
Organism: Sepiola atlantica; assembly: GCA_963556195.1. NCBI lineage: Eukaryota > Metazoa > Mollusca > Cephalopoda > Sepiida > Sepiolidae > Sepiola > Sepiola atlantica. The sequence goes on along the minus strand of OY744526.1, from coordinate 73,240,659 downwards.
TCACCAAACTTTATGTGTGTGTAGACTGACCCTTCCGAGATTTTTTGAAATAAACAAAACAAATTTTAGCCGAAAAACACTTCTTAAAACTTACAAAAACTAAAGTATTGTTTTTTACACTGTTTTGAGTTTTTTAAGCAAAAATAATGTTTTCTAAATGAGGGTACGTTCCTTAGAGCTAATACGGCTCATGCTTGCTTCGGAAGGGGTCCTTTACTTATTCTAAAACAAAAAAAAAAATCAATAAATAAAAAAGTTATGAATTTTTAAAAATAGGACCCTTAGTCACTTGCGTAACGCATTTCTAGTTTAATCCATCAGAAGGAAAGGGCAAAACAATCGAACATCGCCGAATATATTTTAGACACGACGTTTTGGCCTTTCCTTCTGATGAGTTACATATGCATAGAAAAACCAAGATATATAACTTTGTATTTTGGCTGTTTAAATGTAAACGAAAAATCAATCACCTTATATGGAGCTCGAAATCATTTGTAACTCGAGGATCAACAGTTCGAATCAGCTTCACGGCATCTCACTTTTTTAATATTTAAGACTACAGTACATCACACCTCTTGCCGTTTGAGCCTTTTATGTATGGCACAGGCGATGCTTTGTCGTTTACTTCGAAGGGATTGCCCATTAATTTATTAAATCCGATTGATCAAAATTTAACATAATATTAGTAAATATCATTTTCAAATAAAAATTGTCAAACTATTAATAAATTGATAAAATAAAATCAATACATAATTTTATTTAGTTTTAATAAATAATATAATAATTTCTATTCAATAAAAATAAAGGCATTTAAATTTAAACAATGATTATTCAGTGCGTAACAAAGGCTTCAAAATCATAGTCAAATTTCACACGGAGACAGTAAAAATCGTGTCGATATTCAAAGATTGGAGAAAATCATAATTAAGTTTCTATTCATTGCTAATTCGTTTTAATTGTTTTTTTTCTTCTAGATATGTTCAATATTAGAAACAAAAAGAAGTTGTTTTTATTTCATTATTTCCACCCAATAACATTTTACATCGAATGTTACATCGCCGATGTTACATTCAGCATAATGAACGTAAGTTAACATCACTATATCTCTATATTAATAAAATTGTGTAATCACTTCTTGTGCGTACGTGTATGTTTTTTCGCCTCTACGTGACGTACACACTATTTTTATTTGTTTTCAATAATTCTGTTGACTAGAATAGTTCCGTAAAGAATGATAAATGTTTTTATGAGTTTAAGAATGCCTTTATTATTTTATAATATTTCATATCTGATACAGTAGTCGAAAGGTATTTTTTCTTTGGTTAAGGAGCACAACACAGCAACATGATAATTAATTCTGGCCTATAAACATTAATTTTAGTCAAAGATGGTTTCGCTTTACAATCAGTTACGATATTAGCACAGATATGAATACATAACAGTTTCATCCATTTCTTATTTATAACTAGTGTGATCTTGACAGTTATTCATCATTAAGATGAACAATCTAAAATTAATTGTCATAATTATTATATTCGTACAAAATATTTCAGATTGATGTATTGATTTGTGTATATACATTTGTTTATATAATAAAGATAACATATCGATATTAAGTATATCATAAGATTCTAAGCATTCTATACTTTACATATCTATACTTTACATATGAAATCCGTAACATATCTATTATCTATACTTAACATATCATGAGATTTGTAACATTTTATACTTAAAATATCTATACTTTACATATGAAATTCGTAACATATCTATACTTAACATATCATGAGATTTGTAACATTTTATACTTAACATATCTATACTTTAAATATGAGATTCTTAACATATCTATACTTAACATATCATGAGATTCTTAACCTTCTATGCTAAACATATCTATAGTTTACACATCATACGATTCTTAACATTTTATAATTAACATATCAATACTTAGCATATCATGAAATTCTTAACATATCTATACTTAACATATGAACCTCTTAACCTTCTATACAAAACATATCTATACTTAATATATGAGATTCTTAACATATCACTACTAAACATATCTCTGCTTAGCATATCATGAAATTCTTAACATATCTATACTTAACATATCATGGGATTCTGAACATATCTATACTCAACATATTTATACTTAACACATCATGGGATTCTTAACATATCTATACTTAACATATTTATACTTAACATATGATGAAATTCTTAACCTTCTATACTGAACATATCTATACTTAACATCATGAAATTCTTAATCTTCTATACTTAACATATCAAGAGATTCTTAACATATCTATACTTAACATATGGAATTCTCAACTATATATACTAAACATATTTATATTTAACATATTTACACTTTACATATCATGAAATTCTTAACTATCTATACTTAACATATCTATGTGCCATAGTCTAATCCTGTGAAGAAATCTGCACTCACACGGATCTCTTTACTTTTTTATGTAGACTTTAGACGAAGCCCACTCGCTATACTCTACTTTCGATAATACTCCCATTTTTTCAAGTCTATTGAATTCCTTGTCAATCTGATATAATGACACGAATGGAACACTTCTTTTCTTTTTAAAACTAGTTGAATATTTGTTTTGAATTCAAACTTGGCAGTCATTTTTTTTTACATATTCCCAGTCCACCAGAAAAAGCTTCTGAAGACATTTCGTTTAATTCCTCCTTTAGTCTCTCTGTTTTGTCATTTAAAGTTTCAATATTTTGATAGAAAAAGTCTATGGGCATATTCTATACTTGAAATTTCTCGGTCCGGTCCGTGCTTAATAGGTTGCTTGAGTTGTTCATTACAAACATTTTTAATTTCAGTCTTTCCTTTAAATGTAACGATAACGATTAGCTCACCTTCAAATTTTATTTGTTCACCAGTGACCCTTTTAGCTATCTTTTTCGTTCTGATCCAAGTTGTTTTTCTAATTTATTTCCACATTTGAAGATTTATTATTGACAGATCTGAGCTGGAATCAAGTTGTAAATTAATATTTTTATTCAATATTTTTACTTGCAGAAATCTCTTAATATTTCCAACTTTGCCACTTTTAGCAATTTTAATAAAGTTTAATTTTTTTATTTTAAACTCTGTAGTGTGTACTTTTGTGTACCATACGATTGCAATGTTAACACTTTTTCATTTTATATGGACAATATTTGTACCAATGTAATTGCCTGCAACCAAAACACGGTTTAGGAGGCAAATGATTTTTCTTTTGTTGATAAAATTTAGCTGGTGAATTAATTTTCTTTTTATTACATATTTTTCTTATATGTGACACTACGATTTGCTCAATGTCTCTTGAATCTTTGCGAACACTAATAAAACGTTGGCAATCCTCTGCGATACGACGAAGCGTTACACCGGGCTAATATTATCGTTTATTAAGAACCCTTCTGATTTAAGCATCCGTATTTGATACTAAACCCTGTACGAAGATTAAACATTTCAAATTGTTAGGCTCGACTCCGACAATTTGAAATCATCGCAATGTTTGTTAACTACGTCTTCTTTCCTTGTGAGATTCATACATGTCTACCTTTTGTGAAAAAGAGACGTTTTAGGGATAAACAATTTAGTTAATAATTGTACCGCTTTAAGAAATGTAAGGTTGCTGTTTTTTGTGGCAATATATAATTGACAAATTTGGTATGTTCAATCGTGCTCAACTTTCTTAATTGCAAACTGACCTTTTAAAATCGGTCCAATTAGCACAGTCCGTATTGGAAATATCTTTGTATCGTCTGAAATACGAAGCAAACATAATTTCGTTTTCAGGGTCGTAATTAAAATTATCGATAGCCCTCCAAATAGAATTGTGTGAAAATGCACTGGAAGATTCAACATTTTGACCCCTATTTGATAATTCGTATATTTTTTCTGTTCTTGTTGGGTATGAAGACAAATTTGCTCTACTCAAAATATCTATACTTAACATATTATGCGATTCTTAACATATTTATATTTATCATATTATGAGATTCTTAACATATCTATACTTAACATATCATGATATTCTTAACCTTCTATACTTAACATATCATGGGATTCTTAACCTTCTATACTTAACATATCTATACTTAACATATTATGAGATTCTTAACATATCTATACTAAACATATCATGGGATTCTTAACCTTCTATACTTAACATATCATGGGATTCTTAACCTTCTATACTTAACATATCTATACTTAACATATTATGAGATTCTTAACATATCTATACTTAACATATCATGGGATTCTTAACCTTCTATACTTAACATTGACGGCGGCACCGGGGGGCAGGGGGGGGGGGCTCAAGCCCCCCCCCCCACACTTTTTGACTTGGCCCCCCACTTTACGGTCATCAATAATGAAGTTATATATGCATGTGTTTAACCGGGCCCTCCACTTTTGTAACCGGCCCGCCGGCCCTGCTTAACATATCCATACTAAATATATTATGAAATTCTTAACATATCTATACTTAACATATCATGGGATTCTTAACCTTCTATACTTAACATATATATACTAAACATATTATGAGATTCTTAACATATCTATACTTAACATATCATGGGATTCTTAACCTTCTATACTTAACATATCTATACTAAACATATGAAATTCTTAACATATCTATACTTAACATATCATGAGATTCTGAACCTTCTATACTTAACATATCATGGGATTCTTAACCTTCTATACTTAACATATCTATACTTAACATGAGATTCTTAACCTTCTATACTTAACATATTATGGGAATCTTAACCTTCTATACTTAACATATCATGGGATTCTTAACCTTCTATACTTAACATATCTAGACTAAACATATTATGAAATTCTTAACATATCTATACTTAACATATCATGAGATTCTGAACCTTCTATACTTAACATATCATGAGATTCTTAACCTTCTATACTTAACATATCATGAGATTCTGAACCTTCTATACTTAACATATCATGAGATTCTTAACCTTCTATACTTAACATATCATGGGATTCCTAACCTTCTATACTTAACATATCTATACTTAACATGAGATTCTTAACCTTTTATACTTTACATATCTATACTTAACATATTATGAGATTCTTAACATTATATACTAACATATGATATTCAGTTCTATATTCTTACACATCACATCTGTTAATTGGTTTATTGACCCACCCTGTTCAAATTGAAAACGGTTTCATTAGTTTCAAGTGAATTATCTTATTTATTTCTTATCGATTTTAAATATTAACCACTTAAGAATTCAAGATGAATGAAAGTGTCGTAATGGTTACCGAGGAAACAAGTGGTTGTGGTTGCGGTTGGAACGTCCCCACCCCTCGCTATTTAATCAGTGGGTCGATAACATGGTTGAAATCTCTATCATGTTTTCAATGTCTTATCAGCTATCGAGTTACCTCCCGCGCTTTTCATTTCGTGTAGGTGTTTGAATCTATATTGATATGAGAGAACGTGTGTCTGCCCGTGAGCCAACTATCTGTTATAGGCTACAAGATCAAGGGGCTTGAAACTGTGTAGGACTGATCATTTATCTATACTACATATTGTTATAAAGGGTGGGGTCATATTTATTTATTTTTCTTATAATTAGATCCTTGGGGAGGGGGGAGGCGTAAAACTTCCTATTTCGATATGATTAAAAATAATTGTTATATTCCACAAAGCTAAGCCGATTCTCAAAATTAGGGTGAAAAGTAACACTTTTCTAAACTGGCGAAGCAAACTTTGATTCTGACTAGCCAATTTTCATTTGCTATTGTTGGCAATATACTAACGTACTTCTGTACAGTTTATTTAAAAGAATTATGACTTATAACCGCAAAATAAAAATCAGCTAAGGGAATAACTCATATTTGTAATTGAACATTATAATTATCCAATGTTCCGCTATATATATATATATATATATATATATATATATATATATATATATATATATATATATGTGTGTGTGTATTTTATTTTAGCTACAGTTCCATCACACCGAGTGGGTACTATATTAGGTGTTTTTATGCGGCCGCTCGAATGATTTCCTACGAAGCTTTTTATCATTGAAAAGCTGAGGTACGAAAACTGAGAGACGATGTAGAGCGCAGGTTTTATGTCAGTGTTCCCATCTCTTAGATGAATGGTCTAACAGGATCTATGGGTCCATCACTCCGAGTAGGGTAACCCCACACCTGAGTATTATATCAGGTATTTCTATACACTCGCTAGATTTAAAAAAATGTACACATTAAGTATCTACTTCTAATGTCTTTTCTGAAAGAAAAAAAATGGAGATTAGTCTCTCTTTCATTTGTATTGTGTTCATCAAGATAAGAAAAATAATACAAGAGAAATAAGTGTATATATATATATATATATATATATATATATATATATATATATATATATAACTGTTTTTTTTATACATAAATATTTATTATCCACAAGCATATATGTTTCATGTTCACTAGCAATCATCAGTGTGGTTTATATGACTGTACCACTGGATGAACGATTTGAACCCTGGACCCAAATAATTCAAATACAACGATCTTACCCATTCGTCCACCGTGACATTCATATTAAATTTTAGAGAAATAAACCCTATATTTTGTTTACAAATATAGTAAGTCCCAGAAAGAGTTCGATTTTCCAAGGGAGATAACTTTCGCAACATTACTTAATTAGTAACTTTTTATATTTCTCACAAAGTGATCGACTTGGGCGGAGTTTTAATAATTATTTTTTTATAAATAAATATTTATTATCCAAAGATATATATGTTTCATATTCACAAACAATCATCAGTGTGGCTTATATAACTATACCACCTCTTGAGCGATTTTGAATCAATAAAAAAAGAAGAAACACATTCGTTTTTTTTTATTTAAAGATATTTAGCTGACATTAACTATTATTTTTACGGAAGAAAAAAAGGGTAATTTTTTAATAGTATTGATCCTGACCGAAATTTATTGATTTCAAAAGGCAAAATATTATTAACAGTAAATTATACAAATTGATGTAGAAAGCGCCGTGGGTTTTCCACGAGGTCCTGCTAGTATTAATGTAATACGCTAAGGCATCTCATATTCGTACGTACGTTATCACCTTTCACACACATGTAAATAATTAGCTCGTCCGATGGTGATTGGTGATGAATCTGACGACAATTTTGACTTTACCCATTTTAAAATGAATTGTTCCAAAATCAAATTATGTCATCCCATCGACTAAATGAGTATAATTTAAATAAATAAATTTCAAAAAGCGACATTCGTTTTATTGATTTGAAGAATATTAAGCTGACAATATTTATTGTTTTAAAAAGAATTAAATTCATAAAATTTTAAATACAGAAATACAGAAGAGACATATTCGTTTTAGTTATTTAAGGAATATCTAGCTGACAATGTTAATTATTCTTAGGGAAGAATAAATAGTAATTTCTCCTAAATAGTATTGACCCTGACAAAAATGTATTATTTCAAAAGGAATATTTTTAACTGCTAATTATACATATTGATGAATAAAGCACCATAGAATTTCCACTGGGTCTCATTAGTATATTAATACTTATATACTTTAATAATATTTGTATTTTTCATTTGCCAGTTCTTTAAATATTTCCATAAAAAGCAAGTAGTTTTATGAAAGATATTCTAATATCTACTTCAGTTTTTTGCAAACGATTCTCTCATATTTGATTATTATTATTTATTATTTTCATTTTTTGTCTTCTTGGCTCATGCCAAGACGTTTCGTGAATGACTTACACCTTTTCCTGTCTGTTGCAATTTCGCTTGTGCTCTCTGCCAGGATCATGTCATCATCGACTGACTCCCTCTATGTCTTAAGCGGCCTACTACGTGGCTTTTGGTCATCTACGTCAATGTGGAGCATTTCGGATGACTGACGGTGGGTGACGTGGTTATATTAGTTGTGCGATATACTTTCGCAAGGCAGCCCGTACAGGTAGACCGGATCGTGTTGTTCTGACGTTTCGTCGTTGACCATGTTTCTCAGTCATACAAGAGTACAGGTCAGACGTGTGTGGATTATGCTGACACTCTCGCATACGATAGGATCCATGCGTTTTGTAAAATTGTTAACAGCTGCTGAAGACTCTCCATGTGACAGATATACGTCGTCTTATAGTTGTGTAAGACGACATATATCTGCCACATGGAGAGTCTACAGGCAGAATGTGCAGTAAAATCTTTCCCTTGTAATGTTTTTGTCGATATAGTCCAAAATGGAGTTAACCTCGAAAGTAATTGTTGACGAAACAAATTTCGTATAAATCGAAAGTTTATCCTACCTTATGTCGGACGCCTTCCTGCATATTACGAAAACAAATTTCGTATGAACAGAAAGTTTATCCTACCTTATGTCGGACGCCTTCCTGCATATTACGAAAACAAATTTCGTATGAACCGAAAGTTTATCCTACCTTATGTCGGACGCCTTCCTGCATATTACGAAAACAAATTTCGTATGAACCGAAAGTTTATCCTACCTTATGTCGGACGCCTTCCTGCATATTACGAAAACAAATTTCGTATGAACCGAAAGTTTATCCTACCTTATGTCGGACGCCTTCCTGCATATTACGAAAACAAATTTCCTATAAAGCAAAAGTTTATCCTACCTTATGTCGGACGCATTCCTACATATTACGAAAACAAATTTCGTATGAACCGAAAGTTTATCCTACCTTATGTCGGACGCCTTCCTGCATATTACGAAAACAAATTTCGTATGAACCGAAAGTTTATCCTACCTTATGTCGGACGCCTTCCTGCATATTACGAAAACAAATTTCCTATAAAGCAAAAGTTTATCCTACCTTATGTCGGACGCATTCCTACATATTACGAAAACAAATTTCGTATGAACCGAAAGTTTATTCTATCTTATGTGGGACGCCTTCCTACATATAACGAAAACAAATTTCGTATGAACCGAAAGTTTATCCTATCTTATGTCGGACGCCTTTCTGCATATAACGAAAACAAATTTCGTATGAACCGAAAGTTTGTCCTACCTTATGTCGGACGCCTTTCTGCATATTACGAAAACAAATTTCGTATGAACCGAAAGTTTGTCCTACCTTATGTCGGACGCCTTTCTGCATATTACGAAAACAAATTTCGTATGAACCGAAAGTTTGTCCTACCTTATGTCGGACGCCTTTCTGCATATTACGAAAACAAATTTCGTATAAACCGAAAGTTTTTCCTACCTTATGTCGGACGCCTTCCTATATATTACGAAAACAAATTTCGTATGAACCGAAAGTTTGTCCTACCTTATGTCGGACGCCTTTCTGCATATTACGAAAATAAATTTCGTATGAACCGAAAGTTTGTCCTACCTTATGTCGGACGCCTTTCTGCATATTACGAAAACAAATTTCGTATAAACCGAAAGTTTGTCCTACCTTATGTCGGACGCCTTTCTGCATATTACGAAAACAAATTTCGTATAAACCGAAAGTTTATCCTATCTTATGTCGGACGCCTTCCTATATATTACGAAAACAAATTTCGTATGAACCGAAAGTTTATCCTACCTTATGTCGGACGCCTTCCTGCATATTACGAAAATAAATTTCGTATAAACCGAAAGTTTATCCTACCTTTTGTCGGAGGCTTTCCTACATATTACGAAAACAAATTTCGTATAAACCGAAAGTTTATCCTACCTTATGTCGGACGCCTTCCTGCATATTACGAAAACAAATTTCGTATAAACCGAAAGTTTATCCTACCTTATGTCGGACGCCTTCCTATATATTACGAAAACAAATTTCGTATGAACCGAAAGTTTATCCTACCTTATGTCGGACGCCTTCCTACATATTACGAAAACAAATTTCGTATAAACCGAAAGTTTATCCTACCTTATGTCGGACGCCTTCCTATATATTACGAAAACAAATTTCGTATGAACCGAAAGTTTATCCTACCTTATGTCGGACGCCTTCCTGCATATTACGAAAATAAATTTCGTATAAACCGAAAGTTTATCCTACCTTATGTCGGACGCCTTCCTGCATATTACGAAAACAAATTTCACAGCCCATAGATAAAAGAGTGTAGTATACATTTTCAGGAATATACTTAAAAGTGAAAACAGTATATTGAGCAATAATCGCTATCCTCAGCTCTATAATAAAGACTAATATATGTTTATTTGTATATTTTTATATAAATAAATATAAATCCGTCTCGTCATAGAAAAGTTAGCGAGTAAAAAACGTGCCTTTTTCTAATCTCCGGACGAAATCATTTCGATCTGTGAGGGGAAGCGAGAAAGTTATTAGCAATACTCACCACCTGAAATGAATTCGGAAAGAAATCTTGTACTCTAAATAAAACGTAAACAGTAGGTGTTTTTTTGTCTTTAGGTCATCAGAAATGATGATGATAATAATAATTATAATTTATGTACGAAAAATTAAATTACTGACGTAATTATATGATTTTATATGAATATTAGTGTGAACATTGGCGAAGCATTTTTTCCATCATATTTGACAGAGGCTGTACATTAGTAACTTAATTAGTAAATTGCTGCTAATATTGGTATGATGTTTACATATTCATCAATCGATCAAGTCGATAATTCTTATATCGGATTCTCCTATTTCGTCAGACACCACTAGATGACATCCAAAGTCTTCTATAAGTCGGTCGATATAGATGCGATAAGGTCTTTCAATCAATCTTTTGTCGTGTAATGGATTCCATAGGATAAGATGGCGTCGCCCACTAGTTTTGACTTGCTTCTCGAGGAGTTACCAGCAAGCCGAAACCTTCTCTGTTCTGGATTTTTTTTTAAAATGGAAAACAGTAGATGTATAGTAGACATATCAAAGCTGACAAGCTATTTACTAAATCTGCCTTATATCATTATTTTTATAGTTAATATAAATGCTTTCTGCAGTCAGTAGGTTGTTATGGCATATCAACCATATCAATACAGTCGTTTTGGTAAAAAGCCTTTATGTCTTCACGTCGTTAATATCTTTAACTAGTTTCTCATGACATGAATTTACATATATTCCACAGAATAGTAGGTTAATAGACATGTTTTTGAATGCTTTAATATACCATTGTCAATGCATTCAACTCCTGCCAGATCTCTTAAGTTGACTTATGCTGTTAGAAGTGGTGGGGGCTACAAGTTGAAAATAAGTTCGTATTTTGTGACTCGTTTGCTATAAATTATGTCTTTAAGCAGTCGATACCCCATAAGAGGAGTTGCCAGTCGGAGATACGTCCTTGACAATCAGTCCGACAGCGACTTTGTTGCTGTCGGGCTGAGATATGGTCTTGTTCAGTATCAGGAGGTCCACCCTCCCAGGCTTGACTTTCTCTTTGAGAAGGGGTTAATTTATCGCTAATCGCCTGAGGCGCCGCTATCAGGGAATGCCGACAGGGCTGCTCAGGCATGTTTTGTAGGCCAGAGTGCGCTAATCCTAGTGCACTGACTTTTCAACTCAACACCTGACCTTGTGTCTAACCTTCTGAAGAGGTAAATAAAATTAGATGGGTTAATATGCCGTAAAACAGAGATGTCAAACTTAAAAATGCAATTGGGTTCCGGAATTTTTTAGATGAGGATCGATAATCTGTATTATTTGGATTATTCGGACTACTGTTCTCATCTTAGATGTTATTCTCACAACGTTTCGGCCGATCTAACCACCGACCTTCTTCATGTGTATCTTGTTGAACTCAGAAATCTTTATGTCGAATTCGGGAATCTGTACGGAATTTCGAACAGAACCCTTTATTTAATCCACTGGGGTAGCTTGTTCACGTTCTGTGGCGCAACAGATAAGAGTGCTACGTATAATTAGTTATAAGTGACAATTTTCTAAAAGTTGAAGCTTCAATCCCTAGTACAGGCGATACTAAGAATACAATTAGGAATTACATATGACTTATTCGGTCATGACTGAGGGAACGAGAACAAGCAACATCTTTTGATTAAAGAAAGGCTTCCGTTCGAAATTCCGTACAGATTCTCGAGTTTGACAAGACGTACCTGAAGAAGATCGGAGGTTACATCGACCGAAACGTTGTGAGAACAGTAATCCGAATAATCCAAATAATTAAAAAAAAAGCGAGAAATTTACATTTGCGGATGACAGGAAACTAACATTATCTAAAAAGACTCTTCTTTTTTTCAGTTTTGTTTTGTTTTTATATTCGTAAACGAACTTATAATGAAATCAACATTTTATGACAGTGTATGCTCCTTAATCTGGCCCAAACTTAAATTGTGTAAAATGTCCATTCTTTCGAATGTCATTTTGAAATTAACTTTGAAAACTTGTATTAATTTCCCTTCAGACTACAACATAACCGTTTTCAAGTTCTCTTAAATAATCAAATTCTGCCAATCCCACCCATCGTTTTTAATCCTCTCGTAGAATTGTTCATCATCCAACTGACAATCTTATGAACCTTTATTCTCGAGTGGCTTTTTGCTTGATAAATGGTGACTTGTTAGCATGAAAAAAAAATCTTAAATTTTGTAAAACATTCACTTTATTCAAAATCCTGATGCTAAATTTGAAACCTTGTATCAATAATTAATTTAATAAATGATGGAAATTTCATTAAAACTGGATAATTCTTTGATTTTTTGTAATGGAATTCAATTAACACATTGATTTATTTAGAAATTCTGGTGGGAAGCATAGTGGACTAATCATATATTCATTTATTTTTTGTATTTTTTGATGCGGAGTCCCTAAGCACCTATCACCGGAACTGCCTGATTATAAATGTCACTTGATTTGTATTCGTAAGTAATAATTTTGAATAGTTAATATATGGAATAGTGGATAAGCATGTGATCAAACTAGTTAAAATAATAATACAAAAACATCTCTAAAGCCAACCAGTATTTCGGTCGTGAAAACCGACCTTAATCTGTGGTAGAAAAAAAGAATTTATTGAAAAAGAATGGCTTTCTATGCAGAAAAACGTTAACGAATATCTGGAGGGAGGGGGGGAGGCGTAGTATTAAGTTCAGAAAAACGAGGAAAGGGGGTAATAATAAGCATTTAAAAAAGAAATAGCGCTATTCGGAGCACACTCCGTATGTTTTGACTGGCTTGGCATAAATATATTTATCAATTATCGATTGGCTGACTAATGAATAACGATTACAAAAAATTATGAGCAGTTCACGATGCATTTTAATCATAGGAAGTTGTTGATACAAAGACTGTTAAAGAGAGAAAGTGATTAAAATGAATTGAGATAAACTTTAGTGTAGGAGGGGAATTTTCTTGTATCGAGTTATTCTCTTATCTACAGTATAAACTTGAAATACTAATGTGATAAGAAGACACTTGAGTAGAATAAGGTCAATATTCAAAATTCAGGAAGTGTGGGTGAACAATGGAAGGAGTTGAAAGATACACTGTTTGAGGTAACAAGCCAGACTTGTGGGTGGAATGAGGAAGTTGAAAAGTGTATCAAAAGAAAAGCGGAAACGGAGGAGTACATGTTGAAAAAGTTTAGTAAACTAGGATGTGTATCTAGTGGCAAAGAAGGAATCAAGAAGAGCAATATACAAAGCCAAGCGTTGAATAATATGAGGGAGGGGGATCGCGAGTTTGAAAGTAGAGGGTGACGTCATGAATAAGGTTACTTCCGTTTTCCGATGAACTCAGCCTTCGAGTTGGGTATTTCGTCAACGTCGGACGTCTGTAAGCCAATGGCTGGTGTTTAAACTGCTGGCGCCCCCCCCCCCCCGGGGTACTTAAAACCGACCCCGGTTCACGTTCACACAGATTGAGTTTTCTTTTTCCAGCGTGATCGACAAAAAAAACAACCTTCGAATTAAAGAGGCGGACAGGTATGCTAACAACCCGTTGGCAGACAAGAATCGAGTCCGGTTAAAGCATGGGACGATCCAACACAAGGGGGAAACTGAGAAAGCCAGGCTTCCAGATATACTACAAAGAATGAAGTATTTAGGATAGTCAGACAGATGGCAAAAACAAATATGGATATTGTTGGAGAGAAGTGCATTCGAAATGATAATGGAGTGTTAGCAACAAATGAACAAGACACGAGAGATGCTTGAAAATACTATTATGAGAGATAGTTAAAAACTGAGTTTTCGTAGAACCTAGAAACTCTAGAGGTCGCAGAAGCAGTATCTTTTGCAGCTATAAGAATTGAAAATAAATGATACGAGAAGCTAAGATGAAGAAGGACCCTCAGTCATTGTTGCAGAAATGTTGTTGAAGGCTTCGGATGAAACAAGCATTGAGATAAACACAGACTTGACAGATCAGATAATAAAAGAAAAAGTTATCCCGAAAAACTCGGATCTTAGTACACCTGTGACCTGTTACAAAAGTAAAGATGTATGTTTTACTGTCCCAAGCGTATGTTTTATAACCGTATCTTTTTGTAAACATTTCAATTCTTTAATCTATCAAATGATTTTAACTCAGTTTGTGGGGTGTCTTGGTTCCCTGTTTGGGGTCTGGTATTTTAGACGACGGTCACGTCTTTAGGGATTGCCAAGCACGACACTAAACAATTAATCTTGTGTAGGTAAATTGAGACCGATTCGATAACAGCATATATGATTGGCAAGGATCACCAGTTAGCGAGTGCTAACTTTTAGCAATATAATATTGTTAATAAAAAAAGAGAAACTGTAAAGTAAAAAATAAAACTTTTATGTAGAAACAATTTTACAAAGATGTAAAATATAACAAAGTTTGTTGAAGGTTAGAAAAATGTTTGAAAACGACACGAGCGTTAAATTTGTCTTTAAAGTTTTCTCGTCTCTCTTTTTTTTCATTCATTTTCTTTTCATTTGCTGGGGACGGAGCATTCTTCTAAATGCCATACGATCACTCGCTATTTACAGACTCCAACCAAGAGCTCTTTTCAGGATTATGGTTGTTACCTTGAGTGCAGTTGTTTGGATTTCTCTTGCACTTGGTTCACCAGGTATACTTGCCAAACACTTTTTCAAGTTCTTCTTCATGAGTCCAGTGGCTCCTATGATAACTGAAATGACGGAGATCTCTTTGAGGCTCCAGTTTCTTTTTATTCATACATTAGACCTTGATATTTTGTTATTTTCTCCCTTTCAGCTCTGTTTAGGCCCCCATCACTAGGGACACTGACCTCAACCAAAGTTGCCACTCTCTCTCTTGTTCCATATGACCATGTCAGGTTTGACAGCTGCGTTTTCCAGATAGGTAGCTGTGGGGATTTCATGGTCATAATGGATCGTGTATGTCTCATTCCCCACAGTTCTCTCAGGTAGATGTTCCCAGGGCCTGCTGCTACACCTGATATTCAGTTTCTTACAGATGGTCCAGTGGAGGTACCTGCATACTCCATTATGTCGTGCTGTATAGGAGCCATCTGCCAACATAATTTTGCAACTCGATATCAGGTGGCTCACACTCTCCACTTCAGTGTGGCAAAACCTGCACTTGTTGTCCTGACTGAGACCAGCTATCTTTTTAAACAAATTTGTCATCAGGCCCTGGTCTTGGGCGGCCATTATAAGCCTCACCTTGTCATAGTGGAGGGCTCCCCTTTTTAGCCAGTTCAAGGACCCTTCCTTATCAATATAGTCCTTGGATAGTTCATCAAAGAAGTATGTGACACGTTTCTATCCTGACGACTCATCAATGCACATGTTCTTAAAAGTCTGGGTGTATCTCTTCCGGCTCTTTTGGGCTATCTCTGTGGCAGGATTGTTTGGTGTTTCTACCTCATCTATATGACAGCCCTGTCCAAAATGCGTGACCAACTTTGTGATGGAGTTTGTTTTGCTGGCTCTTGACTCTTCATGTTCATGTACTATTGCCAGGCTGAGGTTTAAGGAGCTTCTTAGGTACTGGCCAATGCTGACAATAGTGGCTCTATGCTGGTGGTTAATCTCTGATAGCCCCAATCCTCCCTCTCTTCTGGGCAAGTACAGTCTTGGCAGATACTGATTTCTATAGATGACCCTTTGGAGGGTTAATATTTTTCGTGTCTTTACATCTAGTCTGTTGATGTGTGTGTTTACTTGGGTTAGGTTGTTATTGTGGAGAGACAGCAGGCGTGCTTAAAAGTGGATGCTGGGATTCGCACTTCAAGTCGGGTGTTTTGTTGTTGTTGCTGTCTTCATGAGAGTGAGGCGACTCATTCGGTTGTTGCCAGGACACTGATCTTTTTTCGGTAATTCGCTAGGTTTATCAAAGTTTATTTCGCACCCACTTGTTCAAAACATGTGTGAACACTTTTCCTTGAGTTCACACTTTGGCCACATCTGTAATTACTTATTTTTATGAGCTTGACCGCAAGGTGATTGCCTCTTGAAGAAGAAAGAAAGAAATGAAAAGAAGAGGAAGAAGAGTAAAGAAGAGGAGAGTGTAAGTCGAACGAACCTAGAAAGAAAAGGGGTAACTAAGCAGGCTAGCACTTTTCTTCAATGCCCGTTCGTCTCATCGATCTATCGATCTGCCATCAGTTTCTTTTCTGCTAACGTTTCATTGATACGAATAATAAAATTAGCATTACATTTTACAATGACTATATATAAAATTATCATCATATTTTGTTTAACGTCCGTTTTACATGCTGGCAAGTGTTGAATATATATATATGAAGAGAGAGAGAGAAAAAGAGAGAGAGAGAGAGAGAGAGAGAGAAAGCGTGCGGAGTCAAAGGTAACCCTGTGTACCGGGTTTGTGCCTTGTGACCGTCTGAAATTACCACTTCCCTGCACTGATGAGAGCCAAATCTCGAAACGACGTCGTTTGTAGGTAAATATATATATATATATATATATATATATATATATATATATATATATATATATATATATATATTTATTTTTTTAAATTTTCTTTTTTATATCTCTTTATATCTTCTCCGGTTTAAATCTCAACTGTTACTTTTCACCCTCCCCCTTTTTTCAAACCTTATTAAACCTTCCTTACACTAAATTCAAACAAACATACATAACACTCTAAGCAAATAACGCGTCCAAACGAGAGTAACACGTGACTTCACATTTCCGAAACAGATGACAACAGAAGCTGAAGAGAGCCGAATAGCTAAGTCCTTCTGTGCTTGAAACCGACGGTACGAATGTTGTACTAATTTTTCTGTACCAAAATAAATAAATAAATAAATAAAAAAAATAACATATATATATATATATATATATATATATATATATATATATATATATATGTGTGTGTGTGTGTGTGTGTGTGTGTATGTATGTATGTATGTGTGTTCAATCATTAATTTTCATATGATTTTTTCAATAAGATTTTTCAATAAGATTTATAGATTGATTTACTAATTTAACGTAATCTATCTGGGTGATCATTAACTTCGAATTATTTCAATTTCACTCGAACATTTTGCCGAAAAAAATTACCCAAATTACACTAAAATAATACAAAATGCAAACGATATTATAAGACAAATTGATAATAATGGAATGCAATTCGATTATGAGAATAAGTTTTTATTTTAGTAACCATTTTGTATGCTTTTTTGACATGAACGGAAATCTAGCGCATTTCCCCACTTTCTTCCGATTCACTTCTCTCTAGAAGAGAAAGGAACTATGCAAAGATAAATAGTATGTTTCCGTTTATAATAAGAAGTAAAGATTTAAGCAAGGCCGGCGCGCCCTACCCTCCGAGCCCCATGAGCGAGAGGCGGGGCGTTTTGGGGGTCCTTGTTGAGGCTTACATTTTTTTAAAGCACGCTTTTATAGAGATCCACAATTTTAAAACTGACTTTACATTTTCAGTCATCCTCCACTCTATAATAAAGACCAATGTGTATTTATTTGTATATGAATAAATATAAATCTGTCCCGTCACACAAAAGATAGCGAGTAAAAAACGTGCCTTTTCCTAGCCCCCGGACGAAACTATTTTGAGTAGTGATGTCAAGTGAGAAATCAAATAGCAAATCAGACAACCCCCGCCACCTGAAATGAATTAAAAAAAATCAACGGTAGGTGTTTTTTTCAACTCATCAAAAATGATTATAATAATTTAGGTTATTCTACTAACGGTGCTCCCACAAAGAATGCGATAAATTACGTGTATAAGCATAAGGAATGGTATTATGTTGTTGCTTTTATTAAATAATATTAACCGAGGAATTCATTTGGAGTTAAAATCCAAGTAGTATTACACACGAAAACGTGCAGAAAGCACGGTTGAAATCTATGAACTATCGAAGAAATTTGTAAATAATCCCAAGTTCGTCCAATATGGCCGCCAAGTGTCACGTTTTAGATCGACCGAAATGTGTTGAACGAAAAACGAACCATTCACAGAAAGAAAGAGACAATAAAGTTTACAAGAAGTGTTAATAAAAAAATATTTGTTAACACTAAATTTTTTTATACCTAATTTAAATTTAAAAAATAAAATAATATATAAGAGATTTATGTAGTTTGCTTGAAGCATTGTTTATTGGTATATAGAAATGTGATATTTAGAAGGCAATACAATGCAGAGGTGTGACGGATAGACACAAGTTGGAGCAAATAAGACATATAATGGTGGAACAAATGAATTAATTTCAACCTTAATACAATGTGTACATACACATATATATATATTTATTTATTATTATTTTTGTTGTTGTTGTTTTTTCCTTTTCACAACACATATATATCTGTCTATCTACACAATGTTACAATGTTATGTAATACCTGTATCAAGATGGTCTGGTGGAAATTCCGTATGATATAATATTTTTTTTTTAATTTTCGGGAACTATTACTTCTTCAGAACCGTGTTCAACTCAAGTTCAAGCGTGCATATGAAGGAAGCCGTAAAATTTAGTCTCGCAGAAAATACCGGTTAAATTTTAAATACCAAACCAGATTCAAAAATAAAATAAACTTTTTTTTTTAAAATTATTATTAATTTATTTTATTATTTTTTTTATTAATATTTTATTTATCTACTTTTTATCTAATTTATTTATTCATCTATTTACTTTATTAAACTTTTTTTTGTTAGTTTTTACTTTTTAGAATCTTTCCTTTTTTCGTCGTTAAATTGTAAATTCTAATCTAAATTTTTATTTTTTATTTTTTTTAAAAACCAAGTCTATTCGTTTAAATTAATATGTCGGTTAATACTGTCATTAAACATTGCATTCCCTGTTCGTTTTAAATTATTGTGTATATTAATATTTAGTTTATTTATTTATTTTATTCTATTTTTAAATATGTATATTTCATTAATTAATTCAATATTATCTTTCGTGTAACGCTAAGACAACAATGAAAGTAAATAGAAGAAAAGGAAAAGAAAAAATGCAAACATGGATGTAATGCAGTAAAAATAAGTAGTACTTAGTCGGGATCGGAGTTTGTTATGCAGTGGCGAGGTATATTGCATTGTTTCAGTGCGATTTTTGCCAGATGTTTGGTTAAGGAGTAAGAGCCGAGTCTAAGGTTTACGTTAGATCGTGATGAGAGTAATATCAAGGAAGTTGAGGACGTGATTTGTTTCTAGTTCGGAAGGAAATAGTGTGTTCAATTTTATTGAGTTTGTCGACAATGTCAGGGAAACTAATGTGATGTTGATAGATAAGGAATGTGTCATCAATATATTTTACTCTGCACAACACCCTGAACGGTCTAAACCTCTCAGTCCATAGAATACTAACAAATTAAAATGATCGTATACATTTCTACTACCACCACAACAGAATAACATCCGGAATGATCATAGGCTCGTTTCTTAGAGAACTGAGTATTTGAAGCACCGCTTACCTCAGCAACGAAGAAACCTACATAGTGAGCGCATATAAATCTTTAAAATATCCTCACTTTTTCATCCACAATGCTAAACACTAAACGTTTTATATTAACAACAAACAACAGACTAACACTACAAACGTTTCCCTCACAACAACGCCACCAGCACAAATAACACCGACATGATTAACATAAATATTATATAATTTCCCTACTAATCCTATATCTACTTACTTACAAAAACAATTCAAACCTGACCTGAAAATAGTGACATTAACTTCTAAAACAATTAAGGATTTACTCAACAACAACAAACCCCGTCCCCACCCAACCCCTATAGACACTTCTTTCATAGCCGGCATCAAACAAAGAAAAATGTGCCCCATGTCTGATGTTTTGTATCGGTGAGACAGCCAGAAATATCAAATCCCGTATTTACGAACATAAACAGGACGTAAAACACAACAATCCCACTAACGCACTGGTCATACGCAGGAACACTTTTACCCACAATTCTGACCTTATAAACCTCGTTTACAGAGTCAGCCTCGACTCTGCAAGCTATCGCTCTATCCCCACTGCCACCGAGAACTACCACGTGATTAGGTATATTGTATTGTTTGAGTACGATTTTTTTACCAGATGTTTGGTTGAGGAGTAAGAGCTTAAGGTTGACATTAGATGGTAATGAGAGAAGTATTACAGCACTTTTGATGCACTTGCAGCGTTCAGGGGTAGGATTAAGTCTTGAGGACACATATATGCATACACATATACACACTTACACACACATATACACATAATAACTATATGTTCTTATTGTCAAGTATTAATAAAATATAAAAATTATATAAATATATTTTACGAGGGGAATTTAGATTATTTATGTCGACCCATTTCTATTATAATTTATTAAATTAAGCTGTGTTTAGATGATATTATTCTTTTATTATTTTATTTTTTCTATCCTGTTTTCGATTACTTTTATATATATGAAAAATCTTTAATTATCACTTAATTTACATCTAACAATATCTAGTAATTACGTTTATCTTATAAACTTACTGTTTATTATTAATTTGGGGAAATGAAACCTATTATTTTTAATATCACCTATTAGCTACTTTTATCCAATTTCTTTATGATTATGTATTATATTTCGAAGGAATTTTATATTATGTGTCTTTCTATATTTACTTACCTATCAGCGCTCAATTAGTACCAAGGTAATTTCCCTGATGTTATCCCCATGTTTAACTTTCAATTTATCTATTTTTCCAACATTAAATCTATATATATATATATATATATATATATATATATAAATATATATACACATATATACATATATATATATATATGTATATATATATATATATGTATATATGTAAATATATATATGTACTAATGATAATAGAATTAACGATAAGTGAAGTATCGTAAAGTGATCTATCGCGATAAAGTAAAGCTCAATACGTTGAGTAGAGCAATGGTTTAAGGATTAATGTTACTCATTGCATCTGAACTTTCGATGTAATAAAATTTGTATTAATTTTATGTAACTTTATGTAATTTTATGCAATTTTTTATCTTCATCTTTCTTTCTTTAATATATATATATATATATATATATATATATATATATATATATATATATATATATATATATATATATAACAACATAAAAAATAATAACATAGAGGATATCATCAATTTATTAAAAATAAAATACGAAACATTTTGTAGTAATAGTTTATTCTATAGTATATGAACGATTTTTCCAAAACGATTGCTACGGGATTAAGATTGTCCTCTTCGATTGATATCAACAAGGTGGCCCTCGGCAGTGAATTAAATAAAAGATGTTTTCCCGTAATGAAAAATGACGTCTCAGACGGTAGATAATTAGTATTTATTAAGAATAGTTAAAAAAAAATAGAAACTAGATTGTTGTAAGAAACATTTTGTAGTAATACTTTATTTAAATTATAGGAATGATTTTTTCAGAATGATAACTGCGAGTCTGCCCTCTTCATTTCAAACTTAGATTGTTCAATGCAAGGTATATTCTTTAATAAACTAATGTTTATTGTTCAATCTGGACATTCGTACATGTTTATCACTCTTAAATTCTTCTACTTTTATAATTGCTCTATCTCGTATATTGAGCTTGAACCATTTCACTATAGGTTCTATCTACTAAAAGTTTACTTTTAGTTTATATTTGATTCTACATCTGATTCTATGCATATATATATATATATATATATTTATATATATATATATATATATATATATATATATATATATATATATTTATATATATATATAATTCTTGGAACATACATAAATTAATATGGCATAAATTTATTTACCCTATATCTATAATATATACCCTATTTTTATATCTATAATATATATATATATATATATATATATATATATATATATATATATATATATATATATATATATATATATATATATATATTAATGGGACACATGGAATACCTGGCGTTGTCTGGGTAATAAGTGAATGGACAGCTTAGGACGAAGGTATATGATGAAACCATATGATGCGAAATCAATAATCATAATAATGAAATAAAAAAAGTTGAAAAGATCACTTGAAATTAGAAAACGCAATATTTCTTCATATGACATCAGTCCTCAAACAATGTACAATGGAATGAACGAATTAATCAAATAAGTGTAAGTCATGTAAGTGTATGTTCGACTGTAAAAAAGGGTCGATATGTCATAAAACTGAGAATTCTTTTTATTAAGAACAAAAATAAATAAATGAAAGTGATACAAAATCGGACTGTTTATTAATTAGCCCCCCCCCCCAAAAAAAAATGTTGTATTTTTAAGAGTAAAATAGTTGTATTCTTAAAGTGCGGATGTTAGAGTTCGCCTTATTATTAGATTAATCTTTTATTTAAATATTTATTTTATAAAATAATAGCTGGCCATACTCGCCGTTGCCCAGGATTTTTTAAAATTATTTTTTTAAAATAGGATTTTGAATATTAAATTTAATCATTACAGTATCGTTTGATCATTTGAAAAACGAAAACAAGAGAAGAAAAACCAAATAAAAAAATGTATAAAATTATATTTTAAAAATATAAACCATTATTTAAATAAATTACACCCCGACGCGATTCGAACGATAACTCGCATGGATTGGATGGTTTACGCCTTATCTATTCAGCCACGGAAGTGTATGACTTTGACAGTCATAATCACACAGAAATAGAATTGCTATGCTGTGTAATTAGAATATTATAATTAATTTTTATATGTTTAAACGTTTTATAAAGACTATGTGGAGTTCAACATTCAAGTTTTGAGGTTGATGTTGTTTGCTTTAAATATTGTGTGCAATATATAAAGAGAGATAATCTATAGAAGGCTATTAACAATGCGGAAATATGCCGGATAGATAGACGGAGGAATGAAAAAAAACGACGAATGTTAAAGTAAAAAGTAAGTTTCTTTGTTTTATTTAAACTTTTCTTTCTTTCTATTTTTGTCTTTTATAAAACTTACTTGCTTTTGAGTCACGTCGCTAGCTAAAGATGTGAGCGTGGAGCTCGTATATCACGATGTTTCGGGAAAATATTCCCCTCCTCAGGTGTTACCATTCCGTTCAACTCGCATCATTTTAATGGAAATCGCTCCAGCTAAAAATAATACTTCAAGGTAAAAAAAAAAGCCAACTATAAGTGTTAGCTGGATAGATTTCGACCTATAACACAGCAATTATTCTCCCTTTGTCAGAAACATCGATCATGAAATGTGAGGACTAAAGGACCAAAATAAAGGAAGCGAGAGTTACGAGGCTTTCGAACGTAAACCGAAAGTTCACTTTCTACTCTCCTTAAATGTTGTATTGCACAGCAATAATGGCGGCTGTAAAGGTAGAGAGTCAGGTCTGCAGTGGACATATGCTGCGGGATTAATGTGTTTCAATTAACGTGTTGACGCACTTTCAATTTCTTTGAGTATTTTTATAATTGGATTTTTTCATTCATTTGTTTATTGGTTATTATAATTATTATATCATATTTTATTTATTTAATGTGCGATTTAAAAAAATTCCATTCAACCCGACTTTATATCGTACAATTTTTCAATCCACAATTCTTCTATATATATCGTACCCCCCTTTTAGTTTTGTTTCAATTTGTTACTTTAAAATGTTTATGGTGTGTGTTGTCTAAAAACGAACGTTGACTATTTAAACGAATCAAAATTACAACATGTTCCCCCTCTCTCTCTCTTCATCACTCTCTCATTTTTTAAAAATAAAATAAAAATAAATAGTTCAAAATATGTTTTCGTTTTCTTTTCGTATGCACCTCAAAAAAGTAAATAAACAAAAAAGAGAGATAAATGGAGAAAGAGAAAACGCATGCGCGTGCGAGAGATAGAAGTAAAGAAACAGAGAAAAGTACGTTTTAATGTTGTGTTATTTGTTTAAATAATAGAGTTAATAATTTATAACCAGAACAACGTTATTGCTCGCACTTACTATATTATAACTACATAAACACCCAAGCAGGTTGCTTTCTTTCTTACTTTCTTTTTTTCCTCCTCGCTCTCTCTCTCTCTTTACTTTCTCTTTCCCCTTTCTCTTTCCCCTTTCTCTATCGCTCTTTACAGTCGATATTCAATATCGAAAAAATGCATGTTATTAAATTAATAGCCGATGTTTTGGGTAGCGATATTAAGACTTCCTTTATTCATGACTAAAAAATAAAATATTGATCAGATTAAATATAAAAATCGCTGAAATCGATTGAAATAACATTTTTGTTTTTAACAAGGAAGACTAATATTTTTCTTTTATAATTGATGAAACATATTTTTTATGTAGCGTGTTGTAAAAAAAGCTATTGATCATAAAAGTACGAGTAAAAAACTGACTTTACTTTATATGTACGACTGGCTATCCTGACCCGGCATTGCCCGGGAGTATTTGTACTTGAATTATTATGTCGCAACAAAATATTATTTATTTTAAATCTAGCTGAAGTCGTCGCAAAATTACGTCTGAAGCTGTTCGTTTTAACTTTAATTACATGTAAAGAGTCAGCATTTGATTGCCGTTTATTTATTTAAAAGAAGTTGGTGTAAACAGTATTGAAGTCGGTGTAAAGCTAACGCCGGCTGTATTTTATAAATAATAAGAGGCTAATCCGAATTGGCAGTGCCGTGTTAAAAAATTGTTATCTTTGTTACAAGAAGTATAAAGTAAATTATTATTAGTAATTTCAAGTATATGGGAAATTCTTTTAAAAATTTTCTGTATTTAATTTAAGACTTTTAAAATACCCCCTGGTGTCTTTCGGGGCTTCTAAACCCGCAAAGTACGCAGAAAACGGAATAAAAATGCAATTTTAAAGAAATCGCTTGGTATTGTAATTTGAACTGACTAAAGGGAAACAATTGTTTTTATAATTATCAATTAAAATATGAGTTATTCCCCTTGCTGATTTTTTAGATTTCAGTGATCGGCTAATTGTTTTTTCTATTATCCGATTGGCGCCTGCACCCTACGCTACCCCCAAGAAAATGCGATTTTACTTTTTTAAGCGATAACATGTAAATAGCCTGAAAAGTTGGCAGCAAGAAGAAATAAAACAAACACATCTTTTAGATTTTAGACTGGGGATCACTTGTGCATATATATTTAACGTAGAATAATCACCCACTTTTGGGACTGATAGCGTTTTAAAGAGATATAACTAATTTTTAATTTGTTTTTAAATCGGTGTGATGAACCTGTAGATGGACCCTAGATCTTGTCAGGTCATCTATTGAGTAGAAAGAAAAACTCTGATGCAAAATTTGAGGTAAAACTTGTTCTACTGACTTTATACGTCTTGCCACCGAGCCACCGGGGGGGGGGGGGAGGGGCTCCTTAGTCATGATAGACACAAAACAAAATATCCGGTTTGCAAACCTAAAATCGTCTAAGGTGTAGATAGGCTCTGGCTATCGCCCAGCCTTTGCACCCATTCTTTATCTATTAGCCAGGCACATAGGTACAATCAGAAGTGTTCCGTCCACTCTATTTGACGCTTGTTCGACCTTTGCTGGAGTACGGTGTTGAGGCGTGCAGTCCCTATCTCCGAAAGGATATACTTCATGTTGAACGCATCCAGAGGCGTGCAACCAAAATGATTTCTGGCTTTGCCGATCTCTCGTATGAAGAAAGACTCCACCGTCTTCAACTTCCGACGCTCGAAATTCGAAGGATGCGAGGGGACCTCATCCTGGTTTACAAAATCCTGAATGGGCTCATCAATCTCCCCGCTGACGAATTCTTTACTCGTGCGCCAGACAGAGGCCTTCGAGGTCATGACCAGAAGCTCTACTGTCGTAAATTTCGGCTTCAGAGGCGTCAAGCATCCTTCTCAATTCGTTCTGTCAACCCCTGGAACAGGCTTCCCGCTGAGGTCATCCAAGCGCCTACTATCAGTGCTTTCAAGAGAAAACTTGATTTATTTTTGTACACTGATTAAATTTTTGCCTATCTTACATGGCTTGTGCGTATGCTTTCTTAGCCAAAAAAAAAAAAAAAAAAAAAAAAAAAAAAAAAAAAAAAAATCACAGGGACGCCTCAAAGACACCCAGTGTTTGGCTTTGTTTCCTGACTAGAGCAATGAACATCGTCCACCCATCTCCCTTTCTCTCTATCTGATCAACTTGGGGACATTTGCTTGTCGTATAGTTTCACATGACTAGTCTGTTATCATTTGGATAATTTCATTTTGATGACTTGAATCACTTTAG
This sequence comes from Sepiola atlantica, assembly GCA_963556195.1. NCBI lineage: Eukaryota > Metazoa > Mollusca > Cephalopoda > Sepiida > Sepiolidae > Sepiola > Sepiola atlantica. The sequence continues at coordinate 73,213,996 of OY744526.1, read as the reverse complement.
AGTCCCGAGGAGACGTATAACGTCGAAACATTGGTTGGTCCGCTTAGACTGTTTCTAATGTTTATATAATTTTATCTATAAAAGCTTTACTCATGTATTGAGCACTTTTGAAAAAATATTGGTTTTAAGTTCATGTTATCAACATATTTGAACTTAATTAACAAATTTATATATATATATATATATATATATATATATAATTCAGGCGGCCGGGTTTTCCATAAATAGCAATGTATGTGACAAACTAATATTTGATTATGACTAGCCAGTCATTTTACGTAAATTTTCAGCCTGTGTTCTTAAAGTAAAAAAACATTCCAATCGATTTCATCAATGACATATTCTTTCCAACTCGATAATTCTTTGAGTAATAGACATTTACAGAGATTCATCGTTTGTTTCAAATGGCAAATTTTAAATGGCACCTATAATCGCTGAGTACGTATTCATTAATATCTTTTCATTTATTTATATTATGATTACGTTTAAATATTTATAAATTTACTTATTCACATTTCCCTTACTATTCTCTGCTACGAATAGTTAAAACGTACACACATACTGACCAAGCTATACGGTATTATTCAAATTTAATTTTAAAACGTACATAATCATTACGCTGTGGACATTTCTTCAATTTTCTAATAAACTGAGATATTTGAACTTTAATGTCATGTGAAATGGACACATAATAATCAGAAATGAATAATGTCCCAGTAAGGATGAATTGAATTAATCTAATTGTTTTTTTAAAAAATATTTTAAATGCTTTTGCATGACGACGACATCATCATTAGTGAAGAGATGAAAAAAAAAAAAAAAACGTGCGCACTGATAATGTTCACAGAAAGCGGGAGAGAGAGAGGAAGAGAGGGAGAGAGAGAGAGAGAGAGATAGAGAGAAGAGAGGGAGAAAGAAGAGAGGGGAGAGAAGGGATAAAGTGAGATATTTTAACTTTAATCTCACATGAAATCAAGACAATATAATCAGCAATATGAATTAAAATAATCTAATTTACATATATATATATATATATATATATATATATATATATATATATATATATATATATATATATATATATATACGATGAAACTAAGCTTTTAAATGGCGATGTTATGCCCCCTCTCTCTAATCACCATTAATTAATATATAAAGCGATTACCATAAAGATTAATGAAGCGATGAAAAAGAACGTACCTTTACACAAAGTCGATGGCTAGCAAATTCTGAATTACAAACCGCTTTCACACCTCGTCTATCTCCTGGATTACATAATATGCAATTTGATGTGCAAATAATTTCACATTTATCAAGATATTTGGCATTGGATCTTCTCTGGTAATTTTTGTTTTGTTTTGGTCAAGAATTAACTTTTCTCAGGCATTGCTGTTGTTCTCGGTACAAACGAAAGATGGCGCAGAAATACCGTTTGAAAGAAAGATGATGTTTGGATGCATTTTATGTTATATTATATAACTGATAATAAGTACCCTCTGGAAACAGCTGGACACAACATCAATACCATTGTGTATACTATTTATTTGGTATATGATTTGAAAAATAAGTTCAATCTTTAGAATACACACACACACACATATATGAGATGGGGATATATATATATATATATATATATATATATATATATATATATATATATATATATATATATATATATATATATATATATATAGAGAGAGAGAGAGAGAGAGAGAGAGAGAGAGAGAAATCCCTGAAACAGTCGCTCTGGTAGTCAACTGACGAGCCCTCACTACTCTAACTAATTAATACTACGAAAAATCTAAAAATATTTTTGTATACTTTAATATTTTTGTTACTGTTTCCCCTGTTTAACCACTTTTTGTAATCAATTTAGTTTTATGTTGTGTCTATGTCTACATTGTTTTTAAAAAATTTTTTCTCTGTCTTACATGACGGATAATACTATCTTCACTATATATATATATATATATATATATATATATATATATATATATATATATATATATATTTGAGAGAGTTTGAATTACCTACGAGACACCATCCTCGAGTGCCTTCGGTCTCTCTGTACAGGGGGTTGTCAGGAAAACATGACATGATGATACTTCACCCTACAAATAAATCCTGCCCAAATAGTCAAAATAACGTAGTATTTGAAGCTCAAATAAGATCCCCTCGACACAGCTATACACTGGCTCATACAAGGAATGGTGCACCTTCTCCAAGTTATGTTACCTCAAATAATAACACTTAGCTGAATACTCCACCAACCTAGTTGAATTCTTGTCCTGAATCCGGTAAGACCAAGAGACCACAATAAATATATACTATAACATAGTTTACTGGTCAATTAGGGGGAGGAAGTTAATGTTTTCCCCTTTCTTTACTAACTCAACATTTGAGAGGTAAAGGGAGACTTTAGTTGATCACTCGAATGTGTATCTTATATAGAGATTAAGTGTCAGCTACAGGAAGAGGGCCCGTGATTTCCGAGACTTTACACTGAAGTAAAATGAAAAGAAAAAAGAAAATATATAAATCTTTAAAACACACACACATATATATAATCTAACCGCACTAAAAGGCTGTGATAAAGTGAAACAGTCTGTCTGTCTGTGGATGACTATATCAGGCCTCCCCCTTCTCGAGTCGAACACTGTCGTTGGGTGACGTGTCTTGCTGCGGCCGTCGCCCCATCTCCCTTCCTCCCACCCCGGCCGAAATTGAGATCATCACAGCACAGACACGTGAAAAACCTTCCACGTAATATTTTATTTTAATTCTAATAAGTAATTATCATGTGGATAAAAATGTTTGATAATTTTAATTTAGGGTATTAATTGCTACTTCTGCATTTTATTTATTTTATTTTAATGTTTTGTTTATTATTTGTAGTGAATTTTGTTGTGATTATATTTTTTTAAAATTGTGATTATATTATACCGAGATCAATACTAGTGGAATCATCTTATAAGAGAAGTTTTCTGGTGTTACCAGTTTTATCATTAACAAAACCGATTATGATAACAATGAGAACGCCAGCCAATCATACCTACGATAGTCGCAGTGATAATAGCCTTAATAAAAGCCTTAATAAAAATAAAAATAAGAATAAAAATAAAGATAAATATAAATAAAATTAGAATAAAAATAGAAATAACAAGTTTGTAAGAATATTAATGATAATAACAATAATAATAATAATAATAGTATTAAAAAATAATAATAATAATAATAATAATAATAATAATACTGATAATAATAATAATAGTAATAATGATAAATATCACCAGCATTACCATCTTGCTACTTGTGAAGTCATTGGGCGAAATAAGTCGACAAGTGATGGTAGGCTTTTTTGTTCTACTACCAATGACAAGGACTAAGTACCAGTTAATAATTAAGTGTTCAAGGAAGTGATCGAAGGGTTAAGTAATTGAGATTAGATTAGTCCAAGTGATATCAGTGTTAATAGCTGTCCCAGTTATGGGTTTATGTTAGAATTGGTAGTATGGCTGAGAGGCTATTGAGGCTGTGCATTATAGGTAGTACGTAGAGATTTGATGTTATTGGTAGTTTAGAGGGGTGGTTATATATTTATAGATTCATCATGACTTGTTGGGGTGGGATTGGGTGGTAAATTTGGGTAAACATAGTAGACTCTACCTCCTTAGCAACCCACATACCCCACCTTAACCCCACACCAACCCCACATAACTTAAAATAAAATTAAAAGTTTTTTTAAATTTTTTTTTTACAAAAATGAATGATAACATTAAACCCCCACTATACACCACCCCAACACACACTATAACCCCCTACCCACCCACCCAAATTTACCACCATTTGAGATCATCACAGCACAGACACGTGAAAAACCTCCCACGTAATAATTTGAAACACGACTTGTTGGGGTCCTCCCCCCTCCCCTCTCATGTCCCATGTCACCGTTATAGACAAAGCCCCAACTCTGTCCCCCTCCCCCTCCAATGTATTTTCAATTTTCAATCTCCCGTTAAAGTGAAGTTAAAACTTATGCCATTTGAATTCCATCGCCAGCCCGATGAGTTGGTCGCTATTTGTACCAATGAAACAAAACTTGTTTTGTCGCAACTAATGGAATAAAATCAATATATATATATATATATATATATATATATTTATTTATTCTGGTACAGAAAAATTAGTACAACATTCGTACCGTCGGTTTCAAGCACGGAAGGTCTTACCCATCCGGCTCTCTTCAGCTTCTGTTGTCATCTGTTTTGGAAATGTGAGGTCACATGACACTCTTGTTGGGACGCGTTATTTGCTCAGTGTGTTGTGTGTGTTTGTTTAAATTTGAATTTAGTGTAATAAGACCGTTAAGATTTAAAACACGGGAGAAGAAAGAGAATTCAAGATTAAAGGGAATAAAAAAGGGGGGTAAAAAATAAAAAGATATATATGAAAATATATATATATATATATATAAATAAATATAAAAAAACATATATATATAAAAACATTTCAATACTAAGAATAAAAGAATAAAGAAGAAAAAAAGGGGGTTAAAAAATATATATATAGAGAATAAAATGTAGAGAATAAAAAAGAGCGAGAGAGAAAGAAAGAATAAAAATAGAAAGAATAAAAAGAATAAAAATATAATAAATAAAAGTAAAAGTATAAATAGAAATAAAAATAAATTAAACATAAATTTAAAGGTTAAAAATAATAATAATAATAAAAAATAAAATTAAAAATTAAAAATTAAAAATTAAAAATTAAAGATTAAAAACAAAAATTATAAAAATAAAGAAAGGGTTTCTCTGAAATTCCCGTGAGCCAAATTATGAATTTGTATCATTAGCCGTTATATTTTTGAAGGTATGCGTTCTGAAAAACCGTTGATGTGTAAGAATCTTTTCCCCAGATTGGAGTGATTTAATGAAGAAATTCGGAACTAAGGGAGGTAACTAAGATGGAAATATGAAATATTTGAGTTTGTTAAAATGGGTTTGTAGATTAATCTAGTGGTTGATAAAAAATAAATATTTTTGCATTTTGGTGAAAGTCGAAGTTTTTGCTCTTGGAATTTATGTGGATATAGTTTGTTTAAATGGATTGTAGAGTAATCTAGTGACTGATAATTAAATTAAATATTTTTGTATTTTTGTGAAGGTCGGAGTTTTTGCTCTTGAAGTTTAAGTGGATATAGGTTGATGAGGTATTTGTTCGTATTAGTAGAGGGGGGTAGTTAGACATTATGTGAATCGGTCAGACCAGTTTATAAGCAATGCTTGTCTCTTGTGGACACATCCCCTGAATATTTCATCGCGGACATTTAAACAGGCTGTATTCGGATCGATGATGGCTTTTGAAATGTGGTATTTTTCAGCGTCACATAGAGGACATCTGTTTATGGCTGGAGAGAAGGATGGTTTTCTCTCAATTATTTTCCATTTGATGGTGAAGGGTGTGTTTTCTTCTTTAAGCTGCCATATTCGGGTCGCGAGTGCCGTATTAGCCTTGTTTTTGTATCTGAAGGAGTTTCTGTGTGCATATAGCCTTTGTTTGAAGTTTCCCTTCGTCATCCCAATATATTTTTCTGCATTACTGGTATTCTGGTCTGTGACGGTTGCTTCATAAATGATTGAATTGATTTTGCAATTTCCCTCCAGGGGGCAGTTGTTTTTGTCTTGGCATGAGCAGCCTGCGTTTGTAATTGTTTTGGGTTCTGCAGAGATAATTTTTCTTATTGAAGGGGCAGTGGAATAGCTGACCTTAACAGAATTTCTGTTAAAAAGTTTGTGTAATTCATTTGTGGGTGGGAAGTGTTTGTCGAGCAACTTGAGGAAAAGTTGGCCTACCTTTGTTTTGGTATTGGTCGAATAGGGTGGGGAAAACCAGATCACCGATCTCCTTCTATTGCGGGTCCCCCGTGGTTGGTCTCGGTTGGGGGTGTATGAGATTTCTTCTCTGAACCCGCTGTCGCGGAGCGCTTTGTTGTAATATGGTGCTGCTTGGTTGAAAATTTCGGGACTGGATGAGAGGTTTGAAATTCTTTGGCTAATATTATTAATTAAATTTTTAAAGATGGTGGGGGGGTGGCAGGATCCCTTGTGTATGTATTGGAGTGTTTCATTGGGTTTGTGGAAAGGTTTGTGTGTATTGTTTTTAAGGTTCAGTGTGGTATCTAGGAAGTTTACTTGGTCTAAATTTGTTTTAATGGTAATTTTGAAGCCGAGATTATGGAAGGTGTTTGTTAATTCTTTTCTAAATCTATCTAATGTGTTTCTGTTGTGGTTGCGTGACAGACAAAGTCCGTCATCTCTATAGAGACCAAAGAAATGGTCTGGAAATTTATTTTGGAGTGTATTTAATATAAGCAAGTCGACTAAGTCACAGATGTCTGCACTGTCGTAGGCCCCCATTGCAACATCAAATGGGTCCTCTGGGTTTGATTTTTTAACCCAAGCCCTTCCCTCGAAGAAGAGAAGGGTTTGTCTTGCTTGCAGTATTGTGTCCCTTTCTAGTTGACTGATGTTTGTGTGTGAAAGTGCAAATGTTAAGGCCTTATCTAGGGTGTCTTTTGTAATGGATGGGTAGAAGTCTACTATATCTAATTGTGTGAATTTGCATCTGTGTTTATCTTGTATGTTATGGAACCAATTTAGGACTGAGTTAGTATTGCCCCACAGACTTAGGTTTATTTTTTCCTTAATTTTATTAACTATATTTTTAACAATGGATTTGCTTGCTAGTCCTAGTTCGCTTTTAGCTGGGTTGATAAGTCTGCATGAGGGTTTATTTGTGAAGTTTTCTTTGTGGTCTTTTAAAGTAACAAAGGCCTTCCTCTTATCTAAATAATTAATTCTATATTCGACGCCTAGTCTAGTAGCTATTTCAGTAGTATCATTATTAATAGATTTATATGTATCTGCCTTGGCTAATTGATATTTATCGGTAATGGAGCTAATTGTTAGGTCTGTTTTTTCCTTTTTAGTCATTTTATAAATATTTTTAGTTTTGTCGGAGAATACAAGTGCGTTATTTTCTCTTTTAAGTTTTTTTATGTCGGCGGTAAGTGTCTTCTGAAATGGATTTTGCTTGTTTGTAAAAACTAGGTTGTGAGTAATGTTGAGTAGGTCTTTTTCGAAATTGTCTAAGGCCTCTACTTTTGGCGGGTATTTACCAGATTTTAAGCCGTAGTAGTTTTTTTCCGTTTGCCTCTGTTCTGTATTCAACACTTTCCACCTCATTCTTCTTATGACGTCCACTATTTTTGTCAGGAGTATCCTGGTATATGTTTGTTTTTTGGGGGTTGGGATATTTTTGGTAGAATATCCGAGAGTGTATAGTTCCATTTCCCAGGGTATAGGTGGTAATCCCTGTTAATTAGTTTTTTCCGTGGTGTTGGTAATTAGCCTCGTAGTCGAGCACTCTCGGGAAAATTACCTCAAGTTGCTCGACAAACACTTCCCACCCACAAATGAATTACACAAACTTTTTAACAGAAATTCTGTTAAGGTCAGCTATTCCACTGCCCCTTCAATAAGAAAAATTATCTCTGCAGAACCCAAAACAATTACAAACGCAGGCTGCTCATGCCAAGACAAAAACAACTGCCCCTGGAGGGAAATTGCAAAATCAATTCAATCATTTATGAAGCAACCGTCACAGACCAGAATACCAGTAATGCAGAAAAATATATTGGGATGACGAAGGGAAACTTCAAACAAAGGCTATATGCACACAGAAACTCCTTCAGATACAAAAAACAAGGCTAATACGGCACTCGCGACCCGAATATGGCAGCTTAAAGAAGAAAACACACCCTTCACCATCAAATGGAAAATAATTGAGAGAAAACCATCCTTCTCTCCAGCCATAAACAGATGTCCTCTATGTGACGCTGAAAAATACCACATTTCAAAAGCCATCATCGATCCGAATACAGCCTGTTTAAATGTCCGCGATGAAATATTCAGGGGATGTGTCCACAAGAGACAAGCATTGCTTATAAACTGGTCTGACCGATTCACATAATGTCTAACTACCCCCCCTCTACTAATACGAACAAATACCTCATCAACCTATATCCACTTAAACTTCAAGAGCAAAAACTCCGACCTTCACAAAAATACAAAAATATTTAATTTAATTATCAGTCACTAGATTACTCTACAATCCATTTAAACAAACTATATCCACATAAATTCCAAGAGCAAAAACTTCGACTTTCACCAAAATGCAAAAATATTTATTTTTTATCAACCACTAGATTAATCTACAAACCCATTTTAACAAACTCAAATATTTCATATTTCCATCTTAGTTACCTCCCTTAGTTCCGAATTTCTTCATTAAATCACTCCAATCTGGGGAAAAGATTCTTACACATCAACGGTTTTTCAGAACGCATACCTTCAAAAATATAACGGCTAATGATACAAATTCATAATTTGGCTCACGGGAATTTCAGAGAAACCCTTTCTTTATTTTTATAATTTTTGTTTTTAATCTTTAATTTTTAATTTTTAATTTTTAATTTTTAATTTTATTTTTTATTATTATTATTATTTTTAACCTTTAAATTTATGTTTAATTTATTTTTATTTCTATTTATACTTTTACTTTTATTTATTATATTTTTATTCTTTTTATTCTTTCTATTTTTATTCTTTCTTTCTCTCTCGCTCTTTTTTATTCTCTACATTTTATTCTCTATATATATATTTTTTAACCCCCTTTTTTTCTTCTTTATTCTTTTATTCTTAGTATTGAAATGTTTTTATATATATATGTTTTTTTATATTTATTTATATATATATATATATATATATATTTTCATATATATCTTTTTATTTTTTACCCCCCTTTTTTATTCCCTTTAATCTTGAATTCTCTTTCTTCTCCCGTGTTTTAAATCTTAACGGTCTTATTACACTAAATTCAAATTTAAACAAACACACACAACACACTGAGCAAATAACGCGTCCCAACAAGAGTGTCATGTGACCTCACATTTCCAAAACAGATGACAACAGAAGCTGAAGAGAGCCGGATGGGTAAGACCTTCCGTGCTTGAAACCGACGGTACGAATGTTGTACTAATTTTTCTGTACCAGAATAAATAAATATTATGCTCTTAATTTTTAACTTTGATTCTTAATTAATCGAGCACTCTGCTGGGATTTTTCCTACCATTCTACAAAGAATTTATATATATATATATATATATATATATATATATATATATATATATATATATATATATATATATATATATATATATATATAAGTCAGGTTCATATTATATTCCAATAACCATGTTTTTATTTTATTTTTATTTTTATTTTTTCACATTTCCAAAAAACATAACATTTTTGTGAGATACATGTTTTACGGTCCGTTTCATTTGTCTTGTGCCAAACAACATTTTTATGTCAATACTGTCTCTGCAACATTACAAAATCATCAGAAAAAATTCACAAAGAGTAAAAGGTTCTTGGATTAAAGTGTCTTGAAAAAACCTACACTATACAGTGGTTCATTTTTGGCTGAAACCAAACAAAACACAAAGAAAAGAGCAAACTCACACGTGGGGAAAATAAAAAAATAAAAAAAATAAAAACATGGTTATTGGAATATAATATTAATCTGACTTATATTTGCTGTGTTATCACTAATTGACAATCACAATCATCGAGCTGAATCTTTTAAGGAGACTGCAAAGTAAAAGGGCACTGATAGTATATGCTAATACATACATTGTCATTAATAATTATATATATATATATATATATATATATATATATATATATATATATATATATATATATGTGTGTGTGTGTGTGTGTGTGTATCGAGGCAGCATTTTTTCCTTAAGACACGTATTATTAAAAATAACCGACAATTTTTGTCTGGATATTTTCGTATTGATCCCTTCAATTTTCAGGATTAAAGTCTTAATCTCTGAAGAAAATTGGCTGATGAAACTGCCGTAATTAACGTTTTGGTCCAGAGTACTTTCTGACACATCTGGGTCCATCTTCAATGGAGTAATGTCAAACAGGTAAAGACCGGAGTGAGATTTATAATTAATTATGGCGGGAAACATTCAAATATGAAACTATATTTATTAAGTATTATAAGCATTTAAGTATATTAGTACTAGTGTTAAAATTAATCTTGTTAATAGCCAGTTTTTTTGTTTTAATTAGTGGAGTTTTTGTGTGTTAGTATTGTGTTCTAGGATTTTAGTATTGTCTACGAGAAGTTTTCGGATTTGCGAGCGGGGACAGGAATGTTCGTTAGTGAGGTGTCTGGCTATAGCGCTATTATCGGATAGATGCATGGTCAACCTCCTGGACAAAGTCGTGGTAGTCGAGCCAATATATACGTTTTTTTTTGGTTGTCGGAGACACAGCCTCCCAATGGACATATAAACTCGTATACTAGGCCCGTCCTATCCAAGACTCTAATCGAGGGTGAAGAGTTATTTGTAATTATAAGATTGGTGGTTTTAGTTTTATTGTAGTAAATTATTAGTTTCACTTTTCTATTTGGGTCGGTGGGAAGTACGTTTTTATTAATAATATTTTTTAGAACCTGTTCATATGTTTTATAATTATGGTGAAATTGGTTACGGTAAAATAGTTTGATAATCTTGTTGAGTGGAGAAATGGATTCATTGTTATTATTATTATTATTATTATTATTATTGTTACTGGCATTATTTTTAATAGTTGAATTTGTTGGTCTATAATATAATTAGTGAAACCATTATTTACAAGGGTTTGTTTTATATTTTTAAGTTCATTTTGAAAGAGAATAGGGGAGGAGGAGATTAATTTATATATATATATATATATATATATATATATATATATATATATATATAATAAATATATATTTATATAAATATATATATATATATATAAATATATATTTATATATATATATATATATTATATATATATATATATATATATTTATATAAATATATATATATATATATATATATTATAAATATATATTTATATAAATATATATATATATATATATATAAATATATATTTATATAAATATAATATATATATATATATATATATAAATATATATTTATATAAATATATATATATATATATATATATATATATATATATATATATAAATATATATTTATATATATATATATAAATATATATTTATATAAATATATATATATATAAATATATATATATAAATATATATTTATATAAATATATATATATATATATATATATATATATATATATATATATATATATATATATATATATGTGTGTGTGTGTATTTATGGTTAGTCGGAGAGAACCCGAGCAGAGTGCTCAATTATTAAGAAAAATAAGAAATAAGAGCGTAATATTTATTGATGTATGCATTACAGATGATCAGACCAACATTGGTACTGTCGGTTTTAAATCTTAATAAAAGGACCTATAATAGGCCTTTTACCGGGCTCTCTTCAGACTCTGTTTATGCCTGTCTCCAGTAATCTTAGGGATAACCTGGCTCATGGAAAAAAAGAATTTCGAAAACTAGCTGGCGAATATCCCCGGTGAACCAAGTGCAAGTGATATAATAACAATTGCGCTAAAAAGGACGGTTAAAATCCTAGAAAGATCTCTCGATTGGATCGCTAAGATAGCGGGTGAATACCTGGCATCCGGTAGAATGTCCCATCCCCAGCAAAAACGAAAAGATAAAATTCAAAGATTTCGGTAGTATAAAAATGAGCAAGCATTAAACCCACCTTAAAGATATTAGGGCGGTTAAGTCAAGCTTATAGTAACTTATACTAAATAAATACTGCAAATATCAACTTAGCTCATATATATATATATATATATATATATATATATATATATATATATATATATATATATATATATTTGTGTTATAATGGGATAATTCCAGGAGGAAATATGGGTATGAGAGCTCAATGTAGTAAACAGAGCAAGAATAACATAAAATATAATAGCACGAAATCACATAATTGTCGATGCAATAATTTATTTCAACCGTGCGGTTTTTTCAAGCATCACTCAGACAATTACATTTTTGAGACTGATAGAAAATTGAATTTCCCTACGACAATTCAAATACAACCAGAGAGAGTGGTGGTAGCAACCAGTTTTTAGTTGATTAACTTAAAGATCCCTTCCCGTCGACCGCCATAGTTAAATATAAGTTTTAATTTCCCCCTCTCTATAAAAGATGTATCAAATTGGTTGCTACCACCACTCTCTCTGGTTGTATTTGAATTGTCGTAGGGAAATTCAATTTTCTATCAGTCTCAAAAATGTAATTGTCTGAGTGATGCTTGAAAAAACCGCACGGTTGAAATAAATTATTGCATCAACAATTATGTGATTTCGTGTTATTATATTTTATGTTATATATATATATATATATATATATATATATATATATATATATATATATATATATATATATATATATAATGTATAGGTGTAGAATTATAACGATAATTAACTTATCGTTTAATAATAATAATCTATCGTGACAGTGTAAAGCTCAATATATTAAATAGAGCAATTTATTTTAGAGGTGAAAGATGAGAATAAAACATTGTAAAGATACAATATTTATTAAAAACATCAAAAGGTCAAAGCAAGGAGCATCATATCCCTTATCCATGGATTTTCAAAGAAAATATTTCTTCTCATCAAAGGATGGGGAAACCGACAATATGGTTATAAGTATTGTCGGCAACAATAAACTTTGAAAATTTTATATAAAGTAAAACAAAGCAGAAGTAAGGAAATAAGATTAGGGACAGGGGTGAAAAGTCTTATTTTGAGGTGTGAGCGTAGAGTCAAAATGGGTGAAATAATTGTCGGTTTCCCCATCCTCTGATGAGAAGAAATATTTTCTTTGAAATTCCATGGATTAAGGATATGAGGCTCCTTGCTTTGAACTTTTGATGTTTTTAATAAATATTGTATCTTTACAATGTTTTATTCTCATCTTTCACCTCTAAAATTATATATATATATATATATATATATATATATATATATATATATATATATATATATATATATATATATATATAAGGAAGAAGAAGAAAAGAAAAAAAACTATAAGACAGTCTCGCCCCACAAAGTTGTTTTAGAACGAAAGCTTGCAAAAAAATTAAATAAATGATTTTTCATTTAAATTGCACCATGTGTTGTTTTTCAAAAATATTTAACTTTAATACATTTTCATGGGTGCCTTAAAGATGTTGTCAATTTCCTTATATATATATATATATATATATATATATATATATATATATATATATATATATATATATATATATTTGTTATTTTTTATTTATCTATGGACGTATACGTTTCGTCTCTGTTCAATCAAGACTCATCAGCATCGAAGTATGACTATTCACTACCGGTCACACGATTCGAAACCCTGGATTACAAGTATTTTTCAACCCCAATCCAACGTCGCTAACCGATAGGATAATTCTGAACAGCTTATAAACAATGATAATTTTTAACACATTTAAGGCGGCGAGACATACAGGCATTCAACTTCTATAAGTGAAGGAATGATGCATATAAAGCAAGTGACGTCACGCTGTGTTAGTACTACCATTTACAGTGCTCTACTTTTTAACGAGGAGCTTCAAATATAAATATTTGTTATTGTTTATTTATCTATGGACGTTTTGGAAATAGATAAAAGTCCGGGCGTACATTTAATGACATTTGTTTACTGTACCAATTTCCCAATTAAGAAACGAATAAATTTCAAGCGAAATAAGCCGAACATTTGATCGTAATGATATTGGGAAAACTTAAGGTTAGTCTGAAATAAGTTGCTGGGTTATCGGCCAGCAGTTGACTGTCCGCATCGCAGGCCTCCTTTAACGATTCCAGCATGTCACATAATATCGCGTCTGCGCTACCTGCACCCGCCCTTTTTCTTCTTTTTCTTTATTTTCAGCTGCTGCTGCCGCTGCCGCTGCTGCTACGGTTTTCCATACATTTCTTCCCTTTTCATCATTTACCCCTCCTCCATCCCCACTACTTCTATTAGCACAATGCCATTTGCCTCTGTTCGACACTGTAAGCCAGAGAGGATTCAAAACATTGATCCACGGTTTTCACTCTTTCTTCCTGATAATCACCCTCTTCTTCTTCCTTTCTCTCTGTGTCTGTCTCTCTTTCTCTCTCTCCCCCCTGTTTCTCGCTTTCACCCTCCATCTTTTGGAAGTTCCGTCTTCACAGACGGAGATCAATCAAGAGGAGTTGTTAGAAAGTTAAGAAAGATGAAGAAGAACAAAATATGGAGACAAACCAATCAACTGTGTCCATCTCTGGGTCGACCAATGAGCTTCCAAGAAAGCCAAAGTGCTGGGCGGAACTTCCGTATGATTCAATAAATGACCGGCATGTCCTTTCTTTCTTTTTAAAATCTTATTTTATGTACGTATGTATATATATATTTCACTCAAAGGGCAGAGCATAAATTCAAACGTCATTACTTTATTGTCACTTGCTGGCAAAGTATTCTGATTTGTATGACACAAGCGACGGACGACCCATACTTTGCAATTCTACAGGTAAGACTAACTTTTTTTTACCATTCACTAGCGCACGCACACATTCAATACATCCCCACACACATTCGCACATGCATGCACACACTCACTTTTGTGTCTGATTTACTTTTGAACATTTGATATTGTTATCGCTATGTAGAACATTGTTTTCATACCAGATCCTTAAAAACCTTGTTTAGAAAGAATCTTACTTGTGTTCAAACTTCTACACAGAAGATTGACATCTCATGAACTTATTCAAAAATCAAATAGACATGCGAGTCAAGTTTACTGAAGTTGCAAAAATGCCGATATGTGGAGTATATAGATATAACATTTTCTTTTAAAAAATTCCTTTGTAAAAATTGTTTAAAACACGTTTTCTTTAAGCATATCGAGTTCAAATCTACCAAATAATAAGCTTGATGTGAACCAAAAAACAGCGCTTTATTATAATATATATATATTGTTTAATTAATCAAAATGAAGTCTCATACCAAGACATTTTACAATTGTTTCGAAGTTAATTTAATTTTAGAATTTATATTTTACAAAATTACATTTTCATCATTTATTATTTTCAACAAAATTTGAACCCTTGTAAAATAAATGAATAAAACCTTCCCATCAGAAGAATCTATAAAATATTCCTAAAAATTAGCAAAATTGAATATATATATATATATATATATATATATATATATATATATATATACAAGACTGGCGGGACAGTTATAAAAGTGTGTGGGGGGGGGGGCTTTCCTAAAAAGTGGGGGGGGGGGGGGGCGGTTAAACACATGCATATATAACTTCATTATTAATGACCGTAAAGTGGGGGGGGGGCAAGTCAAAAAGTATGTTGGGGGGGCTGGATCCCCCTGCACCCCCCCGGTGCCGCCGTCCATGATATATATATATATATATATATATATATATATATATATATATATATATATATATATATATATAGTAAGCAATGAAAATATATATGGCAATCAAGCTACACAGAGGCTCCCGTGTTTCATCCCCGGGGGGAATCGTCAGGCTAAATGAAACACGGGAGCCTCTGTGTAGCTTGATTGCCATATATATTTTCATTGCTTACTACCTAGCTCTACTTACGTATCGAGCACTGTTGAAGTAAATACTGAAAACTGATACATAAAAAAATTATATCTCCTTATAATATTTTATGTGGATACATGAAGTACTAATATATATATATATATATATATATATATATATATATATATATATATATATATATATATATATATATATATAACTATTTCTGAACATTAGAACTTTTTGATGCGATTTACAAAAGAACCCTTTGCAAAGCTAGTTAACGAAAACAATTCCCAACTTAACAATTCCATCATATTGAGTACATTGTTCTCTTTAAATGACACTGTAGTATCTCTATAAAAAAAAGTTAGGTATGTTTATACATTTTTACGTAGATGATCCACTCCTAAACTAATAACTAATCATTATGATTTTTCGAACACAGCTGCTATGCATAAGAGTGGATAATGTGGGCTACATTTAGTTTAATTTAAGCTCATGTAAAGATGACAAAGAGGAGATATAATTCCTTTGTTATATTCATATACCTTCGATTTTTCTGAAATTTTAACCATAGGTATTATACATGAATTAATAAATATTCCCCAACTCCCAGGCTCTTTGGATTATTTTAAAGGTGTTTTTAGGAGGCATAATATGAGCACAACCTCCCATTTGAAAATTAAAATATTTCAGATTTGCATTGAATTTGAGCCATAGTCATTAGAAACCAATTAAGTAACATTCTCTAGATTTCAATTTCTTCTTAAGACCCCTTAAACTTAAGCCTTAAATTTTAGACATTTTTTAGAATCAAAATTATGTAATGGATTTTGATCAAAATTGGAATAAGGATTCTAGACAGAAGGTTTAGTATCATTGTATCTTGGTTTTAATCTTCGTAAAGGGACCTAAAATTTGCTGCAAACTTGTTCTCTTTGGGGAATTAATTTTACCCGTCTTGGGTTGGGTTCTCTTCTTGTTCTAAATAAAGTTAACATTAATAGTGAAAGCGAACTAATTTAATTCAGACATCTTTCTAAGTAATCACCACCTGCCATTTTGTTTTTTTACCCTTGTTCACCCCAAACAAGCCACATTGTCATTGAGACGTAAGGGTCTACTATAAATTAGGGGCCAGATTTATAGGGGCATCCTCAGTCGGATGTCGTGCAGCGAGATGTTTGTTGAAATTACATTGTAATTTCTGCATGTTCGCATAGTTGGGAAACAGGGAGCAGGGAGGGAATTCCAAAAGCAAGCGGTTCGAGGAAAGAAGCCATTAGAGTAGTGAGCTTTCCGGCGTCTGGGGACCTACACAATGAAGATGTGGGATTTTGCTGCTTGTTGGGTTGGCCGGGGAATATACGTTGATGGGGTACACGTTCAGTAAGTTTCGTCGGAGCACTCTCTCTCTCCTGGCGCAATCCTCTACTTGTATAAGAGTCAAATACGTCCTAAGATAGAGTACTGTTGCCACATCTGGAGAGGTGCCGCTCAGAGCACCCTTTCCTGCCTTGACAGAGTACAACACCGACTTCGAAATCTCGTAAGGGCGTGCCCTCTTTTTCCCCCTACAGCCTCTTTATCACAGAAGAGAGATTGATAGCCATCTCTACTCTGTCGATATATTCAGGGTAGGTGCTCGACTGAGCTCCAATCAATGGTTCCCTCCCTGTGAAATATTCACAGCAAAAACTTGTCTAGCTACAACCATTCTAAATAATTTTCCTTTCTTCCTCTGTGTACCTAAAACTAAACAGAGCTTCCATGAGCAGAGTTTATTTCCCAAAACTGTCCGTCTGTGGAACGCACTACCATGGGGCTGTTTCCCAGCTGACTACAACATGATCTTTTTCAAGTCGAATGTTAGAAAATTCTTGTTGAGCCGTTCTCTTAAATAATAAATTCTGCCCAGTCTCCACTATCGTTATCAATTCTCAAGGTGTTGTCTCACCGTCCACCTGACAAACTCATTAACCTTTATCCTCGAGTGGCATTTGGGCCTTGATAAACGGTGACTCGTTAGTAAATTAAAAAAAACATTCCGTTGAAGTACTTGTAAAACAGGGCGGCAACATTGTGACCATGGGACAGCAGCTGGACCTTGGTAGACAGTGTGGGACCTATTAGGTTAGAAGCTCTTTTTTTTTTTTTTTACCTAGCCCGTGTGTTATTCAAGGAGAATCCGATTCGAGAACGTCGCTTGGAAATGATTCCATCTGAACAAAACAGAAAAAAAGCAAAAAAAAACGATGAACTTTTAATCAAATATTTCTGTACAATGTTCGCAGATGGTGAATCTTACCATCGTCGTTACCGTTGGTCCTGTTTTGTTTTATCGGCTGTATCTTTAATAATAGTTTAGATCAGTTTATAAACAAGTTGTATAAGCCCCCCCCCCCCCCCCACGGGCACATTTTTTCACACTCATCATGGACACAATCTCGTCTGCTACTGATAAGAAAACACTAATACCACAAATATTATCTACTGTATATAAAGTAGTGTGCATTGCTTAGTCATGCTTAGTCTAATACAGAAACAACACATTTGAATATCTAGCGAGAAACATCCTCTCTATCTATTACTACTGAAGATTTTCTTATTGTCTGTCTGAATCCGAAACTATACTATTACTTCTATTGATGCACTATTGTACTATCTCTTAATGTCAATGCTCAATTCAGTTTACTATACTATTTCAGAGTAATTGTTGTGAAGTTGTCCAACAGTAAATAATAAATAAAGGAAGTCAAGTCGAGGGTTGGTTTAACAAGTGTATTAACAAAGTAAGAAAGTGACTTGCACTTGGCTAGACAGTTACAAGACTGTGCTTTGTCTTCTGTGTCTCTGGTGACTCGCACTATTTATAGTGACAACCGGTGTAGTTTCTCTTGTGTAAGAACGGCCGGTGTAACAGTAATGTACCATCTTTCAATGCTCGATTCAGTTTACTATACTATTTCAGAGTAATGTACCATCTTTCAATGCTTAATTCAGTTTACTATACTATTTCAGAGTAATGTACCATCTTTCAATGCTCAATTCAGTTTACTATACTATTTCAAAGTAATGTACCATCTTTCAATGCTCAATTCAGTTTACTATACTATTTCAGAATAATGTACCATCTTTCAATGCTCAATTCAGTTTACTATACTATTTCAAAGTAATGTACTATCTTTCAATGCTCAATTCAGTTTACTATACTATTTCAGAGTAATGTACTATCTTTCAATGCTCAATTCAGTTTACTATACTATTTCAGAGTAATGTACTATCTTTCAATGCTCAATTCAGTTTACTATACTATTTCAGAGTAATGTACTATCTTTCAATGTTCAATTCAGTTTACTATACTATTTCAGAGTAATGTACCATCTTTCAATGCTCAATTCAGTTTACTATACTATTTCAGAGTAATGTACTATCTTTCAATGCTCAATTCAGTTTACTATACTATTTCAGAGTAATGTACTATCTTTCAATGCTCAATTCAGTTTACTATACTATTTCAGAGTAATGTACCATCTTCAATGCTCAATTCAGTTTACTATACTATTTCAGAGTAATGTACCATCTTTCAATGTTCAATTCAGTTTACTATACTATTTCAGAGTAATGTACCATCTTTCAATGTTCAATTCAGTTTACTATACTATTTCAGAGTAATGTACCATCTTCAATGCTCAATTCAGTTTACTATACTATTTCAGAGTAATGTACCATCTTCAATGCTCAATTCAGTTTACTATACTATTTCAGAGTAATGTACCATCTTCAATGCTCAATTCAGTTTACTATACTATTTCAGAGTAATGTACCATCTTCAATGCTCAATTCAGTTTACTATACTATTTCAGAGTAATGTACCATCTTCAATGCTCAATTCAGTTTACTATACTATTTCAGAGTAATGTACCATCTTTTAATGCTCAATTCAGTTTACTATACTATTTCAGAGTAATGTACCATCTTTCAATGCTCAATTCAGTTTACTATACTATTTCAGAGTAATGTACCATCTTCAATGCTCAATTCAGTTTACTATACTATTTCAGAGTAATGTACCATCTTTCAATGCTCAATTCAGTTTACTATACTATTTCAGAGTAATGTACCATCTTTCAATGCTCAATTCAGTTTACTATACTATTTCAGAGTAATGTACCATCTTTCAATGCTCAATTCAGGGGTGTGGATAGTGTAGTATCTGTTCTGTTGTCATTGCACCATTCTACCAGGCATTACTTTCTACTTTCTGAGGTAGCGTATCTCCAGAAGAAATTGTCATAATCGGCCACTAATTAGCAAACTCAACACTTACATTATATATATACTAGCAGAAATATGCGACCGTGGTGGGTGAGGCACATTTTTACTAGTATTAAATAATTCACACTTGTTACCCATATCGGATTTGGTTGTCGTATTCACGATGTCTTGGTCGATGTACTCTCCAGCCTTTTTCGGGTGACGTTTGTCGAAGTCGGAATTTTGAACTTCGACAAATGCCACCCGAGGAAGGCCGATGTACATGATAACCAAGATGCGGACAACAGTCCGAAACAGATAAATAGTCTCAGAAATAAAGACAGACACTATTAAGAATTTGTTTCTCGCTATAAACTTATTAATCAACTAGCAAGGTTATCCGGCGTTGCCCGTGTATTATATGCAAAATAATACTAGTGACAAATGAAACGGTTATCTAATTGTTAACATGAGAAAACTTAGCGGAAAACAAAAAATTCTCATCCAGTTTCATGTTGGACGGGTGGGGGGGGGGGCGGGACGGTGGCACCGGGAATCAAAATTGGGGTGGAGATGGGATATCCAATCGTATTCAAACTATCTCTCTTTTTCATAATATTTCTTAGTATTAGAATTTATACTTGAGTCTTTAGGGCATACAATCAAGAGATTGGTCCAGGGCTTTACCAGGTCATCTTTAGATCTCTACACGCCACTGTTACGCCTCTCGTTGTAATGTACTAATTCAGATTAATTTTTGTTTAGTCGAATTTTATTTACTATTTATTAATTAAATAGTTCACATGTATTATAGTAGAAATAGCATAATTTTCTATTTTGTCTATCATAACTTTTGAAATACTGAAATGATATTGCCGGATTATTTGGTTTCTTTGACTTTTTTTTTTTACTAATGAGTCACCGCTTGTTAAGACCCAAAGGCACTCGATGATAACGGTTCTAATGTCATTATATATAGATATAGATATATATAATTTGCAAAAATATATAATGTTTCGAGATATCATTTTTCGACAAAACATTTGCGACGAAGATGCTAAATTAATATCTACCGGTTTCTTGGGCCTACATTTTCGTTTTTGTTTTAACCGAACATGTATAGACGAATGACTTTTATGAATGTACTATAAAATGTGACTCGTTGGGTCACCCATTGAGTTCGGATTATATTGTTTGAATCAGGAAAAAGTGAGTTTGCAAGGCAGTTTAATATGAAAAAATAAAAGGACAAAATCCAAAATTAGCCTCTTTCTGATCGTTATTTCTCTCTTTCTCTCCAACTACGGTTTAAATAGTATTACTGTCTGTGGTAATATTTCTTTTTGTTCATAATAGACTATTTCAAATTTTTAAAATTCTTTCTTTTCTTTATTATCCCGATTGTTAATAAACAGAGAGAGGGAGGGAGAGAGAGAGAGAGAGAGAGAGAGAGAGAGAGAGAGAGAGAGAGAGAGAGAGGAAGTGACAGACATAGACGACGTATAGAATAAGAGCGAGGGAGTCACATGACAAATAGTTTGAGAGGGTGTGAAAGGGATAGATAGAGACTTAGTAAGAGATGTGTCACTTGCTTAGTTAATTGCAAATTACGTCTAAATAAAATAATTAAACTGAAAGTTTTTTCAAACATAACTCAATCCTCAAACTGACGAATATTTTAACATGTATTTTGTGTGATTAAAATATATAGGAAAAAAGCCTTATGGAAACAAACGTTGATCAACTCATCTTTAGTATCATATAATATAATAATATAATAATGATTACTATAATAATAGACAGATGGCAGTTTCTATTGTTGGTGACGAGTCATTTGAATAGCTGGAGAAGGAAGAACTGAAGTAAAAATAGTCTAAAACAAAAACAAAAACAAAAACATTGTTTGGTAACAAAGTTCGGTACTTCTGCAGTTTACGGACCGGGATGAAATTATAACGTAGTTTTTTAGAAACCCATTCTTAACATGGGGAGGGGGACTTTGTTAACTATTCTGAACTTTCACCTAACAATTCAATAAACAAAAGATACCGTAAAAATTGAATTTAACTTGAAAATCCTATCTAAAAATAGCACGGTCCGTAAACTACAGAGCAGAAGTACCCAAAGTTCGTACACACAGACAAATAGTTGGAGACACGACTTTGTAATTAACGTATGGTTTATTTTTCCATTTAAGATTACCATGGATGTGTCATAGATCACATCTCTTTATTGGCATAATTCTTAGAGTGTTCTAGGGCAGGAGACAGGGGTTCAATCCTCGGTCAAGTCATATCAAAGACTTAAGAAATGGTACTTGATGCCCCCTTGCTAAACACTCGGCATTATAAGGTTAGGATCAATGGTAAATGGATTTATACAGGGAAAGGAGATGCACACTCTCCCATATTTCGATGTAGTAGCTAATGAAAATGGAGCCTTGTGGTCGCCCTTAACTATGGTCAACCACTTTAGTTCTTTTTTTTTAGATCGACGTTTGCTGATAAATAGTTTCATTCATTTAATTGAACATTTCAAAGTTTGAAATAATAAAAGATTTCTTTAGAATAGAAATGTTAAAATTCAAAGAATCTAATTTTCGGTTTCAATTATAACACAATTAAAAGAATATCCGTCCCGGGACAGGTAAAATTAATTTCCCGAACAGAACAGTTTTGTACCAATTTTATGTCCCCTTACGAAGATTAAAATCAAGATATAATGATACTAAACCTTATGTCTAGAATCCTTATTTCAATTTAATCAAAATCCATTACATGATTTTGATTCTAGAAAATATCTCAAATTTAAGGCTTAAGCTTAAGGGGTCTTAAGAAGAAATTGAAATCTACAGAATATTACTGAATTGGTTTAATTGGTTTCTAATGATATGGATCAAATTTAATGCAAATCTGAAATATTTGAATTTTTAAATAGTAGGTTTTCCCCATATTATGGCCGTTAAAAACCCTTTAAAATTCTTCAAATCAACTGAAATGTTGGGAATATTTAATAATATCTATTGTTTAAATATCACAAAAATCGGAGATATCTGAATTTATACGAAGGAATTCAACCCCTGTCCCATCGCCGCAATGTTGCGTATCTGTGTGCTTCAAAGATGTTGCCAATTTCCTTATTAAAAAAGCGCCAACCAGCGCTAAACATCGACCGGACTTAATTTTAAACTAACGTCCCTTATAACTTGACGTGTTTTTCTTTGACCCCTCGGGGTTAATACCATTGAAATGAAGAAAAAAATAAACAAATAAACTATAGAAGAGTCTCGTTTGACAAAGTTGTTTTACAACGACAGCTTGCAAAAAATTTAAATAAATGATTTATCATTTAAATTGCACCATGTGTTGTTTTTTCAAAATTCTATTTTAATACATTTCATGTGTGCTTCAAGGATGTTGTCAATTTCCTTATATATATATATATATATATATAAACCGAAAATAGGATTTATTTGTTAATTATACTTGAGTAATTGAAATATAATCAGGAATGGTCATCTGTGAATAAACCGGCTACATAAGTAATCAAACTTTGTTTATTCCATTCATCATTTTCAGTCCTCTCACAATATACTTCATCATCCAACTAGCACTCAATACATCTCCTTGACCCTTATGCTCGAGTGACTTTTAGGCTTGATAAATGATGACTCATTAGTAATTAAAAAAAAACGCAGACAACATTAGATTCGTACCTGAAACAGATTGTGTATTTCTTATTAAAAAGTTAATTAAAACAATGAATCTAAGCAAAACACGAAACTTTTTATATTCTTTGATCAATCTTATCAACAGGTTATTATAAAAGATGATCCTTAAGCGATCAATATAATCATCATTCAAAATCATCATATTCGGTTTTACATGCTGGCATGTGTTGGACAACTTCTAGAAATTGACTTCCAAACTAACTTATCTCTGACCAGGTCTTTATGTATTCCTCTTTCTCTCAAGTCCATCCTTATCACTTCCTCCCATGTTTTCCTTGGCCTTCCACTTTGAACTCACCCTGCTACCTTAACCATTCTACATTCTGCTAACCCCAAAACTCTAATCCATTCTTTTAATGTGGTCATGCCATCGAAGTCTCCTGATTCCAAATCGTTTTAAAGCAATTAATATTTTCTCTTGGCACGTCTCTCCAAATAAATGTTGCTATTTTCCCTGTTGGCCATCCTCGTGTAATCGGTTCAAACTTTTCTACTTGTTGCATAAGATAAAATTGAAAGTTTCCATTTCGTATCCCCCCCCCTGGGAAATGCAAAGATAAACTGATTCTAAAATGACGTCACTCTCTCTTTCTTAGATTTACATATTAATTGGTTCATTTTCTCATTAGCTTATAAGATGTGTTTACTGCAACGAACGTGTTCTTGTTTCAAATATTCTATTTTCTCGCCATTAAAATGTTAATTGTTTTATATATTTTTTATATTATAGCATGTTTTATAATTCTTTAAAGAAAGCAATCATTGTTGATTAAAATGAACTTTAAAAAAATTCCACGCAAGATATTAATTATTAGTTATTTATATTTTTATATGCAGAAATTGAGATATCTTTCTTCTATAGAAACTAGCAAAGATATGCAGAAGCAGGGCGCATATCTTGGCTAGTATTAATAAAATGCCATAAAAAGCAAAATGCAGTGTAGTTGGTTATTTTTCCTCTTTTCTTTGAACTTATGAGTTTCTAGTAATTGATATTTTTATGCATTTCTTAGTACTGCCCATTTTTAAAAATATATTTCTAGTGATGTATTTTTATGCATTTCTTAGTACTGTCCATTTTGTTATGTATTTCTAGTGATGTATTTTTATGCATTTCTAGTAATGTCAATTTTTGATACTTTTCTAGTAATGTTAATTTTTGATACTTTTCTAGTAATGTTAATTTTTGATACTTTTCTAGTAATGTCTATTCTTGATGCAGTTCTAGTAATCTCTATTCTTAACGCATTTCTAGTAATGTCCATTCTTGATGCATTTCCAGTGATGTCCATTTTCTATGCAGTTCTAGTAATCTTCATTTTTGATGCAGTTCTAATAATATCTATTTTTAGAATAAATCTTGGTCCCTTTTCTTAACTATTTTCTGGCAACACTGCGCACATTTGAAATATTTCGGAGCAAATATCAATCAACCAAAATTTGTGTTTTAACGAAAAAGTTAGTCAAAATTCCCTTGCAAAATTTCTACTTTTGACGCCAACATTTTGCTATGTGGTATTCTTAACCTTTTGGGCTTCATGGACCTCTAAAGTTATGGATCCCAATAAACAAAATAAATATTTTATGCATTTATTTACTCTAATGGAGATTTTTTTTTGGTTTACTCGGAATATTATTTAAAAAGAACATGGTCTTAAATAACACCGATCATTATATTTTTTGTACCAGTGTAGTTAGATATAACGGCCTGTGTTATTTAAAAACGTGTTCTTTTTAAAAGTATATTTTTGTTTTTGGTTATAAGCATACTAGCACAATCTCTTCATTATAGTAATAACTGTCAAATTAATTCAACTTCTTGGAGATTTATCCGTTGCTGTAAAGTGTTTTGTTAGAAGAATCAGATTAAGTACGCTTAATTCATCGGAACAAATAAAACAATGGGATTGATTTGATTGCTTACGAGGACAGATTATGATAAGTATTTATTGATATTTGAAAACGATTATCTTGTAGCTCACAGGGAAGCAATCTTGTGGCAACGTGTTACACAAATGGGAAATTTTTGGAAAGAAACTCTGTTCATGGAAAGTCCGCTTGCTGCAGAGTATTATTTACCTCCTCTTCAGGAGGTTAGGCACAAGGCCATTTTTATCTTACTCCCACAAGGTAAGATGTGACCCAAGGTCGGGTCGGAAAGTGGAGCTTAAAAAGCCAGCGCCCGAGAGGTTAGCACTCTGGCCATTTAAAAATTGCCTGGGCAGTCCCGTCGGCATTCCCCGGTAGGGGCGCCTCAGGCAGTAAGCAATAAACTTACTCCTCCCCAAAGAGGGGAGGCAAAGCCTGGGAGGGTGGACCTTCTAGAACTGCACAGGACAGACTCATAGACTGGCGTAAATCAAGCCCCGAAGGCCAAGACAATACCAGTATATGATGTGCAGTCCACTTGCTGTAGAGTGTTTTCTTAGAATGTGCGAAATTAAGAACGCCTAAAGCAACGGGATTGTGTCACTATTTTATCAAGAAAGATGAAGACATATTTTCAGGATTTGCAAAAAAAAAAAAAAATTTCTGATTTCATTTTAATTAATATGTTCAAAATGCTGCTATGTAATAATTACACTTATACAAATCTAATGGTGATTACGAATTGTAGTTGCTAGGATATATCATCTTGAACAAGGAATGAAGAAAGACACGGCACTGGTTGATATTCTATTTGTTTAAATCTGGTGCCTCTGGCAAAAGTAAATATGTGAACTCTTTTACAAATAGCATTAACGTCATATGAACCATCATTGTGAGGCCACTCCGCTGAATATGACATTTCCGATTCTCGGCTCCGTCTCGAAAATCTCTTTTCGTCAAATATCCACGTGAGCTGCTTATTTAACCAAACGTTGTCGTCTTAAAAGTTCGATTTCTAAATTAACAGTATTTGTTTTGCTTTTTCTTAACGAATCAAAAAGCCACTCGGAGATAGGGGGTTAATGAGACGGATAGATTGTCAGTTGAATGGTGATGAATATTATGAGAGGATTGAAATAATGAATCGAAAAGTTTATTACTTATGAGGACGGTTTATGACAAGTTTTTGTTAACTGGATTTGAAGATCACCCTATTTCAATCTCGTGACAACGTGTTACACAGATAGGAAGTTTACAGAAAGAAACTCTGTTCATGGAAGTTCTGTTAGATGTTAGGCACACGGAGGAAGAGAGAAACGTTCTTTATAGCGGTGGTAGCCAGACGAGTTCTTGCTGTGAATGTCTTACAAGGAGAAACAAGAGATTGAAGCTCAGTTGAACATTTTCCATGAAAATAACGATAGAGTAGAAAAACACTAGCAATATCTCTTCCATGATGAAGAGGCTGTAGAGAAAAGATCACCCATACTAGATTGCGAAGTTGGTTTTGAACTCTGTCAAGGCAACAAGAAAGAGTGCCCTGAACGGCACCTCACCAGATGCGTCAGTTTTACATAACGAAAGATTTATTTGAAAGAAAGTTTTAGTGACACCTAGGGGTCAGAGGGCACCCCAGAACGGAAGTTAACGAAATTGCATAATTTCTGGACATAGATAATTCTGTCGCTTCCTGGTAACACTTCAAGCAGAGGAGACGTGTCTAAGGCGCCGTCCCCAATGGGGAGGGGTAGGCGCGCACAACGAAGCTAGGTAACGAGACAAGCTATCTGTCTGTCAGCCTGTCTGTCTTTCTCTCTCGCACATGCACACAACTAACCTGTTTCCATGTTTTTTATGTGACTGTTTTTTCTGAATAATAAACCTTCTTAAAAACTAAACAGCGGCGTCCGGGTGATGTTATTCTCAGACGACCAAGAACCTGGGCTCCCGACGACAACGACAGCATGGTTTTATAATGCTTTGTACACACCTCTGTAAGTGAAAATATAACAGCAGTACTCGATCTTAGGATGTATCTGACATATAGGTAGATGCTTACATCAGAAGTCTAATACTTTGTGTATTATTTTCGAGCTGATATTTAAAATTTTCACCATTTATATACCATAAACTGTCGAAGTTTGGTTTACTTTTATTTCCCCTTGCGTCGATCCTATCTTCGTCTGTCTGGCTTTGTTACAGTTTTTTTGTTTTACATATTTCTACAATATACGCCGTGTTTATATATTAGTAGACGTAACCACAACCTTCTCTATAAATATAATAAGCATGTCATCCTCTCTACCCCCTCTCCTTATTTCTATCCATCTCTCTGTACGTCTGTGTCTTCTCCTGCCTTTGTCTGTCTCTGAGCACGACACGTGTGCTTTATTTTCTATCTCTATTTCTCTTTCGCTCAATTTTAATTGAAGAACAATTAAAATTAAAATGTCAATCTTTAATCCTTGCAATACAATTCTAATTGGATCAGATGTGTTTTAAATCTATAAAGCTAAAAGTAAACTATATCAAAATATTGGCTTAGTAAAACAAAATCGATAATGTTAATTTTTCTTACCTAAATTAATTTAAGTTTAAAAAGTTAATTAAATCCCCCCCCCCCAAATCCCCGAGTCTTGTTAGGGGACTATAAATTACATAAACATTTGATTAAAGAAGAATGATCCCAACAATAAAATCACTTATCTAAACTATTGATATAATGATTTGAGAAAAATATCATCTTTAAAGCTCAGCTAACAAAAGAAATATATCGAGTGATTTTATTTAAATTCAATTTTATACTTAATTATTATTATTTGTATAACTGGTACAATATTCGTCAATAATGATCAGGTTAATCAGGTATAGATCAGCGCTGTAAACATGCGCAATGCTGTATGTTTATGGGGTGAATAGATGCATACTGAAGACAACAGGCTGGTGGTGGGAAAATATCTGTTTCGGGGTTTAAACCACCCCAGGGAACTGCCTGGCTCTTTAAAATAAAAGCGTCTTCTTGGATACGAGGCTCCATGCTGTAATTGTCACTTGAGACTTTTCAAAAATTGCGTTTATACCATATGGTGGCAGTCAGTTTTTATGTCTATAAATTTACAGTTGATAAATCTCGAGTGATCTCGCGATGTAGTCCCAGTGATATCAATATATATATTCCAGAAAAACGGGCAGATAGGATCAGTTGGATTTCGGTAGGTTTTCTAGATGAATGGGTCTTTGGGCATTAAGCTGATGAACTTTTTTTATGTTTGGTAGGAAGAGTTGTTTTTCGATTTTGCAAGTCGTTCGATGGAGAAACGAGGTGTCATTGTAACCTCAAAATGAAAGATTGTTGCTAGTTTTAGACTTGAATTGTAACCTTATTTCGAAGAGCAAACCCTTTGTTTCAGCAGTGACCGAGATCACATGATTGACACTAAGGCAAATGTCGAAAGCGCGCACCGAATGTTG
This sequence comes from Sepiola atlantica, assembly GCA_963556195.1. Taxonomy (NCBI): domain Eukaryota; kingdom Metazoa; phylum Mollusca; class Cephalopoda; order Sepiida; family Sepiolidae; genus Sepiola; species Sepiola atlantica. Next base: position 73,185,002 of record OY744526.1, on the reverse strand, counting down.
ACGAAGACAATGAACAATTGACCACGACCTGTTCAGTGAACGCACACCCACACAGGTTCATAGCACTGTACGTGTTTCCTATAAATAAAATGTCGCACACGTGCTTTCTGGTAATTAAATGCATATATTTGTATAACAAAATTGTGAAAACAAATAAATTTAACTCTTTATTCATGGAGTTTCATGTTTGAAACCCTAACAAGCAGTATTTATATAAAACGAACCACCCTGTAATTCATTAAAACATACTTAAAAAAATATAACTCGTTATGAGTACATTTAAAATTTAATCTTAAGAATATTCTTAAGCCGTAAATGCATATAATTTTGTGACGTAATGTCATAAACAAACACATTTAATATTCTTAGTTCGTTTCCAGCTCAAGAAAATAATGGCAAGTTTAATCTTTTAAACATCTGACAATTCATTCACTGCATCGACATTTACTTACAAAAAATATTTCTTTCTCGAACATAAACGGGTAACACATGCCATTATTATTAAATTTCTTTTTCAGATAAAAAAAATACTGACACCTACATTATTTTAAATATTTGATAATTCACTTATTCGGATAATGTTTTAATTTCAAATATTTGGAAAGCGTATTCATCGACACAGACTTCCGGTTTAATCAATGCTTTTCCAAGAACGAGAGAGAACGAGAGAGAGAGAGAGAGAGAGAGAGAGAGAGGGGGGGATAGGGAGAGATAGGGAGAGAGAGAGAGAGAGAGAGAGATAACGACTTATGACAAAATTCGAAACACGACCACACAAATTACAGCCGGAAAATTAACAAAATTGATTTTACATTTAATTGTAAAATAAAATACAAGTTCTTTAGCCACGAGTGCAAGGGAGATAAATCTATTTTATGATTCATTTGATTTTTTAAATTTTACTTATACATTACAGTACTATTCAGTAGGAGTAAAAAATGTACATTTTTTTAAATGTAAAAATTAAATACTTGTAACATATTTACATTTATTTTTCTCTGAACATTCTACAAACAATATAATACCGTGGTGGGTTTTAGATTTTTTTTAAATCTCGAAAGTAAAACAAATTTCAGGAACTTTCATATACAAAATAAAAATAATGTTCAGTGCTGAGAGCAAAACTTTCTCCGGTTACTTATTTTTCCAGGGCAACGACGGGGCGGGTCGGCTAGTGTGATTTTTAGCTAAGGATTAAAAAATACGACTAATTAATATTCGGTTGCTGCGTGAGTTAAGTAATAAGCATTGATGTAAGAAAATGTGAATGCTTATTACATATTTGAGCATCCGTAGAGGCTATATGTGGTGAAAGTAAAATTATGTACCCTACGAAATATTTGAACCTAGTAATTTGAGTAGTAGTAAGAGGACTTATAAGTGAGAGGACTTGTGACTCTGCCTATGAGATTAGTAATCAAAACAGAAACTGGTGAGCGGATTAAATATAAAAACGTAAAAAAATGTCTTTTTCAGAACAGGAACTGATGGATGGCGATAAAGAACGATGAAAGAGATTTTTATGTAGTTTTTGTTTATTAGCTTATTCAAGAAATTGAAACAGGGGAACATCTTACTTTACTTTATATATAAGAAAAATATATTTACAATTTCAGTGGAAAAAGATGGAGAGTGGGACTCCGAAAAGCACACAAAATAAAGAAACCAAATAAAACCAAGGACAAGTTAGTAAGACACTCACAACCCTTTTCGAAGAGTAAACCGCCCACTACTTTCCGGTTCGTTTTGAACCGAAAACAATCAGGTGAACCTTTCTCAGCCCGAAACACAGAAAGTACTAATCAGCGGTCACAGTGAAGCGATTATAGTAAGCAATTGTTTCCCTGTATTTAAAAAGAAAGGGTATTTAAACAAAAATTTTTTTTAGTGAAGGTGATTAATTAGAAACGAATGTCTCCTATTAAGGTAGATCAAGTTTGATCACTCGTCCATTTTGTTAATTTTACCTTTCTCTTGTGGGGAAGGATCAGTCGAAAATAAATCTACGTTCTTCGGAATTGTTAATCACTAATGGAAACGGAGATTAATTAGTTTTACAATTCGTTATGCATAATTCATTAGAGAAATAACTGGTTTGCTTTACAACATTAAGTCGCCATGGCTTGGAACTCATCCTGTGTTTTTATATGTTTATTTGATTCTTTTTATGCTCAAAACGCCTTGAGTCCTGCTGCCACATGTGGAGAGGTGCCACTCAGTGCACCATTTCCTACCTTGACAGGGGGACAAAATCGACTTCAAATTCTAATAGGAGATGGTCTATTCTGTTTTCTACAGCCCCTTTCTCACAGAAGAGACGTTGCTAGTCTCTCTCTACTCTATCTTTATTTCCATGGAAGGTGCTCGACTGAACTCCAATATCTAGTTCCTCCTCGCAATACATTCATAGCAAAAACTCGTCCTCTACCACAGCTGAAAAAATATCAGGCATAATTTCCATGGACAGAGCCTCTTTACAAGGTTTCGCGTCTGTGGAACACATTACAGCGGGACTGATTCCTTTCAGATTACAACAGTTGTTTTCAAATTTTTCATAAACTGTCGCCCAAAGTAATCAAACTTAGTTCATTCCATTAATCATTTTCAAGGCTCTCATAATATTCATCATCTTTCAACTGGCAATCATTCTATCTTATTAACCCTTATCCTCGAGTAGTTTTAGCCTTGATAAGTAGTGAACTTCTGAATTAGAACTTTTATATGGGTGATCACGTGGCTAAATCAACGAACGTTGTCAGATGATTTGAGACTCCATGCATTAGAAAATTAGCAACTACATAATGCCAATTAAGCACTCCTATCAGTAATTTCCTACTTCTCTCTGTGTTTGTAAATGTATCTTGTTAAATCCTTTTTCCAGTGATGATGAGGAGGGTAGGAGTAGATATGAATTAGAGGGTAGAGACTCCACTGTACCTGCTTTAAATATGAAACGAAAAAAAAACCCTCTAAATATGACAAAAAATAAAATATTCATCAGGATTAAATATTGAAATCGATTGAAAATAGTTTTTTTTAGTTTTAATAACACTAACAAATGTTTGACATAAACAGATTTAAGCATGTAACCTTTGTTAAAAAAGCTATTAAAGTCAATGCACTAATTGTGTAACAGTGGCACATTGACAGGAAAAGTTAGGGATTGTACAAAGAACGAATAAATGAAATGTTATTTTATTAAGGCTTATCAAGGCTACTAGTCTAATTTATTTTTATGTCCGTTAATAATCGGTTTTATATTCTCTGTAAACAAAGAATGCGAGTAGCGCCAATGGAATAATCAGCAAACTGTTTTAGAATTCTACAAGAATTGAAAACCCAGATGTTAACAGTGCACACAAATATTGGCTAGTAGTCGACGAAGATTTTGGTTGATCGTGAAAGTAATAAAATAGTAATACTGGAAATGTCGGAGTTGTCGTCCAAATCTAATAACCGATCCATTTTGTTATATTAATGTGTTACCACTTAACACGACCAAAAGCCACTCGAGGATATGGGTCAATAAGATTGTCAGTTGGATGATGAGAGGGTTGAAAACAATGGGCGGAAAGGACAAAGTTTGATTAAGAGGACGGCTCGACAAGTATTTGTTAACATAGGATTTGAAGACAGTCATGTTTTAGTCTGCAGGGAAGCAGTCTCGAGACAGGGTGCTCCACAGATTGGGGGCTCTTAGAAAGAGACACTGTTCATCAAAACTCCCTTGGCTTTAGGTACACAAAAAGAAAGGAAAGTCCTTTACAGTGACAGTAGGAAGTCGAGTTCTTGCTGTGAGTGTTTTACACGGTAGAACCAGAGATGGAGATCGGTCGAGTATCTACCATGGAAATAGTGACCGAGTAGAGAAAGACTAGCGATGCGTCTTCTGTGGGAAAGGGGCTGTAGGAAGATAAGAGATCACCCCCACTAGCGTGTGAAGTCGATCTTGTATTATGTCAAAGCAAAACAAGAGTCATCTGATCGACAGATTCTAGGATGTAGCAGCAGTACTCAACCTTAGGACGTATCTGATTCTTCTACACTATTAAAACTGTAAAAGAACAGAAAGTTCATATCTTCAAAAAATGTTTACATATGACAAAAGACTTAAAGTATTCTGTTGTATATTTAGCTGTGAGTTTGCTTATAAAATGAATTTGATTCTTTCGTCTCTATGATACCGTGTCGCCGTTTGATTAAATACCATTCTGTCTTCATTCACTTTGGTGAAATAAGATTGGAATCAATGTTTTAGCGAGATATACAAAGAATTATGAGAGGTCAAGGTTTGCGCTCAATCTGATAATTGTGATCTGATACTCCATTGTTATACCCATTAGATTGACAACTATATTTGATGTTGAAAACAGAGTTTTGTTTTGTTGAACTTCCTTTGATTAATTCAGTGAATCCATGCTCGTCTTTCAAATGCAACAATGGAAGTGGTTTGCCGCTCATTGCTTTTAGATGACTGCAAATAAAAACCTAATTTTAAATATTGAACAAATATACTCCTTTCGCCTAAAATAATCGTCGCTTTCATGAAGATGACTTTCTTTAATCGCCAGTAGTTTTAAATGACATGCGGGTGGGTCGACAAAAGCGAAAACAAGAGAACATTTGCTAAATAAACTTGTATAATGTGCAAAAACATTGCAATAATGCATGACGCCATGATTGGTACCACCCAGTAACTGGCAATTGAGCTTTGTTTAAAATACCTTGGAATGTTAACTCGTGCACGTGGAGAAAAGGTCACATCTGCATGCCCCTTCTTTATTTATTTACTAGCAGGACCCGTCGCCCGGCCTTGCCCGGAAGAAATGCAAAAGATTGAATTAAAATGAGTAAATAACCGACGGAATGCAAATAGGTCACAACGGTTAGTTTTAATTTAAAGAAAAACAATGTCGCTTTTGAATTGTGGAAAATCTATGTACCCACGAAAAATCTCCTTCACTGAAAAGGGTACTTCTGTCGAGCCGGGATATTTGTTCGATCTGCTATCTATTCTCTCCCCGGTCATTGAAAGCAAAATGAATGGGTTCCTCTCCTCTTTGCTCCCTTCGGATGAAAGTAAACTGAAGTAAGTACAGCGCACATTTGATCCCCTTACGTCTAGCAGTTGTGTTAAAAAATCATAATGATCGGTTAGTTAGTTTAGGAGTGAATCCTATACATTAAAATATATAGACATATAAGTTTTAGAATTCATTATTAACATGGGGAAGGGGGCTTGGTAACATTCGGAACGGCGTACCTGCTTTTCGTAGCATTCGTTGTACATACGTCACACCAGTAAAATCTATGGTTGACGTTTCCGAAACAGAACCAAACGGGTATTTTAATTACGAAAATAAATCCACAAGAATGCATTTTTACTGTTTTTATCCGGGGTAAAAGATTTAGGTGCTTCTACAGAATTTGAACCGAACCGAAACAAAGTCTTAAAACTTAGATTCGGATTAGTTTAGGGTTAGTTTAGGGTTAGTTTAGGGTTTAATCCCCCCCTCCCCACAAAAAAGTTTTGTTGTAATTCTGTAGAAGTACCAAGAATTCTTTTTTTTGTAAATAAATAAAACGTACAATTATTTTTATATTTTTATTCTTACGTCTTGTTTTTGTTTTGGTTGTAAGCGAAGTGTTATTGCTATTTTGTTTATTTAACTAAACATAAAATTAATACGGGTTTGAATAAACCATTCAAGCGGCGAGAAGCGATTATTAAGTAATTTTATAATAAAATATGTAGACAGATACACATAAGTAATTACGAAATGTGATAGACAAGCGTATGGTTGCAAGGAAACACGGACAACTTGAATAGGATTAATCAAATATATTTATTTACCCCAAAGCAAAGATCGTTCTTTTTTATTCTTAATTCCTTGATGACGACGGCGACGGTTAAGTTGTTTATCTTAATTCTTGATGACGGCGGCGACGGCGACGGTTAAGTTGTTATCTTAATTCTTGATGACGGCGGCGACGGCGACGGCGACGGAGTGACCTTTTTTCTACGTGTTCACTCGTTGGTGGCTAGCTGGGGAAAAAGATGGCGGCTACCTCCAACTAGCGCCAAGCCCCTTTTCTTGTTTTCCTTTTTGTAGCTCTCCGGAAACGGTGAACGCTCAGCATGTCGCTGTCCAACATTAGTTCCGGATAGAGTGAGATCTGTTATATAACAAATGCCCCCTCAGATCTCAATCAGGTTTGTGAACTAGTCCATGGGATATCCTCAGTTCATGACAAAGTCCTTGAAGCGTGCAGGTAGTCGTCCTCTCGTCATTCTCGCTGGTAGCGGAGTACTGTCTGCATTGCCCTCTTGTAATGTTGTAGGGTGTATGTCGTGAGTTGGATCTGGGTCCCTTGGTGACTGCGGTTCAACGTGATTTTTGTGGTTGGTACATGGTGAGAGGGGTAAGGGTGTGTTGCATAGGTGTGGTGGTCGAGGGGCCAGTTGTCTGATATGTGCGCGGTGGATCCAGGCTGTATCACCCTTTTCATCTTGCACCTGGCACATCACATCATTTGACTTTGTGACCGTGAAATTCCCCACCCAAGGTAGATGAGGTGCTCGGGCCGGTCCTGATTGTGGCCAATGAAGTAAGACCCTGTCACCCACTTGTATTGAGTCTTTGCAAGTAGGATTATGCGCATTCCTCTCAAGTTTGTGGTCAGCCTCGTCGTTGGCCAGAGTGACATGGTGGTGAACCTGCCTCAGCAGGGCATTGATCTCCATGCCATATGCCCCCGGATCGTCGCTTCTGATTTTTTTATTGTGAAGCATAGGCAAACCAATGTTGGGAGGAGACACCGGTAGCGCTATTGACCGTGGCGTTCATGGACGAGACCACAGATCCCAGGACGTCAGTCCACTCGCAATTTCTGTCCTCGCATAGCATATATAGCGCGTTTTTCATCGTTCGATGTTGTCGCTCGATGTTGCCTGAGCTCTGTGGTCTCCACGGACAGTGGAGTTCCTGCGTGATAGCCAACTGGTCGCAGAATCGTCTGTACACTTCTCCCGTGAAGTGTGTGCCACGGTCAGATGAAACAATCCGTGGAATCTCCCTGTGTCGAAGGAAGAATTGATACAACCCACGGGCTGCGTCAATGGCACGGTCCCTTGCGCATGGTATGGCCGTGAAGTACCGACTAAAGCTGTCCAAAATTGTCAGGATGTAACGTTTTCCTTTCGAGTTTGGCATTGTCACAAAGTCTATGAAGACCAACTCAAATGGTTTCTTTCCGCGTTTGCAGTGACCCATGGGCCAGTGGGTGCGTTTGCCATAGTTCCCTTTGCATTTTGCGCATGTTACGCAAGAGTCAACGTAGGCCTTGATGTCGCGGTTCTTGAACTCCCACCAATAACTGGACATGAGTTCTTGCATGCGCGTGATGCCCGAGTGATTGGTGCCTTCATGTGCTTGCGAGAGGTATCTGGCACGAAGTTTATACGGCACAACCAGTTTGGGGGAGTTGTTGCTGTCCCGAATCATCAAAACGGAGGTGCCTGGCTCCAGAAAAAATTGTTGGAAGTGTCTATTGAAGAGCGTAGCACGGTGATCGTCGAGATCAATATGTGGTTTATCCGGCGAGGGTGACTGGAGGGCACTGATGATCTTCGCTAATGTTTCATCCTTCTGTTGTTCTTCTGCAATGCCCAAGTGATTGCAGATTCTCTCTGTAGGGATGGAGGATGACGAATGATATGCAAAGAACGCATTGCTGATGTGTTCTTGTGCACGGGTGCCTTGTGGTGAGTGAGTCTTAGGAATCAACCGTAAACCGTTAAGTTCGCTGAGGCACCAAGACGGTATATACATGCGTAAAACTGACCCACTTAGCTCGAAAGTCTGGCCTGCTGGGGTCGGGTCATACGGAGTTTTGGCCTTCTTCTGCCCGCAACCCCTACTGAGCATGTCAGCCCAAATGTTCGATTCGCCCTCGATGTATTCGAGAACAAAATCATAGCACGAAATTTCTTCTTGCCATCTCCGTATTTTGGCATTATTAAATACCCGCTGATCCAGATACGTCAATGACCTGTGGTCGGTGAAAAGAACAAAGGGGCGGTTTCGGAGAAAATAATCAAACTTAATTATCGCCCACTTGATAGCGTAGGCCTCCCGTTCCGTCGTGGACCAGTTCTGTTCCGTGGGGTTGAATGCATGTGAAGCAACAGCTATGATATTCTTCTTCCCGTTGTCAGCTTCTTGCATTAGGATCGCACCACATGCGACATCGCTAGCGTCGGTGGTGAGTGTGAACAGCTTTGAAAAATTCGGGAATGAAATGATTGGTGGAGAGGCAAGCCGTTCTTTGATTCTTCTGAAGGCTTTGTCGGCACTCTCAGTCCAGAGAAAAAGTTTATTGGCCCTGTTGAGGTCATGAATGGGAGACATGAGTTTTGAAAATGTGTCCAATCGGATTTGTTCCTGCAAGCGCGTTTCAAGGAATTGCCTAATCCATACCAACCGCCCGATAAGGCTTTGTAGTTCCTTTTTCGAAGTTGGGGGCTTCATTTCTCGGATAGCCCGAACGTATTCAGGATCAGGCTTGAAACCGTCACTGGTTATAATGCGTCCGAGGAATTTTGCCTCAGGTGCAAGAAATGAGCATTTTTCCGGGTTTAGCTTGAGACCAAAATTCCGGAGGGCGGTAAAAAGCTGTTCCAGAGCGAATATGTATTCATTGAATGTTCTTGCATGTACCAAGTTGTCGTCGATGTACGACGAGATGTTATCGCGTGAACTGACTGTGGCTAAAGCTTCCGCTACGCAACGTGAAAAGATCTGTCCGGCAGAGGTAAGACCGAAGGCCAGGCGAGTGTACTGGTAGCACTGGTCCTTCCATGTAAACGCGGTTTTGTGACGGTCCTGCTGGTCGATTTCGATTTGCCAGTAGCCGCTGCGAAGATCCAGAGAAGCAAAGTAGGTGTTGCTCCTGCCGATCTTGTTAAATAGATGGTCTATCCTCGGTATTGGGTAAGGGTCCAGATCGACTAAGACCTTGTTCAGTGTTCTCTTGAAATTAGCCACTACGCGAACTGAACCGTTTTTCTTGCGCACAGCGAACACTGGGCTGTTAAAGCCCCTGGGGTCACTGCATTTTTCGACAACGCCTTCATTCGCCATGCGTCTGATTTCGTTATCGACATCGGCTTCCAAGGCCTGGGCGATCGGGTGTTGCTTCTGACTGCGGGATTGGCCGTTGGTCGGTATCCGGATGGGTCGGATGAACGTCCCTGGTTTGTTGTCATTCGAGCCGATGATGTCAGCGAATTTGATAAGAAGGTTCGCCGTATCCTCCAATTCGTCCCGGTTTGGGTGATTCGGCAGCGATAGCCCAGTGTTCTGCTTCAGCCAAGTTAATTTATCTTCCAGTGTCTGGGCGTTGGGTTGAGGTTCCGACTTGAGACTCTGGAATACAGCAGTTTGGGGTTCACATGCAGGAACGTGGGTCGACGATGTCGGCGGCGCGATGGTCGCGGCGTGTGATAAGGAACCTGAGGGAAATGTGCGCCTGAATTTTACCGTGGAATTTTGGTTGTCAATTATATATGAGCTGAGCGTGCTGTGACGCAGGATATTCTGGCCGATCAGGATTGGTGTGTTTTGGGTTGTAACAAGCACGTTCACTTTTTTGAACGTGGGGGAATTGTGGTTGCCAATCGTGACGTCACATGTCAGTTCACCCAGGGCGGCTATGCTCCCATTGATACCCTTCACCCGAATATCAGTGCGGGTCATATATTTTTCAGCTTCCTTGGGAAGCTGGGACAGCGGTATGATGCACGTGGAGCAGCCTGAGTCTAACATCGCGATGCCGGAGAAGTACACACCGTCAATATTGAATGAGGATTGGACGAGCGGTGAATGGTGGCTAGGTCCTTGAAAATTGAAGACGTGATGGCTGATGTGAGGGTCGGGCGAACGAAGCATCACATCTCGTCCTGCCCGAACGGAAAATCCTGTGTTATGAATGTCTGGTCATCATCCATTGCAGCGATATGAGCCTGTGCTTGGGTGCGAGGCGGGTGGCGGAATGGGCAATTGTGCCCGCGAAAGCAGGGTCGACCCCCGAGGTAATTCCGGCATAACGGGGTCTGTGAATTGTGCTGGCGACCTTTGCGACCTCGCGGACGGTTTTGCTTCGGATGTTGGTTGACGGGGCCTCTCTGGTGTGGCTGCCTACTGAGTTGGGGTGACAGGGTCGTTCTGAGTGACGCCTCATCCTGGTAAGACTGCTGTGATTTCTGTGTATAGTAGGCTTCTTGTGGCGAGGAGACGTCAGATTTTACATCACGATCGATGTATCGCTGGGCCTCGCAAGCTATGCCGATCGCATTGTAATGATTGTCCATCGTCTTTACTAGGTGAGTGTAAATATTTGGAGTCCAGGTTTTCACCTTTTCGCTCATCAGCATCGCGCCTATTATGGAAACCCGACCGTCCACTGTCAGGTCTGTCTTTTTATCCTTTTTGAATTTCGTTTTAATGTGGACGGCAGCATCTCTCAAAGTGTTCTCCAGGCGAGATGCGAAGTCTGGTAATTTTTCGCCGTCTATTCGCTCCAAGTCCCAGGCTCGGCTAAGGTGCTGGAAGCTCGTCATCTGGCTGCCGTGGGCCGCTTGCAAGTACTCCTTTAGTTCCTCAAAAGTGGACGAGTCTGACTTTGAATCCACCATCTGCTGAAAGATACCCTGGTCAAGTAAATCTTTCGCGGATTTGACGAACTCGCCTTCTAGGCTGGGATATCTCTCCAATTCCGGTGCGACGTGGATGGTATAAGCTTTGTTCAGCGCCGTGATGAATTGGTTCACGTCATTTCCCGGGCGGAATAATTTCTGCTGTTTGAGAACGTCCCGGATAGCCTGTTGACGTATAACTACGCTATACTCGTTCTCCTTCTGATTCGTACGGGTTGCTGTCGAAGGAGTCAGCCTTAAAGCCGCCAGCATGTCGTCTAAGTCGGTTTGAACCTCTTGAATTACACGTTCGGATGGCTGTTCCGCCCCTGTCTTCAAATTGAACAATAGTGTTCTCTGCTCTCTAATGAGGGTGAAAAGTTCGTCCCGTGTGAAGTTCGTGTAGTTCTCCATATTTAACTTGCTGTACGCTTCTGACACCAGTGTGATAGACAAGCGTATGGTTGCAAGGAAACACGGACAACTTGAATAGGATTAATCAAATATATTTATTTACCCCAAAGCAAAGATCGTTCTTTTTATTCTTAATTCCTTGATGACGACGGCGACGGCGACGGTTAAGTTGTTTATCTTAATTCTTGATGACGGCGGCGACGGCGACGGTTAAGTTGTTATCTTAATTCTTGATGACGGCGGCGACGGCGACGGCGACGGAGTGACCTTTTTTCTACGTGTTCACTCGTTGGTCGCTAGCTGGGGAAAAAGATGGCGGCTACCTCCAACTAGCGCCAAGCCCCTTTTCTTGTTTTCCTTTTTGTAGCTCTCCGGAAACGGTGAACGCTCAGCATGTCGCTGTCCAACATTAGTTCCGGATAGAGTGAGATCTGTTATATAACAGAAATATTATTTAGGTCACTCCTACATACATTGTAATCTTTACGGGTGCGATAGGTGTAGGAAGAGTAGTGGGAGGCTTTTTGCTGGTTGCCGGCAACATCCAAAAAGTTTGTATTTTACTTTGCGTTGTAAACAGAATGTTTTTTGTATGTACCTTTATAAATGAGGTTTGAAGAAGATATGTAAGTAATTACGGGAAATTTATATTTCATTAAATTAAGTCAAAGTTATGAAAATATCAACGCGTTCAGCGTTATTATGAATGTTTAGTGATTGCTCATTGGCTGGTTTGCGAATTCTGAAACCGGTGTTTCTGTTTTTTGTTCTTTGTAAAATAATAGGTCTAGGCGGTGTTTTGAGTTTTGTGGGAGGACTTAATTGTTAGTGGGAATATAATTTGCTACCCTCTCTTGGGTTTACTTAGTTGGGAGAGGCTTACCGAGGGACTAATAATAATGTTTTTGGTTTAGGTTTTAAAAATAATTTTAATTTTCTGGTAATACAGTCGAAGTTGTTAGGCGACTTAAGTGATGTATTTCGATGCGTTTGATGCATTATTTTTATAGTCTACTTCTAACTGATTTTGGAGAGAAACAAAAGATTTAAAATTGTAGCAATTTAATTGCTTGTAAAACTTATCGCTTGGTGAACCCAAAAATGGGTGACTATTTTATGTAAATTTATATTCGACTCTAAAGTAAAAAATAATCTTTTTAGAGCTCTGTTTATCTTTTAAACAAAATAATATTATCTGTCATGTTACCATATATATATAGACATACTCATATATATGCATGCATTTAACGATTTGATGTTTATTACGTAAATGTTATACTATTTTGTGCAAACGAAAAACACAGACGTAGGTTAACGCGTCCACAGTGAATCGGTTGCTGCTGTTTTGTTAATATTATAAGAACTTCATTAACTATCGCTTGAGATTTTAATTCCGCATCATTTCTATGCACAAATGCGTAAAGATGGAAAAGACGGAAAATGATCTCCCATTGTTTCTGCCTTGCTTGTTAAGAAACGTCTACAGCCACATTAAAAGCGAAGACTTTCTGTTTTTCTCGGTTAAAAATCATCTGAAATTTAAAGATTATTTTCATTTATCTTTACTTGTTTTTAAAAAAAAGTTTTTATCCGAAATAATTCCCTTTTAATTCGCCTCCAAATATTATAGCGGACACGATTATTATTACTAAACTCTTTGGTATTCTGATTTAGTTGCGAGGAGAGAACAAAAACTACGTGTCCGCTAATTAATAAAACTCGTGTGGGTTCACAATGGAGAGATTATAATCCGCCGTTGTGGTTTCAGAATCATTATCATTTTTAATGATGGATAGAAAAAGGATTCATTTAAACCTTGGAATTGTTAAGTGAGAATTTTCATTTTTTAATGATGCAATTTTTTCCCCTTTCTTTTGTGGAGAAGGTCAATTTAAGGTCGATTTTATATGAAAACGAGCTAATGACATGTTTTTTGCAGGTATAAGACTCGCTCATATGAAATATGGATGAGTAATCTCATTCAACAGTTCCCAATTGCTGATAACAAGGAATGGCGACTTGAGTCGTACTTAATTGCATTTGCATCTACGTCTGTACTATTAACTCTATGTATCTGCATTGTTTTTCTACTCTAGGGGTCGAACTCGACATGGTGTCGCAATATTAGAGGCGGGTGTGTGAAAATAATGTTAAAACGATTGTTTTCCACAAAAGGCTAGAGTAAGCATAAGGTTAGAGTGGTGGAAGATTCCATTAGAATTTAACAGAATAGAGTTATGATTACGTCACAGGATATGACGTCATGTGAGGAAGTATGTAACACAGAAGCGAGATCGATTTTGGCCTTTTGTGACCAGACGTCTTTTTCGAGTTCCGACCCTCCTACAGGGGGGGGGGGGCTCGGGAATCTGCAGTTCATCTGGATGTATATTGATGTAAATGCTGAAACAGGTAGACTAAATCCCAGAAGAAAATGATGGCGTTATTTACTGTTGTTTTCTAATTACTCCCATTATTATTACAGCTATCAGAAAAGGAAAAATGCAATATAACAAGATTTCAGGTTACAGTCTTGGATCGAAAATGACCCTACAATATGTTACACCAGTACATATTTCGAACGTGTTCCATTGGTATGTTGTGTAAATTCGAAGCATTCTATAATACGTTATAACCAGAACAATGGTAACCAAGTCACCTTAAATTATACTCTTACTCTCCACCCTTAGTCAGGTTTCGTTTTTATCTCAAATAAACATATTGCTTTTATTTCCCGATCCAACTTTACGATTGTCCATCGTAAAGCCCAACAGTTTTCGACTGAAGCTACACGCCCAGTCCTGACAGGTTTTGGATGAATAAATAAATGAAGGCGCTTAGTTATTTTTCATTCCACTATTAAACTTTAAAAACAAAGCAAACACCATCTGAAATTAAATAGATCGGTAAAAATTTTTGTTAAAGTGAATTGAATATAACAATATGTCACTATGTGTAATGCTTTTATGCATTATTTCTATATCTATAAAATTATGTCGGTCGGATAGTAAAAGTTGGACCTAATAGCCTTTAAACTGACAAATCAAACTTTGTTTCTGACTAGCAAACTTTGACTTGTTATTGTTGTACCGTGTTATTAGCAACACAATAACGTACTTCGGTACAGTTTATTTAAAATATTACTCAGTCCGGTCCAGACAATCTATATTATAGAAGATTTTAAGCTAATAATAAAAATAATAATGACCAAGGGCCATAACTTAAAGTGACGTGATGTCTCATTTAAAACGAAATTTTTATTTTATTCTGTCCAAACAAAAAACAAACAAAAAACATTAAAACACTAAAATGACTTCACTGCATCCCGGGCAACGCCAAGTGTGTCAGCTAATTTTTCTTTTTCATAAATTTGGACATTTTTTATGTTATGAACTTTCGATGGTGTTTATATTAGGAATAAGTAAAAAAAAAAAAAATTAAAAAAAACGTAAATAAAAGCCTTTAAAATGTATCGGTGTAAGTTTGAAGCTTAATATGTGCACAGAAGGAAAATACAAGGTACGGATTTTCATGAGATTAAGAAAGAAGGCGAACACTTTTGTGAACACTTCTTTATATTGCTATTATTGTGCAAAAGAACACTTAAACGGAGATTGATTCTTTTGATAAATACACTTTAAAAATGTTATTTTATTTTAACAATCTTAAGTATTTAATTCCAAGTTGAAAAGGTATAGCAAAATACACATATTATAGAGACACAGATATTATAGATACATACACACACGTATATATATATATATATATATATATATATATATATATATATATATATATATATATATATATATATATATATATATATATATATATATATATATATATTGAAAAAGGGTCACGCATCCTTAGGAAAACGTTTTTTAATCGTATTATAGAATTTTAGAAAAAAACAAGAAACGTTATTTTTTAAATATATTTATTAAATTAATAAAATCATTTTTTTCATAAATGTTTGTCTGAGACTTTCGCTGATTAAACAGCTTTGTCAAAGTGTTATTTTCTTTTCTTTTTTTCTTTCTTTTTTCTCTTCATCTTGCTGATGTTTAAAATCGCAAGTAAATCTCCTCGTAGTTTCGAAACATTATTTATCGTCTCTCCTCCTCTCTCTTACCTCCCCTCTCTCTCTCTCTCCCCTCTCTCTCTCTCTCTCTCTCTCTCTCTCTCTCTCTCTCTCTCTCTCTCTCTCTCTCTCTCTCTCTCTATATATATATATATATATATATATATATAGTAAGTTATGAAAATATATTTATTGCAATTAAGTTACACAGAAGCTTCCGCGTTTAAAACGCGGAAGCCTCTGTGTAGCTTTACTGCCATAAATATATTTTCATAACTTACTACTTAGCTCTACTTACGTATTGATCACTGTTGAAGTAAATGCCAAAAATTGATACAGAAAAAAATGATATCTCCTTATAAAATTTTATATGGATACATAATAATAATAATAATAATAATAATAATAATAGTAATAATAGTAATAATAGTAATAATAATAATAATAATAGTAATAATAATAATAATAATATATATATATATATATATATATATATATATATATATATATATATATATATATATTATCGTGATCGTATAGACAAATAATGCTAAAGCGTCAGGTCATCCAAATTCGGCAGTTGTCCGGTAAACATAAAAAAGCCCACAAATTCGTTTTAGCCGATCGTAAGTTAAAGTTGAGCGAGTTGACAGAGAAGCTGAAGATATCAGAAGGCAGTATATTCACTAATTTGCATGAACTTTGGTCACTAAAAAAAGCGTTCGCTCACTGACGACGAAAAACAACACGTCGCCGATTCAAAGCGTTGTTTCAACCCAACAATTTTTTTTGTTTTGCATCAATATGTGACAATGCATGAAACATGGATCCACCACTTTACGTCAGAGTTAATTCGGCAGTCAGCTGAGTCGACAGCAACCGATGAAAGCCATCTAAAGGGACTACAAACGAAAACGTCATCAGAAAGGGTTTGGCCTCTGTATTTTGTGATGGGCAAGATATTTTGTTCATCGATTACCTAAGATAGGAAGAACAATAAATAGCGAATATTATATAACATTATCGGTGCATTTGAAGGAAAAAAATGGCCCCAAAACGGTCACAAATGAACAATAAAAACAATGCACAATGTCACAAGTCGAACGTAACGATGTGAAAACGTAACGATGTGAAAACTACATGAATTGCACTTCGAACTGCTTCCGCATCCACCCTATTCTCCAGATCTGGCCCCAGTGACTACTGGCTGTTTGAAGACCTCAAAAGCATGCTCAAAGCGAAAGAGATTTGGTTCCAATGAAGGAGTGATATCGGAAACTGAGGTGTATTTTGAGACCAAAGATAAATCGTTTTACAAAAAAAAGTATCGAGAGAAGCGTTGCAACCAATCTATCACCTTAGAAGGCGACTATGTTGACGAATAAAGTCGCATTTTGCCTAAAAGTGGCTATTTTATTAGTTAGACCTGGAGTGATGTGTTATTATGGAGAGTGTGTGACCATTAAATAGTTTAGGAATTAAGTGATATGCCGTAAAGACAACATAAAGGTATTAACTCCCAATTCGCACCTGCTACAAGTTAAATTGTAGTTCGTCTCCAACACATCGTTTACATTAATAGGTGCTGTTTTGCGTCGTTAAAAACTAACTAAATAGTTCATATTATTTTGAATACGGTTAAAAAAAAAACTAAACCAGAACTATATTATGGAATAATAATGCAATGCAACTGAAAAAAGAAAGTTTTAACGCAAACTTAGCGCAAAGCAGCACTTTTCTATATCGAATAGAATTCTCTATGCATCCGGTAGCATGAATGTAAGCAAACAACATAAGCGCTATACTCTTTCAGAGCAAGTTCGGTTGTGTAGAGGTAAGAGTTCTGACTGCTGATTACAGTTGCAAGTGAATTTCAGCATTAAAACACTTGCCACATCTAACCACACTGAAGAGCTGTGATACGGCGAAACAGCTCCACAGCATTGGTTTCCCCGATATCTTTCTAGTTAGAATCCTTTATAGAAAGACATTGCATACTTACAGGAGAGATCACGTGAAGGTTGCCAACATCCTAAGTGAAAGTGTTTCCGTGGAACGAATTGGATTCGAACTTGGTACACTCACGTTGTCAGTCCATGTCCTTAAGCACCTCTTGGCGATTTCACTTACCGCAGTGCTCAACCCATGAAAAGGTGGTGTGCATATGTAGTCACCCACAGATATAATTATTATTTGTACTCACTAGGAGTTCTTACACAGATAATCGTTAGTGATTGCTCACCGACAATAACCAGTGGTATTTCCTGGAGTCTGAGTGACAACCAACTACTACTACTACTACTACTATTATTATTATTATTATTATTATTATTATTATTATTATTATTATTATTATTATTATGATGATGATGATGATGATGATGATGAAGTGAAATCCACAGATATGATTATTATTTGTACTCACTAGGAGTTCTTACACAGATCATCGTTATTATTATTATTATTATTATTATTATTATTATTATGATGATGATGATAATAATAATAATATACTAAATCTAAGTGAATCAACGTTTATGTCTTAAAGACCCTTATAATATATACTTTAATAACACAAAAATATACAAAACCATTCCTTGGTTTTAGGATTGTGTTATGTTTGACAAAACATCCATTTTAATTGTTCTAATTAGCCGTAATTTGCAATTAATTCATCAAGTGACCTATCTCTTACTAAGACTCTGTCTATCATTCTCTTCCTCTCTCACTATGTTATTTGAGTCTTCTATCTTATTTTATATGTTATCTATCACTCGTGCCGTCTCTCTCTCTCTCTCTGAATGTTTATTAACAGTTAAAAGTTATAAAGTTAACTATAAAACTCAAGATAGATATAGTCTACACCAACAAAAAGACTTAAAAATGAAGATCAAGAAATATATCCAACAACAAAGACAACCACTTTTGAGCAGCAATACACATAACAAACTCCTAGCGATCAAAGCTACAATAAGAGAATGGGAAGAAAGCTCACGATAAAGCCGAAAGGGGGGGGGGGGTAGCGTTATCCAGACTTCGCATAGGTCACACAAGGATTACACATCCCTACTTGCTTGAAGACAAACAGTGACCAATGTGCAATGCATGCCAGACTACATACACAATCAAACACATTCTTACTGAATGCATTAAACAGGCTCCAATGAGATGAACTTTTTACAAAGCAGGTAGAATGAAGGAACTGTTAAAAAAGAAAGACTATTATGTACTTTTTAAAAGCAGTTGATCTATATACAAAAATATAAATATCTAAAGATATATAAATCTAACTTGATTCGGTATTACATGACCTGAAAAAGGTTGATATGCCGTAAAACAAAACAAACAAACAAACAAAATACTATCATTATTCGTAATACTATTTTACATGTAGCTGGAAAGAGGGAGAGAAAGAGAGAGAGAGAGAGGAAGATTTTATGTTATTAATTATTTTTTTTATTTGACTGGCTTTGCAAACTCACATTTTCCTATTCAAAGAATCTAACCCAAACTCGGAGATTTTTTTAGTATACTTGCACATTCGTTCTGTGTTTTATAAAAGCTCTCAATATTTCTGCCTATCACTCTCACCGTTTGTCACTTTATGTTATTCCCCCCTTCTTATTTTATACGATATCTATCACCCTCGCTCTCGTTCTTCTCTCTTTCTCTCTGAATGTTTATTAACAGTCAAAAATGATAAAATTAACCATGAAACTCAAGATAAGAAGAGTCCATTATTTACATCAACGAAATGAAATATCATCACAAGTAGTAATACTATTTAACGTAGCTAGAGATAGAGAGAGAAAGAGAGGGCGCGAGAGGGGGAGAGAGAGAGAGAGACAGGGAGACGGAGGATAGTTAACAGAAAGAGACTAACTTTAGATTTTGTGTCTTTCATATTTTGATGCAACTGGTTTGCAAACTCACTTTTTCCTGATTCAAACAATCGAACCCAAATTTGCTGGGTTTTTTTTACAGTATATTTCAACATTAATTTCTGTTGTTTGACAAAAAGCTCTCAATATTAAAACAGTTTTTTCCTAAATCAGAGCGAAATGATAAGAATCCTAAATTACAAAAAATGAATGACATAAAATAATATATTCTTGTCAGAACAGATAAATAACATCTATGACACTATATATATATATATATATATATATATATATATATATATATAACATCTATGACACTATATATATACACATATATATATGTATAAATAACATCTATGACACTATATATATATATATATATATATATATATATATATATATATAACATCTATGACACTATATATATACACATATATATATGTATAAATAACATCTATGACACTATATATATATATATATATATATATATATATATATATATATATATATATATATATATAAATAACATCTATGACACTATATATATATATGTATAAATAACATCTATGACACTATATATATATGTATATATATATATATATAAATAACATCTATGACACTATATATATATATATATATATATATATATATATATATATATATATATATATATATGTGTGTGTATAAATAACATCTATGACACTATATATATATATATAAATAACATCTATGACACTATATATATATATATAAATAACATCTATGACACTATATATATATACACATATATATATATGTATAAATAACATCTATGACACTATATATATATATATATATATATATATATATATATATATATATATACTTATAAATAACACACATATATATATATATATATATATACATATATATATATATATATATATATAGTGGTAGTGGTTCTGACAAGTCTAGTATATATATACTAGACTTGTCACAACCACTACCACTATTTATTCTACTTTGATTTCATTCAAAAATTCATAAATTGCTACATATCTGTTAATAAATTCTTCTTGCATAGCTAAAAATAATAAGTCTCTCTATTTCTATATTATCTTAAGAAGTAAAGAGACTTATTATTTTGCCATCTAATTTACATACACGTGTGTGGTGTGTACAGCCACTATGTAAATTTAATTGACTAAATCCGAAAAGAGTCATTCTTTCTCTAAATGTTCACAGAGACATTAAGGAATATTAGAGAGTGGTTGAATCAACATATAGTCGAGGTGATGGAAATATATAGATAGCTAAGTGAGAGATGGGTGACTTGTTCGGTTAATTGCAAATTATGGTTAATTAGGTAATTAAAACAGAATTCGTTTCAAATATAACTCAATTTCAGAACTAAAGTATCTTTTAGTACGTATTTTGTGTGATTAAAGTATATAGGAAACTAGAAGAATACTCGTCCCGGTACGGGTAAAATAAATTCCCTGGACAAAACAGTTTTGCACCACCTTTATGTTCCCTTACGAAGATTAAAATCAAGATATAATTCCTCTACACTATATGTCTAGAATACTTCATACAATTTTGATCAAAATCCATTACATGATTTTGATTCTAGACAACATCTAAAACTGAAGGTTTCAGCTTAAGAGATCTTAAGAAGAAATTCAGAGAATCTTAATTAATTCGTGTCTAATGACTATGGGTCAAATTTTATGCACATTTTAAATATTTCAATTTTAAAATGAGGGGTTGTGCCCATACTTTTCCCCTATAACCCTTTAAAATATTCCAAATAAACTGAAATTTGGGTAATAATTGACGTCTAATACCTATTGTTAAAATTTCATAAAAATAGGATGAATCTGAATTTTCACAAAGAGATTCCACTTCCTCTTTGTTCTCTTTGCATGAAACTAAATTAAACTAAATATATCCCACATTTAGACCCCTTATGCCTAGCAGCTGTGATCCAAAATTCATAATGATCTGTTAATTAGTTTAGGGGTGAATTCTGTACATACAAATATATAAATATATACACATACCTAACTTTATATAAATAAAGATAAAACCTTAGGCAAACGAACTTTGATCGACTCAACTTTAGTACAATAATAGATTTTTATCATTCTTTGATTGACTCAACTTTAGTACAATAATAGATTTTTATCATTCTATTTACTGGCAATTAAAATCATTTTCATTGGCCGAAATTGTTGAGTTAGCACGTCCATGTAAAAACCTTTACTTGTTTTTGGAAGTGAAAAGGGGAGAGTATCCAAACGAAACGGAGAAAGAAAGAGAGTGGCTATTCCAACCAGTAGCTTTTTGGCGTTCGTTCGAATCGAATCTCCACAAACCATTCTGTATTCGGTTGTTTCAGGCATGACCTAACCAATGAGTTTGCTCGTAGAATAACCGACGAGGCGATTGAAGGTGCAGTTATTAAATTGTGCGCCCCATTATCTGCGAGAAAGCTTATTATCTGCATATGTTTTAAAAAAAAACTTTTACGGCATATCGCCCAATAGTAAATGATTCATTATATACGATTGGTTAGACACAAGTTGCTATTTTATCGATAACTAGAGGTGGGTGAGTAAGTTAATACCTTTTTTGAAAAGTATTAGTCCATAAACTGAACAAAATAGCTGGGATAGGACCATGAACTCGGATAGCCGATGCACTAGATCGCACCATATATGAGCATCTGTGTACCATGTATCCTAAGCAATTATGACAACTATCAAGACACCGTGGAAATTCCACGATGACTTTTACATAAATCTATATAATTTACTGTTAATAATAATATTCCTTTTGAAATAAAAAAAATGTCTGGTTATCTTGAAGTTTTGCGCTCCCACTTCCTTATTCCAAATTCGTGACCGAAGGCCGACGTCAAAAGACTGCCTTTCCTGCACCAAGCGGTCATAAACAACGTTTTAAGTATAATTTAGACGGTTTCAAGCCGATATAAATTATAACATACTGAAAATAATTAATTGTAAAACAAAAAAAAGTGTTTTTTTTAACTCAAATTATTTGATGGTTTTCAGTAATTAAGTAAAAATTCCACCTTTACTTGACATTTAATTTTCATTTAAAAAATGATTCCAGCAAATTTTAATTATATCCTTTTCCCTGAAAATATTTTATGTGATTTTTTGTGTAAATTGTGACCGCTTGGTGCAGTCGGTCTACGGCCACGAATTCGGAATTAGTGGCGTGGGAGCACGAAACTTCAAGATAACAAAATGTCTGTCAGGGCCAATACTATTAAGAAAAAAAAGAAGACTCCTTGTTCTTCCGTAAAAATAATTGTCATTGCGAGCGAAATATTCTTTAAATAACTAAAACGAATATGTCTCTTATCATAAAAATAATTGTCAGCTGAATATTTTACCAAGTAAATAAATCGAATGTCACTTTTTGAAATCTATTTATTAAAAATTGTATCGTTTTAGTTGACGGGGCGACATAATTTGATTTTGTAACAATTGATTTTAAAATGGGTAAAGTCGGAATGTTTTACCTTAGCGACATCAGATTAATCACCAATCACTACTGATCGGGCGATCTAATTTATTTTAACTGTATGTGAAAGGTGATAACGTACGTACGAACATTCCTTAATGTATCCTAAGTAATTATGACAATATTTCATGCATTTTTATTGTAGATGTAAGCAATGCATTTTAATGTTGTTATATTTGGGTTTGGTGAATCTCCGTCCTATTTGAGGGTTCTTGATAAGGTTCAAAAGTGTATCTGTAATTTAGTTGGCCCCACCCTTTCTTCTTCTCTGTGCCCCTTTCTTCACAGACGTGCTATTGCTAGTCTCAGTCTTTTCTATATATACTATTATGGCATGTGTTCTTCAGAATTGTGTGATTTATTCCCTGCTTCCTTTGTTCCAGCTCGTATGCCTCGTAGGTCTAGTGGTCGCCATCAATTCGCTGTTTTGATACATCATTGTAATACAGCTTCCTATTCCAGTAGCTTCTTCCCTAAAACTGCAGGCTTGTGGAACTTTCTTCCAGCTGACTGTTTTCATCCTATCTATAGCCTTGGTCTTTTCATGATTAAGGTCAATAGATATATCCTGTCTTTGCGTTAAGCATCTTTTGTTCTTTTTAGCTCCTTACATCAAGTGGCTTCATACCTTGTCTGGAGCGATTTGCATGAACAAATATATGCATAGAATTATAATCATAGTCATGATCGTATGCGAAACCGACCAAGTAAGTTATACTTGCAAACGTATATCTACATTAATGCGCATATATATATATATATATATATATATATATATATATATATATATATATAGCCTCGGTTCGGTTTACATATATGCACGCTCCCATTTACGCCCACTTTCGGATCTGTCATTGATCATGGATCTTCATAATGATAATTGAAATAATCCGAATGCATATGATTTATGAAGTCGATATGTGATTGAATTGTTGCTCGTTTCCTTTCGCCACAGTTAATTACTAATCAGCCGCAGTTTATCCCCTTTCTCTTTCGTACTTATTTCATTAGGGTGTTTCTCTTTAAACACAATCTTTTCTTCAGCAGAGCCATCACACGCGCAAGCGCATGTTGACACATCTAATATATAAAGCTATCTGGTCGGATTTTCAACGTCTTACCCAAATAGCAATCCTTTTAAGATATCGATACTTGATTCGGACTAGCCTATATTTTCTTTTCGTTTGAAGCGAAATAAAAAATATATTCGTGCGAATAATAGCACGAATATACATTTTATTTCGCTTCAGTTTTTTTTTAATGAAAATAATTATTCTGGCTAAGAACACTGTTAGAGTGGAGACATTTTCCTTACTCACCGAAACAGATTAATAGGAAATTATCGCATGCAATTATACTGAGTTCTGTCCCTATTTCATTTATTTGAAAAAATCTCGCGTCAAGTTGTCTGGTTTCTAAATCTTCAAAGTTTATCATTTCAACGACGTTTCTTACTGTATTAACGTAACACTTATCTCACTCCAGCGCGCTTCACTACAGATTGAGCATAAAAAAACAGTCTCTTCCATAACACCCGAAGATCGTCGAACTTCAGCTACGCCGTAAGATTTCGACCATGAAAAAAAAAAGAAAAAAGAAAAGGAAAATATTTTCGGTATTTTATAAAACCGAAAATTTGGATAAAAAAATGATTTAATAAATATTTCATTTATTTGACAAAATCTAGCATCAAGTTGTCTGATTTCTAAATTTTCAAAGTTTATATATATATATATATATATATATATATATATATATATATATATATATATATATATATATATATATTAATTAAATTATGCGACTTAAAGCGTGTCTGTGTCTGTGTCTGTGTCTGTGTCTGTGTCTGTGTTTTTCGCCTCCATATTAATTATACATTATTATTTTTTACTATTAATTGATTTGCGTCAAGCACGAAAATGAATTTAAAAAAATCCTATTTCACAAAATAATTTGATTAAAAAATAAAAGACACCAAAATTAATCTCCATTTCTTCGTAATGAAATCAGTCATTTTTCTTTTACTTCCGGGCAACGTCAGTATATACTAGGTGTCCCTATCCGGCGCTGCCCGGGATATTGTTTTCATAAAAATTTGTCTTTGTTATATTGTAGCAGGATGTTTTGTCGTATTTATCTATTTCGAGTTTAATCATGCGTGGTCGCCTTTCGCCCGTAGACTGAAATATTTACTAGTTTTTACTTAGCCAATATCTGGAGTGAAAAACAGTTTTAAGTAAATTAAGTGACTGAAATATAATGTAACAGTAAAAGAAAAAGAAACAAAGAACTGACAAATATCGGCAGTGCCCCCCTCCAAATAAAAAACTAAAGTGACTGAAATATGATGTACAAAAATGTACAAAAAACAAAAGAAAAAGAAATTAAAAAGTTTCAATGAAATGAAACGTTTGTATTTACTTTCTATCAAAAATAATAATTTAGCAAATATTTTGTTGAAAAGCTACGGCGCTTTTTAACAACATATTTGCTGCTTTGCTAATAGTAATATTAATCTGAAAATGTGTGAGCATTCTTAAAACCTCTCTCTCTCTCTCTCTATCTATCTATCTATCTATCTATCTATCTATCTATCTATCTATCTATCTACCTATCTACCTATCTCTTTCTCTAGTTCTATCTAACCCTCTCTAACCCTCTTTCCCTTTGTCTGTCCTTCTGAAGATGACATTCGACAACAGACATTAGAAAAAAAAGAAGAAAAAAATCGGTTTCGATTTTGTCTTTTCTTTTAAATAAAATAAATATTGCATCTATTACAAGCTTTGATGGTAGTTCATTTACCACACTCCTTTTTATTAAATTTCATTCAGATGCTTAAAAAAAAGTATGAACCTTTCAAAACTATAACAGTCCACGTGCTTGGCGTGCTTTCATACGAGAGTGAAAAAAAACAAAACAAACGACACCTCACTCGCCGGCTCACACCAACTGAAGCTGGTTTCCCAATTACATCGGAATTTAAAACACACTGATGAGGCTAATATTATTAGCGAAATATATGTATAACTATAAACTATAAAAAAATGACAGTTTATAGAAAAAAAAAAGAAAAAAATCGGTTTCGATTTTGTCTTTTCTTTTAAATAAAATAAATATTGCATCTATTACAAGCTTTGATGGTAGTTCATTTAACACACTCCTTTTTACTAATATATATATATATATATATATAAGAGGATTTAATGAATTAGAACATTACAATTGTTCCAAGAATTAGAACATCAAGTCTAATATGGTGTACGGTCGTTTCCAAAACATCATCCATTGAGCTGATACATATATCTACAGTGCTCGGTTGTGGTAATTGTCCGTTCTAGGGTGTTTATACTTGACGCACCTCGGCCTTTGGTCATTTACCCTACCGTTAAAGTCAAAATTTCCTTTGATTTAAACTTATAAATATATATATATATATTAAATAAATGAAGATGTTTGTCGCCCCTAATCTAGGCTGGGAACTGTAGTGAGTGGTATTAACACAGCCGAGTGTGTTAAGGCATGACTCGTGTTCCGGTGTTTCGAATCCTGTGACCAGTATGAATAATTATCTCTACATTGACGATTCTCGAAAAAATTATATGTATACGTATGTAGATAAACAAATATATATATATATATATATATATATATATATATATATATATATTAAGATATCGAGCGTTTACTTCATCTATACTAATTAATGTTTGGCTTTTGTTAACGTTTGAGCCGGTAATTCGAGTTAACACCATTTATGTATTTTTTTTAAGATTAAAGTTTGAGTTGATTCCCTGTTCTACTCTTAAATGTATAAAACAAATCATTTTTATTCTGTTTTATCATCTTATTTTGGAAATAAATGAAAACTGACAATTGGAGGAAAACATGTTTATATTGTTCAAAAACTGTTTTTAATTTTATAATGCATAATGTTCGCATGACAAAGCAAATTACAACAGCTTTATCAGAAAAGAAAGACACAAAACGGTAATTCCATACAATAAACTGGAATTGTATGTCAGAAAACATTTCCATGTAAATCTTTTTTGCTTCTAATCCATTTTAAATTCGCACAGTATGTCATTGAATTAACTCTAATTGGAATATCCTCGATGTTTTTCCTTCCGTTTTCAAAAGCTACCACACGAACCGTTTTAGCTGAATGGTTATAACATCGAAGCTTAGTATTAGAGGTCACTTATAAAAATTTAACGAATAATGAACCACTATAAGTTATCTTTCTTGAGGCCAGAGACATTGCGTAAACACAGGCTCTTTATTAAGTCTTTTTTAATATAAATATTACTCTTTAATAGCTTGTCCCCAAAATGCTATTTTCTTTAGATGTAGACCTATCGGGGGCTATTTTCATTGAACAGTTTGCTCTCTGGAACCTTATATGAAATCTACTGTTGGATTCCACTCATCTATTCCTTTAACGCACATTTGTTGTGTTTTTCGTTAAATAATTTTTTTTAATTGCGTTTTTGTGAGTGTTTTGCTGTTAAATTTCCCCTGGAAGCCACTAGGACGACAATGGAATAATTAAAAAAAAAGAAATATCACCACACAACCACCACCACTACCACGATAATAACAAGTACAACCGAATCTATCATGAAAGGAACTCCACAAAGCTTATTTTGAATCCAAATCTTTTATTTATTTTCTCAAAGGTATAACAATACATTCCAACAGCAATATTCATTTCAAACAATTTTGACTGTTCTTTCGTTTATTGTTTTCATGCGCCCTTTTTTTCGTTTGTTAGTAATAATAGATAAATAATTTCCTTGTTCGTTTTAATTCTCACCCCCAGTTGAGAGTCTGACTTTTACTATTTTCAACTCTAATGTTGAGCCCCCCCCTCTAAAACTATGTATTGCATAGCGACATTTTAGAAAGAAATTCCCATACACTTGAGTATTTAAAATAAAATTATCAACACCATATAATTGTATTTTAAATGTATAACAAACATGGACCCGTGGCGCAAAAGATAATGGTGGTGATTAACAATTAGATCTAATTGACCATCTTCTCGGGCTTGAAGGTTCAATCTTTACTACAGGCGATAATAACTAAGAATAACATAATAATTAACACTTCTAACTGGTCATGGTTGATGGAATGAGAACAATATACCCCTATGGATTAAATTAAGAGTTCAGTTCGAAATATCGTTCAGGTTTCCGAATTCGACATATTCCCAAGTTCGAAACGATGCACCTGAAGAAGGTCGGATGTAACCATTGTAAAAATAACTACCCAAGATAGGAATAATAGTCAGAATTGAGTTCTTGACTGTAAAAAGAATTCAATAGTCGAATGGTAACTTTGTACTTTTTTATTATTACACTCATAATTTACCGAAGTGAACGCCCTGCGCCCGGCTCCTATTGGCTCATGTCCAATTCCATAAACAATATCATATCTATGACCCGTTTGACCATTCTTCGGTTCTTACATGATGGTATTACTAAATTTCAGATTTGGTTGTTTCAACAGACAGGAGAAACAATGAAAATTTATTGTTAAGGGCTGAAAAATCTTCGAGGAGGGGGGGGGGGGGGCGGGCAATTTTTCTTGATTAGCTCTGACCGTTCCGACAGAGAAAGCTGGAAAAAGAACAGTTACCCTGGTGATTCTTGGAACGAACGGAAAGATATTTATTAGCAAGTCTATTGAGGATGGATTTAGCCAAGGAGAGAAAGTGATGAAGATGGAGAACATGTATGTGTGTTATTAACGTTCTTTTTAACAGCAGCATCTATTATTACTTATACTTATACAAAAGAGGTTTTAATAATAAAATGGTCAGTTAATTACTCAAACTTTAGCTTGCACTAAACTCCTCTTTCAAACAAATCCAAACAATAAAGAACATCTTCGTTTGGAATCATGGATTTCACTTTGTAAAATTCATGATTAAAAGAAAAAGAATTATTTCTGTTTTTTCCTTGGTATGTCTGTTTTACGTCATATCAGTTTTTTGTCATTTCGTAAAATCCATGATTAAAAGAAAAAGAAAGAATTATTTCTGTTTTTTCCATTGGTATGTCTGTTTTACATCATATCAGTTTTTTGTCACTTTGTAAAATCCATGATTAAAAGAAAAAGAAAGAATTATTTCTGTTTTTTCCTTGGTATGTCTGTTTTACATCATATCAGTTTTTTGGTCACTTTGTAAAATCCGTGATTAAAAGAAAAAGAAAGAATTATTTCTGTTTTTTCCATTGGTATGTCTGTTTTACGTCATATCAGTTTTTTGTCACTTTGTAAAATCCATGATTAAAAGAAAAAGAAGAATTATTTCTGTTTTTTCCTTGGTATGTCTGTTTTATGTCATATCAGTTTTATGTAGCACTACGGAGACCGATTCTTTGATCCCCGCATATTATCAAAATGGCGGTTTCTCACGCAGACAGTTGGAGTCCTTTTTTTTTTTTTTTTTTACTATTATTCACCCCAAACAAGGCGCATTGCCACTGTGACGTAAGGGGCTACTATGATTAGGGGGCAGATTTTATCCTAAGTGATGAGTTGGGCAGCACGATGTTTGTTTACATTACATTCAAATTTCTGCCTGTTGGTACAGTATGTTGTGTAGACGACATACAGCAGAAATGTGTTTCCCATCTTCTTCCCTCTTGTTGTAGACGTCGTCTTCTTTTTTTATAACATTCGTTGTAAATGTTATTAATAAAGAACAGCACAAATTCATTTGGGGTTTTAAAATGGGGAGGTATTTTTTTTTTACAGTATACATGTATACACACATAATAACCCCAACCCATCCTCCATGGGAGAGGGAGCAGCTATCCAAAAACCTTGCTCTCTCTTCTGATTCAGTAAAAAGAAAGATATTCGCCACGTCTCGCTAGTGACTTCCTGTCCATGATGTAACAGTCTAAACACGTAGCTCTATCGAGTTCTAATGGAAAATCCACTCTCTACTTAATTTTAACCTTAGGTGGAAATTTCCCATTCTAACCTTATTTTTACACACCCTCATCTAAATCTTGTATCATTTAATATTATTTGATCAAATATAATATTTTATTAGCTTAATATTATTTGTGCCGGTTAAAACAAAACACAATATATACTGTCATCAATTAATTGTATATGATTAATCGAACACAAGTAACTCAGACCGGGAGGAAAATTGCATGCTTATACATTTCCCAATGGTATTAATAATTGATCACAATGAATCTGATAGGATTTGAACTCGGCACCACCTGCTATATTTTAGCTGACTAAACCATTTAGTGTCTAAACCATTATACACCTGTGTTGTCGTCGTGAACCCAGGCTGTTTTCATCTGCTGATAAACCCACGTGGACGCCGATGTTTACAAAAAAGGCTTATTCAAAATGAGAGATAGTTACATAAAATATCAGAGAAACAACTTGTATACACGTGTGTGTGTGTGTGTAAGAGAGAGAGAGAGAGAGAGAGAGAGAGAAAGAGAGAGAGAAAGAGAGAGAGAGAGAGAGAGAAAGGCAGACAGATACATAGACGGATAGCCAATTCCGTGCTGTACCTCCAGACGCATCTTTTCTGCTTGAATCTCACTAGCCGAAAGAGATTGAATATGTTCTACCGGAAATCACATCGTTTCGTGACTTCTGCCTGGTGTCACTCTCTGACCCTTGACCCTTAAACTTTTCCACTCGAACACGGTCCTCATTATGTAACACACCGATTCCATAGTCCACAACGGTATCCATTGGGACACTCATACACCTTCACATGATGGTAAGCAACATTGTGTTCATGTTTCAAAATATTGACACAAGGAATGATTATTGAGATCGTTCGTAGTCGGACATGTGTCTCATTTCAATTGTTTTGACTACTCTTATCTCTACGTACTCTACCAAGTGGTGCGGTGCAGGTGGGAGAATTGTTCCGCTGTTCCATGTCTATTCAATCACGTGCTTTCATCCCTTTTAAAGTTTTCGTTTTATTTTCTGTTTCGTTTACTAATGAGTTCATCTATATGTATAAAACTCAATGTCCGTGTGTACGTGTTTGTATGTGATGTTTGTGTTCCCTATAGAAAGAAAGGTTGGAGAATCTACATAAAATCTAAAAGTGTATTCTCATGTAAAATTTACCGGGGAAGACAATAGAAGTATTCCCGAATCTCTAAGTGCACCCCTAAGGTGGCTATGAGAACATAAACCCCTTAAAACTTCAAATATATACTTTTTTATGAAATGTATATCATATGTATAAAATTTTCTGGGGAAGACAATGGAAGTGATCCCCAAATCTCTAAATGCCCTCCTAACCTAATGGAGCTATGAGGGTGGAACCTCCTTTTAAAACTTCAAATATATTCTATTTTGATGAAATGTATATCATATGTATAAAATTCGCTGGGGAAGACAATGGAAGTGGTCCTGAATCTCTATGTTACCCACTATATGCTGCATATCTGCGTGCCCCTACCTCTAAGTGACCCATGGGGACAGTTCTGTTCCCTTAAAACTTAAAACACATATATCTGATTTTAATTAAATTTAAGCCATATATATAGTACACTAATTTAGAGAGTGTTCCAACATTTCAGCCTTTTCCGACTATTTTTAGGGGCAACACGGGAGGAGAGGTGCAGTAAAAACCAAGAAAGTAATATGGTGTTATGAGAACAGTAAAAAAAAGTAGATAGTAGTGTTCCTCCTTCAATCCTGAGCAACAGCGGGCCTTTCTGCTAGTATTTATTAAAATACATCTTGTTTTTTTTGCGTCACTTTTAAGTAAGTGAAATAAACATTTCGTATTTATCGATTGTCCAAAGTTTTTAGAAGAAAATGCAGACGTTTAAGAAGAGACAAAAACTGGGAAAACCGAAAACTTTAACTTAAAAAAATAAGCGGAATTAAATTTTACTTTATGCAAAAAAAAGAAGCTGAAATTGAAAACACCGAAATGTTCGAAATAAACTGTTTTGAAATGAAAGATATCATCATCATCATCATCATCATCATCATCATCATCATCATCATCATCATCATCATCATCATCATCATCATCATCATCGTCATCGTCATCGTCATCATCATCATCATCGTCGTCGTCATCATCATTATCAACGTCATCGTCATCGTCGTCGCCAGTTTAACGTCTGTTTTACATGCTGGCATGTGTTGGACTGCCTTTAGAAATTGACTTCTAAACTAACGTATCTCTGGCCACGTCTTCATTTATCCCTCTTTCTCTCAAGTTCATCCTTATCACTTCCTCCTTTGTTTTCCTCTCATTTCCACTGCAAACTGACCCTGCAACCTCAACTGTTTTACATCTGCTAACCTAATAGAAAGTATTTGGCTATAACGATATTGACAAGTAGTAATTAAAATTTATTCATACACAAACTAGAATATATTGTCCAAATAAAAGTACTTACACTTGATGCTCAGAGGATAGTTTCTGGTTGCCGATAGCAGTGTAATTTACCAAGTACAGAACGATAAAAAAAAGAAAGAACGCTTTTTGTTTTCAGATAAATAATAGACAAATTTGAGAGAGAGAGGAGAAGAAGAAAAATTGTAAAGAAGAAAAAAAGAAATGAAAGAAGCAGAAAAAAAAACTTGGAAAAAAAGGACACAAAATGAAATTTTATACATTTTTACTTTACACCATGGAGACAAAACCGGAAGTGAAAATATCTTCATGATAAATATTAACGGAAGATTATTATTTTCTTGAGGCAAAAATTCATAAAAATTGAAAAGAAAATTGAAAGACATGTTTTCACCATTTTTCGTTGTGTATGAAAATCATTTCATTGATTAAACCTTCTGGCGCCAACTCTAACCGATTTTTTCCTTTTAAATAATAAAAAGTAAAATAAAAATTTGTTTTCTTTTTAGCGGCTTGTTAAGTGACGTCTAAAATGTTCATTCTTATGCTGTGAGCTAATTTCAGAAGTAAAAAATTGAAATCAAAAATAAAAGTTCATTCAATCAACTTCCTTTCCATACTTTATTAAATAAGATAATGTTTAATATAATATACCTGTGACATTGCCATAAATGGAGACATTATAAAATCTTTGCAGAGTCGGAAAGTATAAGGTTCGACTCTGACGCCAACTCCGACTCCTAGAATTCTAAAATATTCAACTTCGTTTCCTACTCTGACTTCTAGGATTCCCAAACTTCCGTCTCTGACGCTAAGAATTCCAAAATATTTGTCTTGAACTGCGACTCCATATTTTAAAGTTTTCCAATTTCAGATTGTCTGTTGATTCTTTGGAGATTAAAAAGTATGACTCTGACTCTTAGCATTCTTACGAGTCCAACTCCGACTCCTTCCAGAACTTCCAATTCCTTTCGACTCAAGCTCCATAACCCTGGTTTACAGTTGTCTTACAATGTTTGCAAATGATTTTAGAAAGAACAACACTACTTTAATATGTGCAATCATGTGCCTGTGTGGTGGCAATGCGGTTGGTTGCTGCGAATAGTGAATGAGTTTCAATTTGCTGAAAACAGACGGTAGAGTTATGATGAATCGTGTCATTTCTTGTCGCGCCATTGTAGGACAGTTGGATAAATACCGGTCGGATTATCATTAGCATTGGATTTCCATTAGCATCAGGTGGGATTATGAATGAAAGAAGATATTTCTGATAAAATAAATGTTAAAAGATTTTAGATTTGGACACAGGAAAGAAAAGGGTGGAAAAAGTGAGTTGATCCCCCAATGTCAGTAAGGTGGATGAGGGTTTGAAGGGTGAGGGTTAGAAAAGGTTAGGGTTAGGGTTAGAAAAGGAGCTTCTATACGTTAGCTCTTGTGTGTTTGAAGACCCAGTGTAAGCTGTTCAATCGCAAATATTGTTTTTATTTTCCATTCATTTTACATTATGAACAAAGTGCATTTGTAATCCTTCACACTCTGCGTTTGTGTCGTCCAACCGATGCGTGGAGTGGATAGATATGGTAACTCTTGATAGATGTGGGTAACTTCTCGATACACCACTGTTGGTTTGGTGTCGGCGATCATCCGATGAATAACCGTAGTTGTTCACAGAGCCGGGGTACCCGTTACTCTCCTTCACAGGTGTACACCGCTATTCGAAGTTGGCTGGAAGAGAATCTCAATGAAGTGACAAACGCTGTCGATAAACTTGACAAAAGGTTTATTAGCGTAAAATCACAAATGTAGCAAAGCTCATAAATGTCTATGTCGTCGAAAGATGAGTAAAGGTTACAATTTAGATAATATTGACTTAGAGAACACTGAGGACAGCTAAGAACAATGTCCAACACATGCCAGCGTGTAGAACGGACGTTAAACCGATGATGATGATGATGATGATGATGATGATGATGATATTATTATTATAATGGACATCTATTTTCATTTCTTAATTTAAAAAAAATTTAAATTAGAAACTTTTATGCATTCAACTGAGTGTCGTTCTCGTTATTATGCGGTCATTGTATTAGATTGTGTGATGCATAACACTCTAAATTAATATGAGAACTTAATAAGTAAATTATTATTAATCGTAAATAAGTGAAGAATTATGAGCGCTTGAATAAGAATCGAACTCAAAACTTCACCAGCGAAAATGTTATTAGCAACTAAAGGGAAAAGTGATAACCGCTTTTGACTACTGTCTCCCCATTATTGATGCATTCTGTCTACCTACACTGGTAATGGGACCACCCCAAATAAGCTGACCAGAGCACATAGTCGCCGAGCGTTTGTTGCTTTTGAGATATCAGATAGTTTCTGGCTGTCCAAATTTGGTGAGTGAAAGATTACCATTATTGAAAAGGTTATTAGTGTCCTGTTGCTGTTGTTAGATCCAAAATGGTGCTAAGAATAACAGGGTCGATTAGAAATTGTCTCCAGTCAGAGATTGGTGCATGTGTCTTGTTTTTTATGGCACAAAAGGTCAGATGATAGACGGATTTATCTGAACAAATTAATTAAATACTACAGAATGGCCTTTAGTCTCATTGCTGCTGATCAAAAGAAAATTGAACAGTGTTCAAAGGAGATAACGAAATGATTCAAAGCAGTCATTAAAGCATTTGCCCTGACACGGAAATTCCATGGTAAGCCCACTCTTCCCAATAGTTCACTTCAACCTGTGCAGCTGCCATTGCACATAGGCAGCAAGCATTCTGCCGTTTAATAAGTCAGCTACAAATCGACAGAAAATTATAGCATAAAACAACACTGTAAGAGTTAAATAGCCGCAGCTAAGAGTAGGCATACTGAGATGACTAGAAAACGCATTGAGTCGCAGAAATTAGGAACTCGTGATTTCTGACAAAATCTGTAATAGCATGATGAACAATGGGCAATCAACAATCCAACCACCATGATGTTGATTACATGGCAACGGATAAGGCTGAACTGCTTGCCCAGGGTTCACCTTAAATTCCACCTTGGACTCCACAACACTCCCTCCCTAATTTCCTACTACGGACAGAAGCCACACTAGATGATCTAATCATTACCCCTTCTCATGTCCTGGATATCATAAAAAAAGTATGTGGACAAAATCTTATCCCTTCTATAGTAATAAAGAAATCTTCTGCTGAGATGGCCTTTGTCCTCTCCAAACTCTATAACAAATGCTATGCCGAATGTTGCTTCCCTGATAGCTGGAAAATTGTCTATGTGTACTAGTTTTCAAAAACTCTGATGAAAAAACTGACCTGCACAATTATCATCCCATCAGTCTCTTCAAGTTCTTCTCTAAAATCTTTGAATTATTAATCAATCTAGCGATAGTTCACAACCTCAAAAATGCTAAACGTCTCTCTGACCAACAATATGGATTTAGGCCATCCTATTCAACTGCAGATATCTTAACGGTCATCTCTGAACACATATACCATATACTGTAGAAGGCAGGTGAAGCTAGGGTTGTAGCGCTTGTTATATCCAAGGCCTTCGACAAGGTTTTACATGAAGGGCTTCTGAGGAAAATTCATTCGTATAGTATTACTGGGCGAATATTTCATATAATAAGAGCCTTCTTAGCTAAAAGAAAGATCCAGGTTGTTCTCTATGGTTGTACATCCAAACAACGCTACATTAATGTGGGTGTGCCCCAAAGGTCAATACTTGGCCCTTTATTATTCCTGATATTCATAAACGATCTTCCTGATGCAATCGCGTCCGAGATGGGTATGTTTGCTGATGATAACACACTCTATTCTGAACATGCGGGTAGGTCGAACACACACATATCACAGTGAAAGTCTGAATCCTTAGAAAATGACCTCCAGTCTTTAGTAGTATAGGGCCGAAAATGGATGGTAACATTTAATGCTTTTCTTTAACAAATTATAAGAAACCTTTCCAACCAGCGATTGCCATGGCTGATATCACCCTTCACGATAGTCCAATATTCAAACTCCTTGGCCTAATATTCACATGGAATATGAATTGGAACAAATACATAGAAGATACTGCCAAGTCTGTTGCAAAGAAAGTCGGTTCTCTCTCCCGGTCTAGAAAACTTCTCACACATGGCAGTATCCTATATCTCTACAAAGCCACCATTTGCTCATCCATGGAGTATTGTTGCCACATCTGAGTTGGTGCACCAACCACTAGTCTATCCCTCATGGACAGAAAGCACAAAAGAGTCTCTAACCTAATAGGTTCTGCGCTGTCTACCAAGCTCCAACCACTGTCGCATCGCTGCAGAGTTGCATCCCTGTGCTTGTTTTATAAGTACTTTCATGGAATGTGCTCTGACAACTTACCCTCTCAACATAAATACTCCCGACCAACCCCGACTACCAGCAAAATCCCACCCCTTCATTGTAGAGGTCCCCAGATGCCGGAAAACTTTCTACTCTAATAGCTTCTTTCCTCGGACCGCTTGCTTTTGGAATCCCCTCTCTGCTCCCTGTTTCATCGACTTACCAATATGCAGAAATTTAAATGTAATTTGAACAGGCATCTTGCTGCACAACTCCCCACTTAGGATGTCTCCTTATAAATCTGGCCCCTAATTCGTAGTATCCCCTTACGTCTCAGTATCAATATACCTTGTTTAGGCTGAATAAAAGTTTAAAAATAAAAACTTTAAAAAAATTAATAGTTTAATAATCGGTCGACTGGAATTTGAAAGTAAAAAAAGTTGATAATGAAATTATGGTTTATGACAAGTATTTGTTGACATTGGAATTGAAGACAACCATTTTGTAATCTGTGACTGGTTGGCATTCGTTAGTTATGTGGGTTGGTTTCCACAGTCGAGGGTTTTCCTCAATATTTCGGATGTTTTCATCATTTCTGTGCTATTATTATTATTATTATTATTATTATTATTATTATTATTATTATTATTATTATGGTTTTATAATGTTGCCCTTCGTCATTCCTGGCATCAACCTCATGATACTAAATAGGATGTGGCTATAAATAGTTCCTTCTCCAAGACGGTACTTCTATTGACCAAAGTTTTAGAGCCAGTGGACAATCCCTAACACCTCTGGCAGTATAATACATTGCCCTCGTTGGAAGACAGGTAAATAATATCAATAAATGAGATCCTATTTAGAAAGTTGTTATGACAATAATGGAATTGTTCCATCTTTTCATAGACATGTCACACAGAAGCAGCTAAAATGAGAAATCTATTCTTGTCTTCATCGGCATCAAGACATCAACGTTTGATTAAAAAACGGAATAATCGATTAAGAAAAACTGTTCAGCAAAGTCCATCTGACAAACATCATAAATCAGTTATAACGACATATTCTTGCTTTGAAGAATTCGATTTATTCTCATTGGGCAGAATCACATTTACCAAGAAACCCACAGAAAAGTAAAACTAGTTGCGTCACAGGTTCATGAATGAAGCTTGGAATTGCATGGAATGTCAATCACTTTTTATTCATGTGTCCAAGACGACAGGTTGCTAATGGTTCTAACATTTGGAAAATGTCCCCCAAATCCTCTTCAGAATAAATTGATGCGGTAATCATTCTTCAGCAACGCTGCAGCCAGTGAGATGTAATCTATTCTTGTAGGCAACTGTCATTCTCGGTTCGGGCTAGACTCTATCCGGACAGCATCGATGTTATTTGCGAAGAGACTTTCAAAACCAAATAGATCTCAGGCTCAAATATTCAAAATAAAAGTATTCAACTGAATCTGTCGAGACTGTCTACTTCCGGTAGATGGAACATATTTTCTGAAGGTGGCTCACACGCATAAACAGAATGCCAGGTTTACAGTTGACACCAAACATTCTTTCAAAACGAGCCCTGCAATCTTCTTTAAAAGTTCACAAAAGACAGTTTACATAATGGTATACAATACTAATTGAATAATATATACTCCAACTATTACTGCTACTGTTACTAATTATAATGAGGATGATGATGTTGGAAGAACATATGAAGCAAATGTCGACCTCATTATCTCGGCCTGTCTACAGCTTAGCAATACAGAATATATACACAAATAGGATTGGTTAGCGACACGCAGAGTCTGGGTGTGGTCTCGCGTGAGAACAAATAGAAATGCATCATCATCATCATCATCATCATCATCATCATCATCATCATCATCATCATCATCATCATCATCATCATTTATAATAGCTTTGGTATCTGTAACGAAAAATCAGAATATTATTTCAAAGTAACATAACGTTGAAAAACATCGGTCATTAGGTTTGCTAGCAAGAAAATATGTGCCCTCCGGACACATATTTTTGCTAATAATAATGAAGATAGAAGGACCGAGGAGGGAGGTCACAAACCACACACCTTGACTGGAAGGGTGAAGAGAGTACTGGAACAGTGGGGAGGCTTATCACCACTCAGATTCCAGAGAAAGCCAACGATTGTTGAGAACTCCTATTGAGTAAATAATTATAATACTGTACAAAATATCTAACAAAATTATCAATTTGATGGAGTAAGTGTAAAAATAGAACTGACATCTGGATGACAACACTGGATAGAAATAAGAATACAGAGAGGCATTTTCCAGAGAAACTCTTTACTTCGATTACTATTTGTCATAGCCATGATACCATTCGCCCAGATATGCAGGAGATGAAATATATGTTGCAGAATTATAGAGAACCAGAAAAATATAAACCACCTTATGCATATGGATGAGTTTAAACTATAAACAAAAAACGCAAAAAGGAGCTAGAACTACTAATAAACACAATTATAATCTTTAGCCAGGATATATGAATATAACTCGAAATAAAAAAAATGTGCACGCCTTTTTTTGTTATTTTTATGGAAATCGCTCCAGACAAGGCATGCACCCACTTGATGTAAAGAGCTAAATAAAATTACCACTTCAAGGTCAAAAACTAGCCCACGATAAAGTACTAAATTGAGATATTCTGACACAGAAAACAGCAATTCTTCCCCCTTTTGTCAGAAACATCGCTCATGAAATGTGAGGAATAAAGGGGGAAATAAGGGAAGCAAGAGTTACGAAGCTGCCAAAAGTAAACCCAAGGTTCACTTTCTACTCTCCTAATGTAAACTCAAAGCCCATTTTCTACTCTCCTAATGTAAACCCAAGGTTCACTTTCTACTCTCTTAATGTAAACCCAAAGTTCACTTTCTACTCTCTTAATGTAAACTCAAAGCCCATTTTCTACTCTCCTAATATAAACCCAAGGTTCACTTTCTACTCTCCTAATGTAAACCCAAAGTCCATTTTCTACTCTCTTAATGTAAACCCAAGGTTCACTTTCTACTCTCTTAATGTAAACCCAAGGTTCACTTTCTACTCTTCTAATGTAAACGCAAGGTTCACTTTCTACTCTTTTCATGTACACCCAAAGTCCATTTTCTACTCTCCTAATGTAAACTCAAGGTCCATTTTCTACTCTCTTAATGTAAACCCAAGGTTCACTTTCTACTCTCTTAATGTAAACTCAAGGTTCACTTTCTACTCTTCTAATGTAAACTCAAGGTCCATTTTCTACTCTCTTAATGTAAACCCAAGGTTCACTTTCTACTCTCTTAATGTAAACTCAAGGTTCACTTTCTACTCTTCTAATGTAAACTCAAGGTCCATTTTCTACTCTTCTAATGTAAACTCAAGGTCCATTTTCTACTCTCTTAATGTAAACCCAAGGTCCATTTTCTACTCTCTTAATGTAAACCCAAAGTTCACTTTCTACTCTCTTAATGTAAACCCAAGGTTCACTTTCTACTCTTCTAATGTAAACGCAAGGTTCACTTTCTACTCTTTTCATGTACACCCAAAGTCCATTTTCTACTCTCTTAATGTAAACCCAAGGTCCATTTTCTACTCTCCTAATGTAATGCCAATGTTCACTTTCTACTCTCCTAATGTAAACTCAATGTCCATTTTCTACTCTCTTAATGACTTGAGATGAAGAAGGTAAAACTCAAAACAATGGAAGGCATAGAACCACCCAATCAAGAGGTGATGCGAGCATTTGGTGAACGCAATAACTATAAATATCTAAGCATTCTGGAAGTGGACACCATCAAATCAACAGAGATGAACGAGATGATTAGAAACATATTTACTACTGAGAAAAATAAGTCAGCTCCTTGAAACAAAATTATTTAATAGAACCTTAATAAAAAAAAACACTGTGGCAAACCTCCACTGGAAGGGCACGGAGAGTACTAACATCCTAAGGAGGCTTATTTTCATTCAGATTCCAGAAAAAGCCAACATATGTTATCAGCAAGAATTTAATGCTAACCAGCTTTTGCAAGAACGCAAAGTCAGTTGCAATAGTGATCGAAAGAAGCGAGAGTACTGCAAATATGGGGAAACTTGTTATCACTCGGACCCCAGGGAACACCATTGGTAATGACTCATATGAGAACTTCTATAATAATAATGATTAATTATTTTAGCGAATAACTAAATATTCTTATCATAGTGTTATTTGACTGTTATGAACGTTTCATGAGTCATAGAATCTTCTGCTAGAATATTTTCTTAACATCATCTTTTATTCGGATTTATTTCTGCGTATAGAATATTACTTACGTCCGATCAATGATTTTCAGAATTTTTTTTCGGCATTTTTATATACATAGATACATATCAAACAAAATAAGTAAAAGGGGAAGTGAAATCTTTTTCATGAATAATGTCTGGTTTCTCTTCCATGGTTGACGTTTTACTCATTCTAAACTAATTCATGATGAAACGAATAAACTTATCGGCTCCTATTAATCACAAGTAAACCCGAAAGAAAATTAAAATAATAACCTTCTTCTTCTTCTTCTTCTTCTTCTTCTTCTTCTTCTTCTTCTTCTTCTTCTTCTTCTTCTTCTTCTTCTTCTTCTTCTTCTTCTTCGGTCATCCATCAATTGATGGTGAAACAGTCATTATGTTTTTTTCTTACGACTTATTGTAACTAACAGTCAAAAACTATTTGGTTTGTCGGTTTCATGACAAATCAGTCATTTTGGGGTTATTTAATATCGAGCACACAATGTCTATTGTAAATGATTCTTTTTATATGATTAAGTGAATGCATTTTGCTATTTACTCATTTTGGTTAAATTTGAAGGCTTATACCTTTTCCAACAGTATTAGTGTCTAAATGACTACACTAGATCCAATAGGATTTGAACTCTGCCGATAAGCCACGACAATATCTAATTGGCCAATCATGCTCTCCCCCTATATTCCAACTGGTTCCCCAGATGAAATTTCATCTTGCCTTCATAAATTGATGATGAAACATGTTTCATCTAAGGGCTGATTGTATATGCGGCACGCCAAACGTACATATAGTCCATGGTACTCCATTAATTGGAGCAGTTATCCTTCCCATTGTGAAATATATATGATCATCTGTGACGTCATACTCTTCTCCAAACCGGATCATCAGTTTGTCGATGAGTGCAACTGAAACTACTGTTACTCATAGATTAGCAGGATTTGTGGTCAAGGTTTACTCCTCTAGATCTGCCATGTTCTGTTTATGCCCATGCATAATGGCTGATTGTATATGCAGCACCCCAAACGTACATATAGTCCATGGTACTCCATTAATTGGAGCAGTTATGCCTTTCCATTGTCAAATAAATATGATCATCTGTGAATCCATGCTGTTCTTAGAACAGTTTGTTCAAACTACTGCTATCCGTTGAATAGTAGGATTTTGGGTCAAGGTTTACTCCTCTAGATCCGCCGTGTTCTGTCTATGCCCATGCATATTAACAGGGTCACTCTTGAAAAGGATGTGGCTCCTCATCATGCTCAGACAATCATTCACAATGGAGAGGTTATATTTTGCGCATCACATAGTGTTGGGATGCATGGAGACCAGTTGACGACACCCCTGGAGGCCAACTCGGAAAGTTATTATTCCGCTGGAAACCATTGATCCTGGATAACAATATTCACATTAATTAAATTGCCAAACAACATAAAAATTCTATAATCTTTTTATTTTAGTCATTACTAATGTCAAGCAATTAAAAGAATGAAACACACAGTTGAGGTTGTAGTCTATAAGACAATATCAGAGAATAACACAGTTTATCCATACATAAATACATTGGCGACATGTTAAGACAACCAAAAGTAACAGTTAATAGTAAAAAGTGCCCAAGAATGTTCCAAGTGAAAAAAGAGCTGTTTAAGAAGTTGAGCAGAGATGCTTTTTTTGCCACCGTGTGAGTTTGCGTACCACAGTGTGTAAGTTCGGTGGACTAGGCTGGAAGTGTGCATATGTATGCTTGCCGTTTGTTTAGTCAGTGTATGTGTGAACTTGTGTGTGAGGGAGTAATTTGTGAATCTCTCTTGTTGTGTGTGCCATTTGCTATTGGCACAGCGGCTGAGGCTATTTTCTGAGAGATGTTCCCACGCGTGTTGAGTCTGGAAAACACCTTGGAAAGAAAAGAAAAGAAGAAAGAAATATGTTTGGGTATTTGTATTAAGCGCAAAATTAGGAGGTGAATATTTTTTGTTCCTTAGATTGGTTGAAAGAAGCTGCTGATTTTAGTTTTTATCCAATCGAGAGTCGATACTTAAAAACAATATTCGCTGCTGCTGTTATTTTCATAAAGTTTAGATTCAAGTTTATGACGATTCCACCCGACACAAAGATTTTTTTCTCTCATTTTTTGTTGTTCTTTTAATTCATCTAAACACTATTGATTAATTAAGTATTACATTTTCAGAGTATTCGAAAATTGTTTCTGAAAAAATATGTTCAATTTTTAGCAGGGGAATTCAGTTTTCTATGTGAGTTTAATATAAAACGATCTCCCATGAGTTAATATTTCACTAGGATTTCTTCATCAGCATCTAAAATTGTTGTTACTTATTAAAAAAACAAACAAATTTGTATTACAATATCAATTGATCACACAATCAACACATTCTAAAAATAATTTTTTTAACTTAATGTTCAATTCATAGAGCGGCGGTTCAATTTGTTATTTAAGTTTTTTCATACTAATGAGTCAGCATTTTCCAATGTCAAAAGCTAATTGCCAGTTGGATGATGAACAACGCCATGAGAGGATTAGAAACGATGTGTGGAATAAGCAGAGTTTGACTACTTAAGAAGACATAAAGAAGTATTTGTGCACATTCACTTGAAGACGACCATATTGTAGTCAACAGGGAAGCAGACCCGTGGTATTGTGTTCTTAGAAAGAAACTTTATTCATGGAATTTCGGTTTGGTTTTATGTAAACAAAAGAAGAAATGAAAGTTCTTTGCCGTGCTGGTAAATAGACGAGTTCTTGCTGTCAGCATTAATTCTCTGCAATGTTAGAGAGAATGTTCTCGTGACTTCGGAGATGAGGAATCGTTGAGTGCGCAGCTTAAAGGGAATGGCTGGAAAAAATAGGACATTTTTTGCCTTTTTTTATAAAAGATAATTTATTTCTTAAAATTTCATTCACTCCATTTTATCGTGAATCAGTTGCCGCTTAACATTGCAGACGACAAAGAGCTACTGCCTTACTTGGTGTCTCTTGCAGAATTGATTCTTCTACTAAAAAGGAAAAAAAAGCGGAAACGCCTGTCAGTCAAATTCACCCCTGATCCACCCAGGAAATCTCTACACACCATGGGATTAACATTTAAGGCCATGACGTCAGTTATCGGTTTCCACCCCTGACCTTCTGCACTCAGTCACTCTCTGACAGTCATACTCGCGCAACCTTTAATGATTTTTTTTAGGACAGCTTGGTAATATTTTATATCTAGAAAACAAAAACTTGCCATATCTTTTTGTCAAGTTTGATTTAACATCATGCAAATAATGTACCTATGGCATTGCTTGTGCCAGACCAAGAATTGTAAACAAAATCGATGCTTCTTGTCATAACAATTCTCAGTAACTACAGTGAATATGATTCTAATTTTATCTTGTGCAGACTTGTTAGTGTGTAGAAAAATAATATTTCAAGTTTGAGTGAAAAGAAGCAGATTATTTAAATTTAAGATTATAACAATTTTCTTAGTGTATGATTCGAACTTGGTGATCTGCCATTTTGATGAGTTAACCATGATTTAGTCACATCGAGTTATCTTTTCTCATCACTTTCCACGTAATGTTGGCTTTGCCTTCTCAATGGTGGTGATTTATCAAGTCTTTCCCTCCAAATATGAACATTTGAATATCGTAAATAAAAAAATTCTTGCTTGTTTTCACAGAAACTAGAAATATTAGTTTTCTACACAATAACCAATCTATAATAATAAAACAATAGAAATTGTATATACTGTAGTTACCGATGATATTTACCCTAGAAAGAAAAAAACAATAAAAACAAATGTTTTCGAAAAATAATGATACTTCATAATAGTACATTTTCGATAAAAACAGCAACAAAACTTTATGCTTATTAAAAAAATCTTCCTAGCTACATAAAAGGAAATTTATCTGTACAAAAATACAAAAGTAAAATACTGAAA
Organism: Sepiola atlantica; assembly: GCA_963556195.1. NCBI lineage: Eukaryota > Metazoa > Mollusca > Cephalopoda > Sepiida > Sepiolidae > Sepiola > Sepiola atlantica. The sequence goes on along the minus strand of OY744526.1, from coordinate 73,140,480 downwards.
AATAATCTATAAGATATTATTTTCAAATTAAGCATACGTATATATATATATATATATATATATATATATATATATATATATATATATATATATATATATATATAACATATATATGTATACATATATACACATATACATACAAATATAGAAATATTCATACATATATACATACATATATACACATATACACACACATATACATACATATACTTATACATATATACATGTATACATATATACATAGATATATGCACATACATATATACATAGATATATATGCATATATATATATATATATATATATATATATATATATATATATATATATATATGTGTGTGTGTGTATTTCTATGTAATTATTTTATAGGTGATTTTCAGTTCGTTGTTATTGAGCTTACTATTATTTCAATTGTTTCACTTCCTAAGTGATTAAGATGCAGAAAACTGCATTATTAGTCGTCCTAAACTTCAAAGGGTGTATTTTTCGTTAATATATATATATTAATTTTATACGTACATAAAAGTAATCCATTTTATGTATGTATAAAATTAATATATATATATATATATACATACATACACACATATATACATATACAAAAACATACTAATATATACATATATATATACACACACATATATATATATACATCTGTATATACATATGTATGCACATATATATGCATCTGTATATATATACATATACACATACATATATACATATTTGTATGTACATATACACATATATGTATGCACATATATACATATACATATACATCTGTATATATATACATATATATATACATATATATATACATATATATTATAGGTGAATACTAATGACCAAAGGAACAATCAATCAATACTCATAGCTTTTATCTGTTCTTTTAATTTCTTAGTCTTCATATATCGTCGAACAACCACAACCATAGTTTTATTCTGTTTTTGTTTTCAATCTCTATACTTTCATATATCTGCGAATATCTGTAATTCCTCTTTGTCTCACAGGCAAACAAAATGTCTGATTCAATTTTCTGAGTGCGATTGTCTTTCTTTGGGAAAAATTTCCCTTTTTTCCGAATTTTGTCAATATTTCCTCATGTGAGTTTTTGCCTTTTTATACTTTAATTTTACAAACCTATCATCAGGACTCAATCTGGAACTTCACCATATTTTTTCTCGCCTGTGTTTTTACTGTAACATTTTCTTTCACAATCGAACAATATATAATACCACTCTCTGATGATTGACAAAGGTGGACTAAAAATACACTTATTCTATTTTTGCCATGAAACACGTGTATAGGATGAATGTTATATTTGAAAAAAAATACTTTTGAGTGTAAATACGGAAATAAAGAGATTGTAAAAACTAAGGAAAATTATGGTTTTGGATTGATTCCCTATGGTCAGTGGAATGCAAAAATAATATATATATATATATATATATATATATATATATATATATATATATATTTGTGTGTGTGTGTGCATATATGTAAATATGGCGGATTGGTTGATTTTCGTCGTAATAGGAAGAAATATTGACTTAAGATATAGGAAAAATATAAAAACAAAAAGATAGGAAAGTGAGGTGAAACATCTTTTTGCTCATTTTATTTTGTGTGTATTCTCTTGTTGACAAAATTAATGAACGAGGTGTAATTTTTCTTTCTCCTGATTTCCTCGTGTCCGTACTCCTTATCGCAACAAAATGTTACCACGGTCTTGCTCTGCCAAATGATATCTCTCCGAACAGTCTTTCATCCAGCGCACACACCAACGTAGTCACCAACTCAAATCACCAACTCATAGTCACTCACTTCCTTCAAAACATTTCCCTTTTATTGCCAGTGACATTGCACTCATGCAAATGAGCATGCAAATGAGCAGTGAGCTCTTCTGCCAGAGAGATCAGGAAGTAATGGGAGGTCTTTGCTATAACTAGCCATTTCACTCAGGTTCTGTTTCTTTATGAAGCCATTCCTGTCTGGGGTAAGTCATACTTTGCTAACCACACGAGGATAAGACTCTCTGAGGCGTTATGAAAGAAAAGAGTTTCGCATTTTTGAAGACAAATGTATTTCGAGTTTTGAAAAAAAAATTGTTTGAATTTCTTTCTGTTATTTCCCAATGAAAATGCAGCTTAATTTCTTTTCTTTGTTTCTTTTTTTTAACAAATGAATAAAAGTCAGAGAAGATGTTAGTTTGAGGCGCGTGTTATGGTTGACCATTTTTTACTTTTTCAGGTTTTAATTGTTGAAAGAAAATTCACTGAGGAAGCTTTTAAAACGTACATTGAATTTATCAAATTAATACAAATATGTTTTGGAATGGACAGAAACAATCGCATGAATAATTAAAAAAATAGTAAACTAAATTCGTATGAATTAGAATGGTAAAACTTTGTTGACCGGTTTGATTCTGTTGTCAGCATTCTTGCAGGGGGACCCACATGATAGTTGCCGACATCCCTAAGTGAGAATAACATTATGGAATCGACTGGATCCGAACTTAGCACACCCATGTTGTCAGTCCGTGTCGTTATCCACTTAACCACCGCCAGAGGCCTCAAATACCGCTATTATATACCTTTGTTGGTTAATTTCTACAGAAAGTAATAGCAAAAGTCCTTTTACAATTGTTTCAAAGTAAACTTATACCAACAACTTATATCATAAACAAAACAAGATTCTGATTTATCTTTTTTAAAATTTTTCTTACGAAAGTCCAAATTTTAAATAGTTAATTTAATATATTAAAAAATATATTGGTCTCATTATGTGATAAATTACATCAGATTAGTTATAATATCAATTGAAATAAAACCAAGGAATTTTAGACTAATAATATTATAATATTACCAGCTGTCTCTACTCGACGTTGCCCGGGAGACTTCTGGTTGACCTCCAAATTTCTTTAAAATAAGTTTCAAGCGTAGTATACGACCATTAGAATACCTCATCGATGATGGATTTAATTTCATAATTAAATTATTATTTTTCAATATGATTTAAAAAAAAGTTATGTGTAGGGGATAGGACTCAAGGTTAGTGAGGGCAGAGAACTAAATAGCTTTCAAAAGTTTCAATATTTTAATACATGAGGAGGTGCTAAGAATATATATTTAAATGGGATTTAAAAAAAAATTATTCGTGGTGGCGGCTATTGCTGAAATAATTTTTGTTTAAATCGCTACTCAAGGTTGGGTGAGGGAAGAGTGCTAAATGGCTTCGAAAACTTTCAATATTTTGATACGTAAGTAGTTACTAAGAATTTGAAAGTCAGTTTTGTAAATGACTTTGTATTCGACAGTTTGAATGCTTCGAATTTTGAGAGTTCACAAAGTAATTGATTCGTATTTTTTCAATTATTAACAAGAGATTAAAATGGCTGACTTGTTTGCTTAGGCGACGGTATGTGTGTGTGTTAGGTGACGTTATTTATAATTTACAATTTAGAAGTTTATCACAAAATAATTAGTCCCCCAGAAGCAAAGTGGCGAAAAATAACTTTTGACCACAAATTTTAAGCATTTCTACACAAAATAAAACACTATTCACAAACAATGTGCTATATTAAAATCAAAAGAATCAGCGAATTAGAAAACAATAAGAAAAATAGTTTATTAACGAAATGTTCTTTTACAAATAAATATGCAAATAAGTTAACCTTACGACTTAGATCGCACATACATAACTAGTAAATCAGAAAGATAGGTTGCTTGTGTTGTGTGAATTTGAAAAGAGAGTTTTAATCTCACTGTTAGTGCGAGAATTGGAACAACTTTACAAATATATAGATATTTCTTAAAATCAGTTTTCAAAACAAATGAATAAGAAAATTAGCCATCACATTAACCCTGTGAATCACTATATATATATATATATATATATATATATATATATATATAGAGAGAGAGAGAGAGAGAGAAAGAGAGAGAGAGAGAGAGAGAAGAAAAAAGAGTGATTGTCCAAATTTATTTCAAATTTCAATTGTTCAATGCAAGGTGTATTCAGTAATAAACTAGTGTTTATTATTCTATCCTTAAGCCAAGGCTTTTCAAAGATCGAGATCTTATCATCAGAGGAGAAATACAGATAGATAAGTTGGCTTTCGAAAAAACCAAAGTTCAAATATTTGAAAAATATGAAAAATATTATTAAAAAATGCAGTGAAAGAAAAGAAAAGTTCCGTAAAAAAGATATGTGGTTTGTCCGGGTGGTAAATTTCCATTGAAAAGAAGTCCGATGAATTGTAGAACGCGAAAAATCTTTGCGTAGGAGCAGTGTGGAGAAAGTGCTCAAAATTATAAGTAAATCCAATCCAAACGCACTTAAAAGGAATATATATATATATATATATATATATATATATATATATATATATATATATATATATATATATATATATAAGATAGATGAAATAAGAGAGATAAACATGTACGAATGACAATTTTATTTCAACTTCGATTGTTCAATGCAAGGCGTACTCTTTCCACGGAAGTATTCTAAAATGGCTAAATTCTCAAAATTACTTCCGAATAAGTACGTTCTACCTACGATTGAGCTAAACATCTTCCTATTGGATTTACTTCATTCTGAAACTTTTTCAATGCTGCCTTCACGAAAACCCTTCTTTTCCATCTTTAAATCTCCTTTCACTGGACCCTTATCAACGGACATTTACCAACTGGACAGACCTCATATCTTTTTACACGCACATTCTCTCTCTCCATTACTTAATGTCTTTTCAAATTTAGAATTTCGGCATTTCCACTGCCAACTTATCTATGTAATTCCTCTGATGATAAGATTTTAATCTTTGAAAAGCATTGGCTAAAGGAAAGAATAATAAACATGTTTTTACCGAGTACACCTTGCATTGAACAATCGAAGTTGAAATAAATGTGTATTTCGTACGTGTTTATCCCTCTTCTTTCATCTGTCTTTATAATTGCTCTATTTCGTATATTGAGCTTAAACCATTTCACTATAGGTTCTATCTACTAAAAGTATACTTTTAGTTATATATATATATATATATATATATATATATATATATATATATATATA
>OY744526.1:73102906-73130406 GCA_963556195.1 Sepiola atlantica | reverse complement strand
CGTTCGTTCAGTTTACTTCTCCATCTTTTTTCCTTTTTACTTCTTCATTCGTCTGTACTGAATGAACGGGGCTTCAGTAAAATCAATTGCTTTCTTCAAGGTCCGCAGAGACGCGACCCCGAAATAAAACATTTCACATAAACATGTTTAGTCGATATCTTTAACCAATAAAAATAGTTCCCACTAACGAGGCGATGTGAAATGGCAAAATCTAATAAAAACAACGAACTCGACAACCAAAAATCAGAGTTATTTTGTCCGCGTGCCTAGAGATAACAATAACAACCAACGCCAAGCCAAGGCCGGGATGCACCCCCCAAGAAATACGACTTGTGCTAAGTTGAAAATCCCTTAAGCACGACTGCTCTCTTCAGAATTTCAACCTAACCCAAAACGGTAAACACACTCACACCTACAAAATGGAACAAATACGTCTTCTAACCCCCGTGTCTTTTTCTTATTCTACCAACACATTTAAAAAAAAAAATTCCCAACAAATTATTTACTAACTCAAAATATCTTTCACTTCTAAACTGTAAAATTGTTAATATATAAATGTTCTGTTTTTTTAACTCTGTTTCTCTCTCTTTAATTCACAACATTCTGTTCTTGAATTTAGCACTTGCTAAATGGCGACTCATTCTACATTATTCATAACATGCAGGTTTGTCTATTTTTATTCATTCGCCAATTTTTAACCTTTATTAAATTGTCAACGTGGGTCTTCGCACATTTTCGAAGACGCGACCGTCGTCAGTAAACTATCCAAGCCAGGCGCCACGGTACAAGGTCTATGAAGGAAAAATACTACTTTGGATGTCCGTCAGGAACAACATACATTCAATGCATTTTTTGCTGTGTCAGTTAAGGTGCCAGTAAGTGGACGACGAAATAACTTGGAGCAGAGTTATTCTGTTTTGTTAAGTCCCTTCGATTGTTAACTAACGATCAATATCTAGAACTACCCGTCTGTGGAACTCAATACCGCGTGGTTGCTTACTAGCTGACTACAACATTGTCGTTTTCAAGTCCAATGTAAACAAATTCTTGTCAAACCGTTCTCCTAAATAATCAAATTACGTCAAACTTCCACCATCATTACCAATCATCACGGTGTTGTCTCACGGTTCACCTGACACCCATTTCCCCTTATCTTCGACCTCGAATGGCTTTTAGGTCTTGATAAGTGGTGACTCTATAAAAAAAACAATAACAAAAAACATGAGCGGGTTATTTACGCATTTTCAAAGGATACATCGCCAGCTTTCATCAGTTTAAAAATTAAAAAAACCTGCTGTTAATAAAATTTGATAACTTGAAATGCCGACGCTGTGCAAATAAAACTCGTTCATACGAAGAAATTCCTTCTCGTCTTTAACAGCTTCCTGAGGCCTCGTTCAGGAATGATCGTCAAATTCTCTGGAACTCAAAAGTTGCCACCACTGACATTTCTATGTAAAATTGCTAGAAGAAAAACGTCATCACTCTCGGGCCGCTGAATTAAAAAAGGGGAAGAATTTTGCGCTGAGATATCCGTGACGTCAGTCATTTTTAATCACACATAGTTATATATATATATATATATATATATATATATATATATATATATATATATATATATATGTGTGTGTGTGTGTGTGTATGTGTGTTTTTATCTAGATACGTATACGTTTCATCCTTTCGGGACTCGTCAGTATAGAGAAGATTATTTATACCGGTCGCCGGACTCGAACCCCGAAACACGAGTAATGTTGCAAACTCAAATTTCGACGTCGTAGCCCACACGGCCGTTATCAACAACCCGATAAATCAGCGAGAGATTAATCCTATTTAAAGTGCTCAACTACTGAAAGGAATATGCATTGAAGCCACGATAACGGCTGTGTTAATACTAAACACTACAGAGCCCCCCCATATATATATATATATATATATGAAGATAAAATATATCATAAAATGAAATGCCATGGAGACAGGATGTATGAAAAGACAAAAAGGAAAATAATTAAACACAGGAAAAAATAAAAACCAAACAAGAGATTGATTGGTTTCGTTCGGATCAACAAACGTCTTCAGAAAAAATGAATATTTGTAATTTATAAAAAAAAAACGGCAAAAGATAGGAAAGAAGACGCGAAACGGGATGTTTATGGCACGTGCGTAACTATTTGAAAAAAAAGTATGCGACGCGTGCGAAAAAGTCGTTAATTGGGAGAAAATGGAAGAGAAATAAAAAGAAGAAAAAGAGAGAAAAAGAAAAAATAGAAACAATGATGAAATGCAGTAAAAAGAAATAATACTTAATCAGGATAGGAGTTTTTTATGCAGTGGCGAGGTATATTGCATTATTTGAGTGCGATTTTTGCGAGATGTTTGTTAAGGAGTAAGAGCCGAGCCTCAGATTTACGTTAGATAGTGATGAGAGAATGATTAGATCACTTTCGATGCACTTGCAGCGTGGGAGAGAGGATTCAGTGCAGTTTTTAATGTCAAAAGTGTGGGTAAAAGTCTTCCTGTGTATGACTAGTGCGTTAGTGGGATTGTTGTGTTTGAGGTCCTGTTTGTCTTCGTAAATACGGGATTAGATATTTCTGGCTGTCTCGCCGCTATATAACATCAGACATGAGCCACATTTTATTTTATTGATGCTGGTTAGGGAAAAAGTGTCATCAGAGGGTTGGTAGTGACGGGGGTTTGGTGTAGATCCTTAATTATTTAAAAAGTTGATGTTACTATTTTTATCAAGTTTGAATTGTTTTTGTAATGAGGTAGATATAGGTTTATTGGGGAGAACTATATAAGATTTATTTTTATCAATTTTGTCGGTGTTATTTGTGCTGGTGTCTTTGTTGTGCTGGGAAATGTTTGTAGTATTAGTATTGTTTTTAATATTAAAGGTTTCTTCATTACAGAGGTAAGCAGGTCTGGAGCTGCAAATTCCGGGAGCTCCAATGAACGAGTCTATGATCATTCCGAATTTTGTTCTGTCGTTGTGCTGGGAGTAAAATGTAAGGTCATTTTTAGACTGAGAAGTTTAGGCCGTTTGGGGTGTTATACTATGCCCCCCCCCCCCCGAGCCAAGACCCCGGAGAATGTGAGGGAAATGATTCACAAAAAGGAAAAATGATTGCTAGTGACAGGTGATAGGAAGGCTGTCGAAATCTATTGAACCTCCTAGACTGAGTTGTGCCTGCCGATTAGGTGTTAGCTTTTGAGTGGCCGGAGGGCGACGGAGAGAGTGCATGAGAAAAAGACCGAACTTCTAGGATTTCTGGTCGAAACTAGATATATTGAGAAGACGTAGCGGACAAAGGTTAGTAAGTGTTCAGCAGAGATCAGATGGGGTGGACCCGAGCAGTTAGTCCGAGATCAGATTGGGGTAGATTCGAGGAGGGAAGTCAGTGAGAGTTGTGCAGTTATTTAGATTGGGTCGCAATGAGCTGAAGCTTCGATCGAACGACAATGATGGTCTTGGCAGACAGATTATTTCAGTTAGTTCTTAGCTGATATACTGGAACTTAACTAAGATGTGGACGCTAGCGGCGTGGTCCCAACGATACACATACATACACCCGTTACTAACAAGTTATATACACAATGTATATATCTAAGTTTTTTTTCTTTTTGTGAGTCTGCGTTGCTTTTGTTCTTGTATACAACTTGTAAACCAGTGTACACGCCCCCGGTGATCGCCAATACGCGAGTCGACATCGACAGACGAGAAGACGAAGGAGAAGGAAAACCACGGCACGAACGTTGGGGTCGACGGTCGTCGGGGACTGGCATGGTCTTATAGGGGTATTGTGCAAAGTGATATCCAGGAACTTAAGGACGTAATTAGTTTCTAATTGGGAGGTGAAGAAAATGATGTGTTCAATTTTAGTTTGTCGATAATGTCAGGGAGACTTATGTGATGTGGTTAGATAAGGATCTATACGTTGATATTTATAATGGAGTGGCGGGAGATCTGTCTGTCACGCTTAAGTTTGAAATACCATTTTTAGATACGTCGCGCATCTCTTACTAGAGATTCTGTCTATCCGTCGGTCTGTCACACTTAAGCTTGAAATACCATTTTTAGATACGTCGCGCATCTCTTATTAGAGATTCTGTCTATCCGTCGGTCTGTCACGCTTAAGTTTGAAATACCATTTTTAGATACGTCGCGCATCTCTTATTAGAGATTCTGTCTATCCGTCGGTCTGTCACACCTAAATCCCGAATTTTCATCGCTTGTGATTGAATGGATGCATCTTAGTCCGTTCTTGTTTTACAATTGGTAAAAGTGGAAATTATTTTCCAATTTTAACACCACCTCTATTTGAACTCGACTAGCCAATTTCCTTTCTTGCAAGAATCATTCACCAACCAGCGCCACATCTAAAGACGTGTTTCTTCTCTCTCCAAACACGGAAACAAGTTTAGTCAATCGGGCGAAAATATGAACATTAAACATGTTTTTTTTTATAGTATGAAAAATTCCAATTACAGATTCCTTTTCAGTTCTTTATCAAATTATAGCTAGCAGCACTTCAATATTGGCAGAAATTTAATAGATTCCCTGACATTAGAATAGTTTTATTGCCATCGAAAAAAAATCTAACCTTTTATAAAACGGCTTATTATGACGTGTAAAAACCATTTCTTTGTAAGTTTTAGAATCTTCGGAATCCTGGCATTTGCAAGTTTTTGCCATCTCCAATTAAAACGTAAAAAATATCTCATACCTTTGAAATTAAAAAAAAAAAAAAAAAATAATAATAAAGTCTTTCTATCGTAGAGTCTCTTACTATATCCACACTTTCTAAAGAATATCCCTATACCATTTCAAGAGACATTTATAAGAAGCAACTTTTTTTGGTTGGACTTTTTCAAATATTCAATCATTAAAAACTTAAAAACATCCCACAAGTTACTAGCGGAGGCACAGGAGCATGTTTAGAAAGTAAAAGATTGTTAAAGTACTGGGAACGTTACTTGTCACACAGTTATGTATAGCAGAATAATTTGGATGGAAGCAAAATGCGGACTTTAAGTTTTTATCTATTTAACAATGCGCTAAAGCAATTTCATGTTCATAGTACGTTATCACCTTCCACCACTTTTTTTAAAGATACGATCTGCCGATCGCCGAAAATGCAACGCAAAAAAAGTCATTAAAATTTTTTTACCTGATGTCGTTTTTGTGTCGAATGTGAAACAGGAACTAAAATACACTTTCTTGGCATTCTATTTAAAATTAAAGTGTAGAAATCCTCCAGGATGCCCACTCTCCACTTTGAATTTTTTGTCCTCGGCCTCCCCAAATTTTGGAAGTAAACGACCCATTTTCTAAACTTTTTCTTCCATTTTCTTTTCTCTCCCACTTAGATCTCACTCCCATTTAGAGAACGCCCTGCTTGTTTTCGTTTCTTAACAAACCGGAAAACAGTGGGTGGTTTATTATTTAGAAATGATCGGGAGGGTCGTACTAACCGAAATTTTTGTTTTTTGTTCTTTCATAATTTCCCGTTTTATTTCAATAAAATCTTTGTATATAAATATATTTATTAAAAATAAAATTCCAACAAATTTGGGGTTATCTTGAGTAAGACGGTCCCTAGAGTAAATGTGGTATTGTGGTGAACAAGATGATTCTAGTAGAATAGACATTTTTATCATTTTACATCATTTACAACGACACCCATTTCCCCGCACTTTTGATGGCCTTGTGCCTTTTTTGTTTTAAATGTAAATTTCTTATATTTTCTGCAAATAAATCATTAAAAGTGTAGCATCTGTTTTGTCCACAGATAGTACAACAATATTGCGGTGTCTGCGTTGGTGCCGGAGTCCTAAGAATCGAAATATATCACAACCCTCTATAATGGCTTTAGAGATAGAACTCCAATAACCAGATATATTCTGAAACTACATTAACCAGAGTACTTAGATAAGTATGCTTCAGTTTGAACAACGGTGGTACAATAGTATCGCGGGGTCTGCGTTCGCGCCAGACGTTCATAGAATGGAATTTTTTTAAGCAGGGCAGCAATATACAACAGATGACGGATACAACTGTGGAATTTCCACGGGTCCTGCTAGTCTGTATAATAATATTACGCTAAGTCACTTAATGTTCGTACGTACGTTATCATCTTTCACACACATTTACAAAAATTAGATCGTCCGATTAGGAAAGATTGTGATTGGTGATTAATCTGGTGTCCTGATGTAAAGTAAAACATTTCGACTTTATCCATTTTAAAATGAATTGTTCTAAAAATGATGTCACGTCGATTAAAACTGTACAATTTTAAATAAATATATGTCAAAAAGTGACATTCGTTTTAGCGATTCGAAGAATATTTTGCTGACAATTATTTTTTAAGGAAAGAAGACAGAATATATATTATTTTAAAATAATTAAATTGCTACATTTTTAATAAATAAATAAATAAATAAATAAGAGACATATGCGTTTTATTTATTGAAAAAATATTTAGCTGACAATGACAATTATTTTTACGGAAGAAAAAAGTGTCACATTTTTTATAATAGTATTGGCCATAACCGGCATTTATTATTTCAAAAGAAATATTATTATTAACAGTAAATTATACAGATTTATGTAGAAAACACTGTGGACTTCCCACGGGGTTTCGCTAGCGAAATAAATAATACCTTTGGATACGTACGCTGAACAGATGGCGTCCCGCGTCTTTATTTCAGATTGATACATGGGTTTTTTTGTTGTGGCGTCACCTATTTATCTACGTCCCACAAAGTAGAATGTGACACAAGGTCGGAAGGTTGGAATTTTCACTCTAGAGGAAGAGTGAGGTGAATCTCAAAAAATTGCATGGGCAGGGCGCCTCAGACAGTAAGCAATAAACTTACTCCTCCCCAAAGAGGGGAGGCAAAGCATGGGAGGGGGTTAACCTCCCATAACTGCACAGGACAGTCAGAACAGATACTACACTTTGATCTTAGCCAAAAGACAAAGTATTATTTACTCCTCTCCAGGAGTTAGGCACAAGGCCAATTTTATCCTACTCCCACAAGTAAGATGTGACCCAAGGTCGGGTCGGAAAGTGGGGGTTGAAAAGCCAGCGCCCGAGAGGTGAGCACTCTGACCATCAAAAATTGCCTGGGCAGCCCCGTCGGCATTCCCCGGTAGGGGCGCCTCAAGCAGTAAGCAATTAACTTACTCCTCCCCAAAGAGGGGAGGCAAAGCCTGGGAGGGTGGACCTCCTAGAACTGCACAGGACAATCCCATAGACCGGCGTAAATCAAGCCCCGAAGGCCAAGACAATACCAGTCCATGGGGTGTAGTATCCATCGGAACAGATACTACACTTTGATCTTAGCCAAAAGGCCAAGTAAAGCATCCGAAATTCAAGCAGTTAATACTATTACCTCAAAATAGCACAGTGTTACGTCATTAACTACACATCGTTTCAATTTGTTAGATTATCTAAGGCTGCATCAGTCGCGGTTTGCTTTCAGGCTCTTCTGGGCTAATTGTGCAGGTTATAATTTATCGATGTATCATTAGTTACTTACACAAGTTAAGTTTGGTGAGGTCGAATAGAGTGGCCCGGCTGAGCCAAAACATTGCCGAGGTTCTATTGCGTGTCTCCATGGTTACCAGACTAACCTAATCAATTCAACTGTTAGTCCGACAATATTTCACCTTTTTACAAAACATTAAAGTGCTCAACCCTTTCCCATCGACACAGTCAGCGTATTATCTCTATATAAGGTTAGGTATGGGTGTATGTTTATATATTTATATGTATAGGATTCACTTCTAAACTAATTAATCGATCTTTATGAATTTTGGAACACAGCTGCTAGGCGTAAGAGGTCATAATGTGGGCTATATTTAGCTTAATTTGTTTTTATGCGAAGGGGTTAAAAGGAGGTGGAAGCCTAGATCTCCGATTTTTGTGAAATTTTTACAATAGGTATTATACATCAATTAATAAATATTCCTCAACTTTCAGTTTCTTTAGAGTATTTTAAAGGGGTTTTAGGAGGCATAATATGGCCCCCATTTGAAAATTTGAATGTTTCAAATTTGCATTATAATTCATCCGTTGTCATTAGACACCAGATAAGTAAGATTCCGTAAATTTCAATTTCTTCTTAACACCCCTTAAATTTTAGACATAAAAAAAGAATCAAAATCATGTAATTGATTTTGATCAAAGTTAGAATACGGATTCTAAACATAAGGGTCAGTAACATTATATATTGATTTTAATGTTCGTAAGGGGCCATAAAATGTGGTGCAAATGTGTTCCGTTCGGAGAATTAATCTCACCCGTTCTGTAACGGGTGTTCTTCTCACACTTTCATAAATGTCTTTAAAGTCTTTCTAAACATCTGCGTCAATAAACTTTTTAATTGCGATAGAATTTTAACTGGAATATACAATGCACTTTTTAGATTTAGTTATTAATCTTTTTTCGATGTAATAACACCAAACTTTTTTTTGTTTTATTCCTTCCTTTATATTGTATTCGCAGGACTAACCGGCGTTGCCTAGGGCCATAAAAAAATATATAAAAAAATGAAAAGTGTGTGTAACATCTTTATATTAAAACTTCTATATCTCTGCCTTTCTCAATCCGTTTTTCTCTCTTTCTTTGTCTTTTCTATATCCCTCCCCCTCTTTCACCTCCGCCCAGATCATTCATCTCTCTTGTTTTAATGTATTAAAAATAATAATGTAAGTCATTCACCTCTTCTTTATATAATAGATAACATTGAAAATGGTTGAAAAAATTGACCCCCGCCCCCACGAAACCTGGACCAGTTGACCCGAAAGAATGAATAATTGTTTTTACATTTAAAATATTATTCATCCAGGGTAACGCTGATCTAGAATATATCAACTTTGTGGGTGTTTGTTTTGTAGTTTTTTTTTTAATTTTTAGCTAAACATACACACACATACACACAGACAACTGCTCTTTATATAATAGATTACCTTATAAATAAAGTAAAGCCAGTTGTTCATCGCTACATTAGTGCTCAATAGCTTTTTTCCTACACGCTACATAAAAAATCTGGCAGTCAGATAAAAGCGCATATTGGTTTGCGTTGTTTGCGATAGACTTCTTCATTTTTCCTTTGTTTACTAATGTCATAGAGGAAGTCGGAGGAAATAACACTTTTTTAATATTATTTTACCGTGTGTTTGAGATTTTCCTAATACTCTATTTTTTATATTAGTTTTCCATGAGTGTTAAAGATTTTCCTAATACTCTATTTTTGATATTAGTTTTCCGTGTGTGTTAGTGATTTTCATAATACCTTATTTTGGATATTAGTTTTCCATGAGTGTTAAAGATTTTCCTAATACTCTATTTTTGATATTAGTTTTCCGTGTGTGTTAGTGATTTTCATAATACCTTATTTTGGATATTAGTTTTCCATGAGTGTTAAAGATTTTCCTAATACGCTATTTTTGATATTTGTTATCCGTGTGTGTTAGTGATTTTCATAATAACTTATTTTGGATATTAGTTTTCCATGAGTGTTAAAGATTTTCCTAATACTCTATTTTTAACATTTGTTATCCGTGTTTATTAGAAATTTGTCTAATACTCTATTTTTGATATTAGTTTTTAGTGTGTGTTAAGGATTTTTCTAATGCTCCATTTTTAATATGACTTTTTCGTAAGTGTTAGAGATTTTCCTAATACTCTATTTCTGATATTAGTTTTCCGTGTGTGTTAGGGATTTTCTTAATACTCCATTTTTATTATTAGTTTTCCGTGTGTGTTAGGGATTTTCCTATTTTCCGTGCTTGTTACGGATTTTCCTAATACTCCATTTTTAATATTAGTTTACCGTGTGTTTTAGGGATTTTCCTCATACTTCATTTTTAATATTAGTTTTCTATGAGTGTTTCAGATTTTCCGAATACTTTATTTTTAATATTAGTTTTCCGTGTGTGCTAGGGATTTTCCTAATACTCCATTTTTGATATTAGTTCTCCGTGTGCACTAGGGATTTTCCAGATACTTCATTTTTAATATTAGTTTTTCGTGAGTTTAGAGGTTTTCCTAATACTCTATTTTTAACATTTGTTATCCGTGTTTGTAAGAAATTTGTCTAATACTCCATTTTTTATTAGTTTTCCGTGTGTGGTAGGGATTTCCTGATTACTTCATTTTAAATATTAAGTTTTCGTGAGTGTTAGGGATTTTCTAATACTCTATTTTTTATATTAGTTTTTGTGTGTGTATGGGATTTTTGAATGCTATATTTTTAATATTAGTTTTCCGTAAGTGTTATTGATTTTCCTAATATTCTATTTTTGATATTAGTTTTTGTGTGTGTTAGGGATTTTTTGATGCTCTATTTTTAATATTAGTTTTCCGTAAGTGTTATTGATTTTCCAAATATTCTATTTTTGATATTAATTTTTGTGTGTGTTAGGGATTTTTTGATGCTCTATTTTTAATATTAGTTTTCGTAAATGTTATTGATTTTCCAAATATTCTATTTTTGATATTAATTTTTGTGTGTGTTAGGGATTTTTTGATGCTCTATTTTTAATATTAGTTTTCGTAAGTGTTATTGATTTTCCTAATATTCTATTTTTGATATTAGTTTTTGTGTGTGTTAGGGATTTTTTATGCTCTATTTTTAATATTAGTTTTCCGTAAGTGTTATTGATTTTCTTAATACTCTATTTTTGATATTAGTTTTCGTGTGTGTTAGGAATTTTTTGATGCTCCATTTTTAATATTAGTTTTCCGTAAGTGTTAGTGATTTTCCTAATATTCTATTTTTGATATTAGTTTTTCGTCCGTATTAGGTATTTTTCTGATGCTCCATTTTTAATATTAGTTTTCCGTGTGTGTTAGGGATTTCGCGATTACTTCATTTTTAATCTTAATTTTTCGTGAGTGTTAGGGATTTTCCTAATACTCTATTTTTGATATTAGTTTTTCGTGTGTGTTAGGTATTTTTCTGATGCTCCATTTTTAATATTAGTTTTCCGTGAGTGTTAGAGATTTTCCAAATATTCTATTTTTTTTATTAGCTCTCTGTGTGTTTGGGATTTTTCTTAATTTCCATTTTTTTATATTAGTTTTCCGTTAGGGATTTTCCTTATACTTCATTTTTGATATTAGTTTCCGTGGGTTTTTGTAATTTCTTTGTCTATTGTGTCACCTTAGAAATAATTATATAGGTACGAATAACACACACACATACATTATATATATATATATATATATATATATATATATATATATATATATATATATATATATATATAAGTACTGAAAATAGTCTTTGCTACTTTTTATACTTTAATTATTTATTGAGGATGGTTATCATATACATGTAAAGGAGTTGGTAGCAGTGTAAGTGAGTGTCATGCGCACAACCAACACAGCGTGCATAATCTTTTGCGTGTTTATTAAATTTAACTACGTGATATACTCGATGATATCTAAAGATATCAAGGATAAAACAAATTTCAACGTTTGATATTTTCTACAATTTAACTCCCGAATTGTTCTGACAGTATAATTAAAACATCACATGCAGCTCGAATGAATATAAAGAAGTTTTAAGCAAAAAACTCACAACCAAAAATTCTGCTCGCTTATTTATTTTACATTCTATTTCGAATAAGAGTTGACCGGTACAATATTTAACATGTGAGAATGATTTCAACATTTTAACGAGGTTAACTCAACGGAAATGTAGAGTTGTTTAAAATAAATAAATAAAAGCATAACGCGTATTATCATTTGAATTAGTTATCGCCTTAAGACCTTAACCGGTGCTTTAAGTCCTTGAAAAGGTTGATTTAGTTATCCATGCAAATCTGCATCAAAAGGCTCTTTCAAGCTGTCATTTACAGACATAATCAAGCCGAGCGCACATGTGCACGTTACCACACTAGTCACACATGCACATTCACGTGCATCCATATCGCAGAACGCTTAATGTCTTTCTCTTTCAATTAAGGAGACATCAATCAAATTTCACGTGCATATATTTAATTCGAACAAGTTACAGAGGCACACCCTCGTCACAATCATGCAAACATTCAACACAGTGTTTAATGCACCGTCTATATATATATATATATATATATATATATATATAAAGAAAGGAAGGATGAGGATAATCCGACGTAATGGGAAATGAAAAAGTAAAAACCAAAAGATGTTTTTTTAATGTATTCATCAACGTTTCGTCTTTATTTGTAAGACTTTCTCAGGATGATAATTTTAAGAAAAATGTCATGCAAGTACATGAAAATATTGAAAAAAAATTAACTCTCTCAGTGCACTTTTCTCCCATGCATTAGAGCACGATCATGCTTTCAAATTTGAACAGGCTAAAATCACCAATTACATTCACAACAAAGCTCAGCGAAGACTACTAGAAACCGCACTAATCACCGCCTCTAACACCATCAGACAACGTAATGGCTTCTATAATCTATCCCTCTTAATAAGCAAAATTATCGTGACCGAACAAAAACTGAACCTAGATCATGGCTAACCTCTCTTTTTTTTCTTTTTTTTCTCTTCGCTCTCAATTGTACTTACATAAAAGTCCCTGCATACACCTCCACGCACACCCCACATACATTTTCATTCACCACGAATCCAAACCACTTAACCACAAATGACAGCCTGACCAGTGAACAAAATCCAGATACCCTCACAAATATTTAGATATTTAAACCCCTTTTTGTCCTTAATTTAAATTCAAACCATCAACACTGCCTGCACAAAATTACATTTCACCTATGTCTCACCAAAATTAATATTACTTTTCTCCTTCTGTTTCTTTTTCCTTTTTCTCCTTCCTCTCTTTATCATATTCTCAGCACATTTCAACACTTTCCTTCTAACTTACTTATATCCACACATTCCTGACATAGCCAGCTGGTCAACCACTCCTACTCTCCAAAAAATTCACACCTAACCACAACAAAATCTCCCCTCTCCCCCTCCCCCATTTCACCATTTCGACTACTTCTTTCACACTCTTAACCACTTTCAAATCACCTTCATTTATTCAAATATTTTCTAAAACTATGACACTACCTACACACCAAAAACACAGACCCCCCTCCTCTTTCCTCACCCCTCCACTTTCTCACTCATAGCCATCCACATTAATTTCACTCACTCTCACCCCTCCACTTTTTCACTCACAGCCATCCACATTAATCTCATTCCCTGCCACCGACTTCTCTCTGCCCGGACCTCGGTCCTGCGGTCCCAGTAGTGCTACTACTTTTTCTCATCCCCCCATCATGTCAATCCAATATTTTAATGTACTTGCATGACATTTTTCTTAAAATTATCCTCCTGAGGAAGTCTTACAAATAAAGAGGAAACGTTGATGAATACATAAAAAAAACATGTTTTGGCTTTTCCTTTTTCATTTCCCATATATATATATATATATATATATATATATATATATATATATAGTCTTGCGGTCCTAACCACAAAACATAGGTTTTGGGTTTAACAAGGATAGAATTATGTTACTATTTCTCGTGTTTCTCGCATTTACGTGACTTTAACATAATTATTTTTTTATTATTTACTATTAATCGATTATTTAATTAAATAAACAAATACAATAGTGTAAAGTACTAAAACGAGATTTAAAATTATAATTTAAAAAAATACCTACGAAATTAAATCCACCAGAATGCATTTCGGTTTCTTCGTAAAGAAGTCATCTGTTTTAATCTTTTGTTAATAGGTAAAATAAAATAAGATTGAATTACTTCGTGACCCTTCGAAATGTAAAAGTAATTTGAAAGCCTTTAAAGTAAACTGGCAGTTACAAAGTCATTTCTAACTTTAAAGTATTTAGTAAATCCTCAGGTATTAAAATATCATTTTTGAGAAGTTTGGCAAGTTATTTTCATTCAATGATCAAACAATACAGTAACAATTTAATTTAACTTTCTAAATCGTATTTTTCAAATAAAATTTTTTTCTTTTGTAAAAAACAAAACAAAAAACAAACAGACGGTACGGTTCAGAAAAGGCAAAATGGAGCTCTGAAAGCAGAAGGGTACCAAATTGAAATTTGAATTTGGGAAGTTAAAACCTACACAATCGAAAAATGGTCTCAAATGCACAGTCTACCATTTTCTTTCTTCATATACAATAATTATTAATTATAATTAATTTTTAAGAACACAAGTTTTCTTTTCAGTTTTCATTTATTAGAAAATCAACGAGAGTTGAAACAATTCTTTAAAGTTATTGTTTAACTCATTAAAATTAGACTTAAGTTAAAGTTTATTATATTATTCCATGAAAAATGCCAGTATACTGAAATCATATGCCCTTAATAGGGTTAAGATGAAAATACATATACACTAAATGTACAAAAGCAAGGAAATTCCCAAATTTTTACACTTTTATTGTCATTAAGGGTATGCGAGCACAACAGGGCTATGTATTTTACTGGTAGAAAATTTTCTTCAGCGCACCTCACACACTTCATCCACTCATGCATAGAGATTTATACTGTAGGGTTGTGATAATGAAATGGCTTGGTTGATATATAGTCCTACCCTTAATGACAATAAAAGTGTAAAAATTTGGGAATTTCCTTGCTTTTGTACATTTAGTGTACATGCATTTTCATCTTAACCCTATTAAGGGCATATGATTTCAGTATACTGGCATTTATCATGGAATGTCACTACTTTTGTAACGGCTATGCCTCAAGAAAATGATAATTTTAAAGGATTTTTTTTGTGAATTTTCTGGAAAACTAAGGCATATGGTAAACTGAAATTAAAATGCCATCAACTAGACCCTAGAACCTCTATCTCTGCCAAAAACCAGCTGAATCCATCAAATAGTTGATGAGATACAGGGTGGCACATACGTACGTACGTACGTACACACGGATAACACAAAATCACTCCTGACCTTTCTGGATCTCTGGGTTGCCTTGACTAATGATGCTGAAATTTTACACACTTATAGAACCTATCAAATGAAAATTTTGTGCAAAGTTTTAAATAATTCGGTTTATTGGTTTTTTAGTTATGACTGATCAAAGAAATGAGATTTCTAGCATAGGTCGCTTTTGAAGTCTATTACGGGATAGAGCGCTATCGCGCCTCCCTTGATTACAATAAAAGGAGAGGCCGATCATGGATTTAAGACCAAATTAAAATAACATTTGATATAGACTAGACTAGTCTTATCTTTCTTTAAAAAAAGATTTGTGCATTGTAGTAATTAATATCATTTTATTTAGTAACGTTTTGGGTTTAGAAACGTTCTTGAATTCTTTTTTATATATTTTTATATCTTCTTTGTATAAGTGCACCTCTTCGCGCGCATCCAAGCTTTTATGGGTGTTTTGCTTATATGTGAATGCGTGTCCTTATATTTCTGTATGCGTGTCTGTTCATTCATTACTTTTAATTCTTTACCTTCCATTTCGGTCGTCTGCGCGTGTTGCCGTGTTCGTGATCATCCAGTGTGGCCTCATCAGTTTTAATTAGCTGATATAAACACTTTTCTTCGCCAAAAAAGAAGGCTGAAGACTTCTTGAGACCTTGAGGGAGTTTAATTCTCTGGATAACATTTCACCTGCGAGAGAGACCAGATTTCTCTAAACGAATTAGTACTTAATTGCTGGGGGCAAATTGAGGGACAAAACGAGCAGACTTTTCAAAGGGGGGGGGGGGTATTTTCGCCTGTTGGCGTTTTAAAGACTTCCTTTAAATTATCACATCGTTATTTGCGTCCGTCTCGTTAGCTCTCTATTAACCAACTGTCTGAACTATGGCTTTCTTCTTGTCCCCAAAACACATCACACGTTTACTCGATTGTTTTTAACTTCTTTGATTTCAATGTTTTGCTTTCTCGACCCACACTTCGTCTATCTGATTATTTACTCGTGGGAACAGATTTACTTCCCAAAGTTTTTTTTTTTTTAAAGTTTTTTTTTTAACATAGTTCACCCCAAACAAGGCAGACCGCCACTGTAGACGTAAGGGGCTACAGAGAAAAAAATGGTGATGTTTTTTTGTGTGTGTGTGTGTGTGTGGGGGGGGTAACCTAATTAAGGAGCTGCGCAGCGACATGTCTGTTTACATTAGTTTTAAATTTCTGCATGTCAGTAACGCCAGGAAAGCAGGGAGCAGGGAGGGAGTTTCAGAGTCCAGCAGCACGAGGAAAGAAGCTTTTGGAGTAGAAAGCTCTTCGGCATCTGGGGGCCTCTACAGTGTATGGATGGGATTTGTCAGATTGTCGGGTTGGTCTAGTGAATTTACGTCGTGGGGGTACCAGAGTAGCAAGCTCATCAGAGCACAATCCATTGAAGTATTTGTAAAACAGACACAAGGAAGCAACACTGCGGCGATGGGACAGGGGCTGGAGCTTGGTGGATAGTGAAGGACCTATCAAGTTGGCGACTCTTTTTTGAACTAGCGGACGATGCACCAGCCCAGATGCGGCAACAGTACTCCATGCATGGGCGGATGGTGGCTTTGTAGAGATATAGGAGACTGGCAGGTGTGAGAAGTTTACTGGCACGGGAGAGGGAGCCCACCTTCTTTGCAGCAGCCCTGGCAATGTTTTCAATGTATTTATTCCAATTCATGTTATCTCTGAAAGTTAGGCCGAGGAGTTTGAATGATGAACTCTCAGGCAGGGTGCTATTTGCCATGACAATCGGTGGTTGAAGAGGTTTCTTGTAGTTATTGAAGGAAAGTAGCTTTGTCTTTGCGGCATTAAAAGTTACCATCCATTTTTGACCCCATTCCACTACAGACTAGAGGTCATTTTCTAAGGATTCAGCCATTGCCTCAGATATGTGCGCGTCGGTTTTGCCCACATGACAAGAGTAGAGTGTGGTGTCGTCAGCAAAAATTCCTATCTCAGTCGCAATGTCGTCAGGGAGGTAATTTATGAAAATCAGGAACAATAGTGGTCCAAGAATAGATCCCTGGGGTACACCATCATTTATGCCATGTTGCTTAGAAGAACGGGGATCGAGTGCAACCTGGATCTGTCGTTTTGTTTGGAAGGATTTAATTATATTAAATATTTGTCCAGTAATACCATATGAGTGCAGTTTTATGAGAAGCCCTTCATGCCAGATCTTGTCAAGGTCTTGGATATATCGATCGCTACCGCCCTAGCTTCACCTGCCTTGTCCAGTGTATGGTATATGCGTTCAGAGACGACCGTTAGGATATCTGCAGTAGATCGTGCTTGTCTGAATCCGTTTTGATGATCAGAAAGAAGTTTAGCATTAACTAAGTGCGCCTGACTATCGCTAGATTGATTAATGATTCAAAGATTTTAGCAAAGATCGGGAGTAGACTGATTGGACGGTAGTTTAGAGGATCAGTTCTATCTCCAGAATTCTTGAAGACTAGTACCACAGAGGCAATCTTCCAACTATCAGGGACACAAGCTTCAGTAAGGCATTTGTTGTATAGTTTTGAGAGGACAGGGGCCAGCTCAGCAGAGCATTTCTTTATTACTATTACTGGTATAAGATCAGGCCCACAGGCTTTGGAGGTGTCAAGGTTTTTTATGATGTCTCTCACCTGAGACAGTGTGATGACTAGGTTCTCAAGTGTGGCTTCAGTCCGCAATGGGAATTTAGGGAGGGGGTTGTTTGCCGAGTCCAGAGTGGAGTTTAAGGCGAAACGCTGGGCAAGTAGTTCAGCCATCGTTGTGATTTGATAGCGGGGAATTGTCGATTGTCCATTGTTAATCACACTATTGTAAATTTTCCAGAAATCACGAGTACCTAGTTTCTGTGACTGAATGCGTTTTTTTTGGTTATCTCTGTATACCTCCTCTTTGCGTCATCTATCGCTTCTTTGCAATCATTTCTTGCCTCTACAAATTTTTGTCTGTTCGCAGTTGACTTATGGCGGCCGCATTTTCGGAATGCCTTCTGCCTCTCATCAATAGCAGCTGCATATTCTGAGATGAACCATTGAAAAGAGTGGGGTTTGCTGAAGAATTTTCGCGTGGGGACATAAGTTCGTGTCAGCTCAACCAGTACTTAAACGACCGATGTCAACATTTATACTAGCTGACTTACTCTTATTCGACATAGGGTTCTGCATAATGTGACATAATTTTCTCTCTTATAAAAAACATATCTGAACTTGAATTCCTTATTGACCGACCATGAACGTGACTATCCACTAATCGTAGTTAACTACCTGTTTTTTTTTTCTTCTTAAATAATTATTCAACACAAAGAAAAAACATTTTTCTGGTTAGACCAGAAAATATAATGTAAAAAAAACACGGCTATTCTCTCTTTAAAATACAAAGAATAACACCGAAAATACATCAAAATTACATCAAACAATGAATAACAAAAATAGATGAAAAAAAAACTACTCCATTTTCATCGAAACAGCTAAAAAAAAATGCATCTGCAATATTTCACCTAACTGGAAAGAAATAATGACAAGGAAAAAAACATTAAAATTACTAATTCACACAAACATTATACTCTTAGAGCGAAAAGGTTCACACATAATCACATTTTTATATACTTTTTTAAACTCAGAGCAAGAAAATTCAATATATATTTTCAAATCTCTTTTTCCTAATGGCATTAATAATTATCATGAAATACAATTCGCCTTATCTACTCTCTCTGTCTCCATCACCCTTCTCTCTCCTTCTCATTTTACGAACGTGACAGTGAAATTATTTTTAAACAATGTGTCGTTGGGCGCCGTCACATCTCGCCTCTTTCTCTCTCTTCATTCCACTTTCCCATTTTTAATATGGACAGTGAAAATATTTAGAAACTAAATAGATAAAATAAAACAAAAACTTGTCCCAAAGAAACCCCCACTTTTTCCTCTCTCTCACTCTTATTTTTATCTCTCAGTCTCCAACCCCCTCGCACTCTTTTCCTCTCTTTCTCTACTCATAACATTACATTAACGGAGTATGTGCTTCAGAAAAAAAAAGTAATTTCCCTTTTCGCTTTCTTCTCCCTGCCTACCCGTTGTTCTTGGCCTTTTGGCTAAGATCAAAGTGTAGTATCTGTTCCGATGGATACTGCACCCCATAGACTTGTATTGTCTTGGCCTTCGGGGCTTGATTTACGCCGGTCTATGGGTCTGTCCTGTGCAGCTCTAGGAGGTCCAACCTCCCAGGATTCGCCTCCCCTTTTTGGGGAGGAGTAAGTTTATTGCTTACTGCCTGAGGCGTCCCTACCGGGTATTACCGACGAGGCTTCCCAGGCAATTTTTAATGGCCAGAGTGCTCACCTCTCGGGAGCTGGCTTTTCAAACCCCACTTTCCCGACCTGACCTTGGGTCACATCTTACTTGTGGGAGTAAGATAAAACTGGCCGTGTGCCTAACTCCTGGAGAGGAGTAAATAAATACCAGTCTGTCCCATCCCCAGCGTACCCACACACGCCACGCCACCCCGAAATGGCCGACAATTACAAACAAAAACCCCAAAAATAATAAATTAAAAAAAAAACAACAGAAAAAGATAATACAATTTCTCATAATTAAAATGTCACTATTGAGCATGCGAGTGTGCGCGAACGGGTCGCCCCTTTTCCGACACCTCCACTCTTTTAATTATTTTAACTTTTAAAAAGTCTCGTTTTGTCCACTTTTTTCCGTCTTTTAAAATTCTTTTTCTCACTCTAAATTATAAAGTCATTCGTTCCTTTTTATCGTCTCTCTTTCTTTTCTCTAAATACAATGTTCGACAAATTACGTCATACTTTTTTCTTTTCTTATTGTTTAACTAACTTCAGACAATATCTATTAAATTTCTTTTTTGCTTTCTTTTTTTGTTTAACTAACTTTTAAAATGTCCATTAATTGTTCTCCATCTATTTTATCTTTCCTTTCTTTCTACTTTATTTTTCTTTTAACAAGTTCGTTCGACATCTACGTCTTTTTTCTTCTTTTTCTGTCTTTTTTTACTCTTTTTTAAACAATAAGTCGATAATTAACAACCCGTAACAATCTATAAAACCTGGAAAGATACTCAACATACCTTGTGCCCTTCTGTTTCTATTTCCTTTTCCCCCTTTTTTCTTTCTTTTTCTTCTCTTTTTTCGTCCCTGTCTCACTTTTTTTTCTATTTCTCTCTTGTCTCTGTCTTCTTCCTTTGTTATTAACGTCGACTCCTTTCTACATGTTTAATGTTCTTCTAAACCCCGCGTTTTCGTCATGGCAAACCCGGTTCTTAAAGTTCCCTCATGGGGAGAGCTTTAAGCATGGCACCAAATCGACATATCTAACGTTTTTCTTTTTAAAATGTTCTTATGTTCTTCTATATAAAGTTAAGACATTTTCCCCTGTGCCTTCAGCAAGAGTAAGAAAATGACCACATGCATCACAGGCTACTAAACTCACTACTATATTAAGCTTATTCACTCGAGCGTGTTCTTTTTATAAATTTGTGATTATTTTCTCCATCTAACATTAAATATTACTTTTGGTTCCCCATCGTAGACTCTCCCCAAAACATACTCCGTAGAGTTGGTAGCAAAAACGTTTCCCTCTAATATATTACTATTAACATTGTCCCCATTTACACCGGGGGACTAATAAACAACGGATACTTTATAAAAACGTAACCCGTATTATTTTCTATTCATCGTCCATTAATTTAATACATGATACAATACATTCCGCACTAATTTAATAGACGCCCCCTCACAACCCGCTGATTTTCGAGAATATCGGATTACGTTATTTCTAACTATTACGTATAGACTTATTATCATTCCAATTTTTACGGAAAACATTTAACGAACACAATTACTTATAATGTTTCGTGATCCAAAATAGCGGCTACAATCTCTTCATCTAATCGACTTTAGACATTTTCCTTATCACTCTTCGTTTGCTTCAGGTATAATTTAATTTATTAACTTAAACACTTAGACAATTTCATACATAACACCTTTAAGACTTAAAAATCTTCCAAATACTTACAGCGTAAAACGACTTTGAATCGAATTGTTTTTTTGTTATTTGTTTTTTTTTTGGGGGGGGGGAACACTCAAATAACCTTAAACTAATCCTATTCTAAGTTTTTAGTTTAATTCGGCAAAAAATCTGTTTGGTTCGGTTGGGTTCAAATTCTGTAAAAGCGGTCATTGAAGGAGATATCCTTCTACACTGTGGCAATTTGTATTTTTGTTACACTCCGAGGTAAACATTTTCTTGGGTACATAGATTTTCTACAATTCAAAAGCGACATTTGTTTTTATGACCTATTTGCGTTCGATCATTAGTTTACACATTTTATTTCATTCTTTTACATTTATACCGGGCAACGCCGGACGACGGGTACCCGCTAGTTTAATATATTTTCATACATTATTTTAATAAGTGCACCTCTTCGCGCGCATCAAAACTTTTATGAGTGTTTCGGTGAGTTATATGTGAATGCGTGTCCTTATATTCGTTATGCGTGTGTGTTCATTCATTACTTTTAATTCTTTACCTTCCATTTCGGTCGTCTGCGCGTGTTGCCGTGTTCGTGATCATCCAGTGTGGCCTCATCAGTTTTAATTAGCTGATATAAACACTTTTCTTCGCCAAAAAAGAAGGCTGAAGACTTCTTGAGACCTTGAGGGAGTTTAATTCTCTGGATAACATTTCACCTGCGAGAGAGACCAGATTTCTCTAAACGAATTAATACTTAATTGTTAGGGGGGCAAATTGAGGGACAAAACGAGCAGACTTTTCGATGAGGATGGGTATTTTCGCCTGTTGGCGTTTTAAAGACTTCCTTTAAATTATCACATCGTTATTTGCGTCCGTCTCGCTAGATATCTATCGACCAACTGTCTGAACTATGGCCTTCTCCTTGTCCCCCCAAAACATCACACGTTTACTCGATTGTCTAATACTTCTTTGATTTTAATGTTTTGCTTTCTCGACCCACAGTTCATCTATCTGATTATTTACTCGTGGGAACAGATTCACTTCCCTAAGTTCGTGTCAGCCTAACCGATTCATGCCAAAATTCATACTAGCTGACTTACTCTTATTCGACATTTCTTCAAATGTCATGTAGTTTCTTCATTTTGCTATCAGAGAACTGGCAAAACAAAAACGAAAATAAAAAACTACCGTGAAATTTTCAAGAAGTCTTCAAAAAAAAATTCACCACAAAAGAAAATTTCTTACAATGATAATACATAACTTACTTATCACCCCTTGAGACCAATCATCTCCATACCATAAAATAAAAAATAAAAAATATATATACAACATAGCCACCCTCCCCAAGAGCTTTCCAAAATTATATTTAATTTTATATACAACATAACAATCTCGGATCTATTGCACATACTACAACTACATCTCCCCTACCAATCCCAATACAGCCAAAACCCATACCCCCTTAACCCCATTCACCACAAATATAATACTAATCAGTAGATACCCATCTCCTTTTAACATTTCTAACATGGTATGAATCCCCTAATTAAACACCTAGAAATATAACTATCAAACCCCACAGAATTAAAGGAATTATGGATGCTTCAGACCTAACCCCCTCCGTCTCACACAGACCCTATAATAGATTCGTAAACTTTATTAGATAAGACCAACAGAATTAACTAAATACATAAACCCAACACAAATGCATATGACAATGATAGTTAAAACATTAGATATCCCTTAGATGAACCCTTCCACCGACAAAATATACCCTCCGTCAACATCCAGCCATTACATAACAATTAATCCACTCAAATACAAATCACCCCATATATGAAAAATATTATGAAAATATTATATAAAAATATATTTTGGGAAAATACAAAACTTAAAATAATGAGCAAAAAATAAAAAATAATAAATAAACAAATAATTGTTTTAATGAATCCCACTCAGAGCCTAATCAATAAATTATGCCACTCAGTTATCTCTAAAAATAAACACACATTTGAAGCAGTAAAACAGGCAACACCTATTATAAATAATTAAATTAATTTTAATAAAACTTAATTACGATTAAGACCCATATATTATATTTAATCTTGACCCAGTACTTATTTAAAAAATAAACATCAACAATGCACCGTTTTTAAACGATGAATTCAGACGCCATCCCGCTTTGTTTTCGGTTTTTTTTTTCAGGACGATCTTTAAAAATACAAAACTACAAATAAATAAATAAATAAATAAATAAGTAAATAAAATATAAACAAAATAAAACCTTTAAACAAATAAAATAAATAATAAATCCGATACATAAAATTAACCCCGGTATCCCTTCAAAAGGAGACGTCAGTATTACACCGATTTTAAACGATGAATTCAAACGCACCCCTCGTTTGTTTTCATTTTTCAAGACACCGAAAATCTCCTACGATCTATAAATGATCTTCCAAATACAACCCTTTAAATAAGAATACAAAACTACAAATAAATAATTAAATAAAACACTTAGTAGAATAAAATAAAACCTCTTAAAACACACACTATGAATAATAAATAAAATAAAACTCAATAATTCCCAACCAATATATTTTTCCCAACGAGACATCTCAGTAATGCACCTGCAATGCACCGGTTTTTATCGATAAACGCCATTTCTCATTGTGTTTTGACCTCATTTCAGTACGCTGACGAGTCCCTTGGGTAAAGACTTTTAAAAAAAATTAAAAAGTCAACCCAAGTCTAGATGAAATATGCGGTACGATTCTGAAATATGTAACATATAGTTTTCAAATAAATTATATATATATATATATATATATATATATATATATATATATATATATATATATATATATATATATATATATAAGAAAGATGTTTGAAGCCTAAGAATGCATTTTTTTTAAATAAATAGTAATTTATTTAAAGTAGTCCCAAATTTTCGACGTAATACGTCTTCGTCAGGGGTACAAGACATTTTTTTTTCATAGAGACATGTTTATCGCTAGTAGAAGGTAGAATCCGTAAGATGTTGATTCGGTAATAGTTCAAATGTCGAAGTCTTTTAGGGAAAGATGCGCGGACACGCATTAAAGATAAGAAGATATGTTGGTCTCCCATTAGAAAGCATTCAATATTGAAATGTAAGAAAGATGTTTGAAGCCTAAGAATGCATTTTTTTTAAAAATAAATAGTAATTTATTTAAAGTAGTCCCAAACTTTCGACGTAATACGTCTTCGTCAGGGGTACAAGACATTTTTTTTTTCATAGCGACATGTTTATCGCTAGTAGAAGGTAGAATCCGTAAGATGTTGATTCGGTAATAGTTCAAATGTCGAAGTCTTTTTTTTTATAGTAATTTATTTAAAGTAGTCCCAAATTCTTCAAACATCTTCAAACATCTTCATCAAAGGCTTCAAACAAAAATGTCTTGTACCCCTGACGAAGACGTATTACATCGAAAATTTGGGACTACTTTAAATAAATTACTATTTATTTAAAAAAAAATGCATTCTTAGGCTTCAAACATCTTTCTTACATTTCAATATTGAATGCTTTCTAATGGGAGACCAACATATCTTCTTATATATATATATATATATATATATATATATATATATATATATATATATATATATATATGATTTTTTCCTTTTTTCTTTTCCCATTGAGGAGTAGCAATTTTCGGCGATTCCTATCATCTTCATCTGCCAATTACGAAATACAAACATATAGGAGAGATGTGATGACCGTTATTTAGTAACGCGTATAAAAGTTAAGTTGCGTTCGTTTAAAATTTGGACTCAATTGTTTTTTTTCTTTCTTTCTGCATGGATTTCTTTTGTCCGTGTGAAATTGAAGTGTATTATAAAATGTATTATCAACTTTTCTCGAACAAAAGAAATGTATGCATGAAGGAAACAATTTTTTAAACGAATACAACTTGTACACAGTCATATCTCTTCTATTTGTTCGCATTTCGAATTTGTCTGGTGAAGGTGAGAGGAAACGCCGAAAATTCCCAGTTCCCAATGAGGAAAGAAAAATAGAAAAAACTGTGAATATAGTAACCATGCTTCTAAATAAGTTTTAAAAAATACTGAGCGGATTTAATAAACAAAACGATGAGTTACAGTTGTTTATAACTAAGTTGTTTTTGTTATTTATTTCCTACAATAACACACACATACATACATACATACATATATATATATATATATATATATATATATATATATATATATATATATATATATATATATATATATATATATATATATATATAAAGATAGATGAAAAAAGAGTGATAAACAAGTACGAATGTCCAGATTTATTTCAAACTTCAATTGTTCAATGCAAGGTATATTCTGTAATAAAATTATGTTTATTATTTTTTTCTTTAGCCAAGGCTTTTCAAAGATCGAAATCTTATCATCAGAGGAATTATATAGATAGATAAGTTGTCAGTGCCAACTTATTTATCGATATAATTCCTCTGATGATAAGATTTCGATATTTGAAAAGCCTTGGCTAAAGAAAAAATAATAAACATAATTTTATTACAGAATATACCTTGCATTGAACAATTGAAGTTTGAAATAAATCTGGACATTCGTACTTGTTTATCACTCTTCTTTCATCTATCTTTATAATTGCTCTAACTCGTATATTGAGCTGAACCATTTCACTATAGGTTCTATCTACTAAAAGTTTACTTTTAGTTTCATATTTGATTCTACACACACACACACGCACACACACACACATATATATATATATATATATATATATATATATATATATATATATATATATATATGCGTGGATGTAATCAGTCGATGGAAAATCCTAAGCAAACAATTGGTTGAAAAAATAAATAAATGGGTAACTTACTATTTCGAACTGAGTGGTTTAGAAGATTTAAGAAGCAAGGTAAATCCAAAATTTCCCTTTTTTTTTTTAACTTTTAGGATATTCTAAAGGTAATTTTCAGAAGCTTTCTTCTTTTAAGCCCTCAATGAAGTGTGAACAGAATTTTGAAAATGGTGAACTCAATCGAATGTTTTCGGATCTGGGCACATATTGTAGTGTTATGTATGGGCGTTTGATATATATATATATATATATATATATATATATATATATATATATATATATATATATATATATATATATATATATATATAAGTGAATGAACCGTTATAACAACACCACGTCCATTTTCCATCCTTACGGACTGCTACAAACATACGGAACTATTACAACTTCTATTCATACTCTGAAGATGCTAGTTGTCTAGCGAAATTATTAGTCAAAAAGTCAAAGTATAAAATGAAAAAGAAATAAAATCTGTTCTGATTTTATTTTATTAATAAATATCGCATCTAAACATGCTTTTAAAGGCTTATAACCTCATTTAAAATTAAGTTCTTAAAAAGTTGCTTAAAAAGAAAAAATATAATCTTACCTATTCTAACATATATATTTATATATATATATACATATATATATATACATATACATACATATATATATACATATACATACATACATATATATATATATACATATTTACATATACATATATATATATATATATATATATATATACATACATATACACATACATATATATATACATACATATACACATACATATATATATACTTATATACACACACACATATATATATATATACATATACACACACACATATATATATATATATATATATATATATATATAGAGAGAGAGAGAGAGAGAGAGAGATGTTATATATATATGACAAAATATAATTTAAATGACAATAGATACACTTCGATAATAAAAGAACATCTACGAAAAACTCGTATGTCATGACACAGCTTATAATCCGCATTTAAGATATCATATTGAATACGGTTATCAATTATAGTCACTAAAAGCTTGTCATCGAAACTGGAAGATGATGCTGGATCGAGTGGAAGAGAGAGTGAAAGTGCACAGAGGTTATTGAAGATGGGTTATTAAGAGAGGTTGGGTTTCATAATACTTTTAGAATGTAGAATGCGGGGTGATATTATTGAATCCTTTAAATTTTTCTATTAATATTTAATAGAGAAATATCAATTTGCTTGCTCAGGAGCGTTTCTTTACTGAGAGAGTTAATAATGACTGGACAAAATTGCTGCAGCATCTCAAGAATGTAACATATGCAAATATTTTTTGAAATAGCATTGATCGATTTATTGATTATAGTATAAAGAATAGGTGGAATGGACAACATCATTGGGAGATTTCAGGTGATCTTTCTAAAGGACCTTGTAAAGATTTGCGGACGCCTAGGCAGTATATATTTTATCGCACAAGCAAAGGCCCAAAACGAATGCGATATGTGTGCAATGTCATTTATTTAATGGGAACCCGGTAAGGTTCATGCCCAGTTGGATTGTGTGCGTAAAAACGCGCACATAGGTCCACAAAAACTAGAAAAGAGTGTGTGAGGAGGTTGAGAGAATGTCTTACATACCCTGGATTTTGTGGGTGCATAATACGCATGAGGGTCGGTGAGT
>OY744526.1:73077906-73097906 GCA_963556195.1 Sepiola atlantica | reverse complement strand
AAATGAAAAAGGAAAACCAAAAAATGGATGTTTTTTATGTGTACATCAACGTTTCGTCTTTATTTATAAGACTTCATCAGGATGATAAAATAGAGTGCTTGCATGACATTTTTTCTCTATTTTATCATCCTGATGAAGTCTTATAAATAAAGACTAAACGTTGATGTACACATAAAAAACATCCATTTTTTGGTTTTCCTTTTTCATTTTCCCATATATATATATATATATATATATATATATATATATATATATATATATATATATATATATATATATATATATATAGCCAGCGTTTCGATCTGAATACAAATAGAAAGTGAAAAAAAGGGAAGCTCGCATTAATATCGCCCCCCCCCCCAAAAAAAAACCGGACGTGAAGAAAAAGATCAAAGAAAGAAAGAAAAAGAGAGAAAAGACAAAATGAAATCCAGTCCAAGGTTGCGTCAGCAAAAATCGGTCACTTTCACGGCCATCGCAGGGGAGGCCAGAGCGCTGGAAAATGACGTCATGCTATAAAGTAACAAACGAGATCTGTCGAACAGACTATGGGCATTATGACCCCTTCCTTTCACTTAAAAATGTATCAAATTCAGGAAATCAACGAATTTTAATGACATTTTCAGTATTTATTAATTAACGATCCCGGAATATAATTCACCCATTACTTTATTAGAAATCTTAGTGATCTTAGTAATCTTTATAAGCGAAAGTAATCCCCCACTCTAAATTCCCAAAAAATAATTTTTTCAGGGAGTTCACACGTAATCGCCTAAAATTATAGAATGCCATTTTGGGCGGAGGAGGGGGTAGCTGAGGGTGCTGATCTACTTTTAAAAGAAGATATAATTTATTTTTGATTTGACAACATGTTTCTCTTTTATGCATTGTATCCAACATTTTGATAAACTCATTGTGAGATTTTCATCTATATTTCTCTCTTGTACCATGTTTTCTGTTTATCCACTTGTGCCATTTTCACTGTGCCATTTTTTCCGGTTTCATTTTTACCTGTGTCATTTTTGCCTAAATTCACTCTCGACTGTTCCTATTTTTGTAAGGTAGCAAACTCAGAAACTGAGCAGAGGGTGAAATACCTATTTTCTCCATTCATTGATCAAGTTAGTTTTGGTGAATAGTAAGTGGATGCTTAGTACAAATGCTCGGTAGAGGGTTGTCCCCCTTTGTCCTTCCTTGGCTATGATTATGGGTGTGAGCTGTCTAGAGGCTTTAATGTCTATTCAGCATACATCGATGCTCACTAAAGGACGGTTGCCTCGCTAGTGAAGCGATCTTTAAATGTGTCGTGTAACCATTGCTTCATGAATAAGGAAGGGGGCATTGCGTTCTGGATGTTACGATAAAGGATGAGGCGTTTTGGCTTATCGGGGTTTCTTTCTATGTGTTCTGGCAGTTACGTTACACAGGAAACTGCTAATCTGACGTGGCGAATGAGCTGATAAGATCTTCCTGATTTCACTGAATAAGCTGAGAGAGCAATTTGGTTTTTGGATAGCTGCTCCCTTCCCCATGGGAGAGAGATTGGGGAGTTATATGCGTATACATGTATGCTGTAAAGAAAAAGTAAACCGAAAGAGATTATTAAAACCCAAGTGAATTTGTGTTGTTTCTTTTTATACAATGTTAACGGGAAGAATATGTCGTCTACAAAGATGGAGGATGAGAGAAAACGAATTACTGCGGCTTGTCGTCTACCAAAAAGACTAAAGCTGTCGACGCGAGGATCTATTGTCCGGATAATCTGCGACGATCAAAGATTTGGTCAGTATAGTCCGACAAACAATCATCTTTGACGCCGTCAAACTGACTAGTCCATGCAATGTATGTGGTCTGATAGAATTCTGAGTTTGCCACAGAATCGTCATGACGATGGTGTCGAACTACTAAGATCCGGCCTGTGAAATCCGACCAAAACCCACAGTGAAAACAACAGCAAGCAGACAGAACATCAGCGACTGTAAGCAGTAAAACTCATACACGTCGCACACTTAAGATTTACGAACTAAAAGACTTGAAAGATATATATATATATATATATATATATATATATATATATATATATATATATAGAGAGAGAGAGAGAGAGAGAGAGAGAGAGAGAGAGAGAAAATTATAAACGAATATAACAATGAAAAGAAATTAACAAAAAATATTTAGCAGACACTAAATGACAAGAAAAAATTGAGAGAGTTTTAAACGAAAATATGAACAATCATTTTTTTGTTTGTTTGTTTAAACAAAATACATTAATGGAGACAGTTGTTAGTGAAACGATTTGGGTTCTTTGGTTAAAAAGAACAAGAAAAAAAACACATTTTGGTATTTGTTCAAATGTTAAATGCATGCATGCATTGGTATTGCTTACATTTAAGATAATCGTTGCTATGGACTGTTGGGAATGATTGACGTATGTTTATAAACGTTCTTAACCAAATTTTTTGGAAGTCTTGGAAGTTTTTCAACCATAAAAACTATATTAAAAAGCAAAAAAAAAACACTTTTAATCCCAAGTCCTTCCTTGGAAAACTACTTTGCTTGTCAGTCAAT
Source organism: Sepiola atlantica (assembly GCA_963556195.1). Taxonomy (NCBI): domain Eukaryota; kingdom Metazoa; phylum Mollusca; class Cephalopoda; order Sepiida; family Sepiolidae; genus Sepiola; species Sepiola atlantica. The sequence goes on along the minus strand of OY744526.1, from coordinate 73,095,338 downwards.
TAACTTTTTACAGTCATTATATTAGTTTGCTAATTAATTTACGCTAGTCTTAACATTATTTAAGGGATCATCAGTTGTTTGCCACGAAAAGCTGTTTCTGGAATGTAAAAACAAAACAGTATTTTATCTCATGGCTTCCCAGCAGAGTTGATCAGACACCACTTCCCTTAAAAAAACAAGAACAAAAATGTTTGGATTTTAGATCTAGTATTTTGTTCCAGATTAATATTTTGCTAACTTATTTTCTATATATATTCTTAACGTTTTCCTCACTGGACATTTTGTCACCGAACTCTTTTCTATCTGGATATATTTTGCATTTTGACAACCTTCTCACACACTTACATCCACTTTTTATTATCTTCTCATATTTTTCAAATTTTGAATTTTGGCAAGCTCCTGCCAACTTATCTATCTATGTAAGTCCTCTGATGATAAGATTCCAATCTTTGAAAGTCTGGCTTAAGGAAAGAAAAAATAAACATGCTTTTATTGAATACACCTTGCATTGAACAATTGAAGACTAAATAAATTTGTCATTCTTACATTTTTTATTTCTCTTTTTCATTTATATATATATATATATATCATTATTGTTATTATATAATAATAATGATAATAATAATAATAATAATAATAAGAAGAAGAAGAAGAAGAAGAAGAAACACCACCACCAAAACAACAACAACAACAATAGAATAAAATCCGGAATGATCAGAACTACCAGAATTTGCATCCCCGCTTACCTCTGCAATGAAGAAACCTATACCGAGAACACTTACAAAGCTTTAAAATATCCTCAATTTTTTATCCACAACGCTAAACGCAAAGCCTTTAATATACACAACAAAAAACAGACTAATACTAGCCAAGCATTTCGGACAGGGCTGTTTACCAGATGAGGTTGAAACACCAACAAAACCTGCAACAGAGATAGCTCAAAAAAGTCGTAAAAAATACACTGAAACATTAAAAAATAGGAGCCTTAAAGAGTGGGCAGAACAAAAACGCACCACTTTCTTGATGAGATATCTAAAGAGTATATCGACAAAGAAGGTTCTTTGGACTGGCTTAAAAAAGGCGCCCTCCATTATGATCAGGAAAGGCTTATAATGGTGTCCCAAGACCAAGGCCTTATGACTAATGCATTTAAAAAGATGGCAGGACTTAGTAATGATAGCAAGTGCAGATTTTGCCATACAGAAGTGGAGAGTGTGAATCACTTGATATCAAGCTGCAAAATTATGTTAGCAGATGGCAGCTACACAACGCGTCATGATGGTGTGTGCAAATACATACACTGGAACATCTGTAAAAATCTAAACATCCAATGTAGCACTAAGTCCTGGGAACATCTACTGGAGAGGACTGTGGGAAACGATAAGTATACTATACATTATGAGTATGTGGTTCCTACATCTACCTACCTGGAAAATGCAGCAGTAAATCCGGACATAGTAATATTAAATAAGGCAGAAAGAGAGGCAACACTGATTGAGGTGAGTGTTCCAAATGACAGTGGCTTAAACAGAGCAGAGAGGGAGAAGGTGACAAAGTACCAAGGCCTAATGTATCATATGAAGAGAAACTTGAACCTCAAAAACATCAACATTATCCCAGTTATAATAGGAGCTAAAGGACTCATGAAGAAAAATTTCAAAAAGTCTGGAAAGTATTCCCGGAAAACCAAGTGCAAAAGAAATCCAAATAATTGCACTTAAGGGAACGGCCAAAATCCTTAAACGAGCACTCGGTTGGAGCCTCTAAATAGCAGGTGATAGGCTGGCATTTGGAAGAATGCCCCGTCCCTATGCTAACGAAAACAGAACTAAGAAAATTTTTAAAAAAGAGAGAATACTACAGAGATTTTCCCTCATAACAACGCCACCAACACCGACAAGATTGGTAAAAATAAATCTTATATAGTTATTCCTAATACTCTTATGTCTATTTCCTTACAAAAACAATTCAAATCTGACATCAAAATAGTGTCATCAACTTTTAAAACAATTAAGAATTTACTCAACATTAAACACCGTCCCCATCTACACTCTAAGGACATTTCTTCCCTAGCCGGCATTCACAAAATAAAATGTGCATCATGTCTGATGTGTTTATATCGGCAAGACGGGCAGAAATATAAAATACTGCATTTACAAACATACACGTGACCTCAAACACAGCAATCCTACTAATGTACTAGTCACACACAGAAACACAATTTTGACTTTACAAACTTGCACCCTCCTCTAGACTGAATTCTCTCACTCCTACGCCGCAAATGCATCAAAAGCGCTGTAATCCTTCTCTCATCACCATCTAACGTAAACCTTAGGCTCAGATCTGATTCTTTAACTAAACATCTGGCAAAAATCACACTCAAACAATGGAATATACCTCGTTACTGCCTAACAAATTCCGATCCCGGTTAAAGTACTACTTATTTTTTTTACTGCATTTCATCCATATTTCTATTTCTTCTTTCCTTTGATCCTCCCCCCCCCCTATTCCCAATTAACGTCTTTGGTGCATCGTATAATATTTCAAATAGTTACGCACATGCTGAAAATATCCCGTTGTGAGTGTTCTTTTTTCTATGTTTTGCCGTTATTCAATAAATTTCAAATCTTCACTTTTTCTGAAGACGTTCATTGATCCGAATGAAACCGGTTAATCTCTCGTTTTTATGATTTCTTCCTGTGTTTAATTGTTTTTCCTTTTGTCTTTTTCATACATTCTTTCTCCACAGCATTTTATTTTATCATTTATCATGTATTTTATCCTTTTATATATATACTAGCAAACACTACCTGCCCTCCGGGTGGCAATTATTGACGCTGTAGTCTGATTTACAGAAACCAAAGAAGTAATTTTCATTTGTCATTTTGGTAATTTAGAGGGAATTTTAAAAAAATGATGATTGTCGTAATGTTATTTGATGTATTCCAATATGGGGGAAATATATGGATTCTCCCCACATTACATATTGACATTGTGCCTAACTCTGCTTTCGTGGGAGGAAGTAAATAGGAACAGCAACAACAACAACAACAAATTTATTAAAAAAATGATAAACGCATTAGAAACAGATTAGAAAATATTAATTCATTAGAAACTTAAAAATAAATAAATATGCAAATGAGAGGCTGAGAGGATGATATCATGATGAACGAACTACATACACTGACCCCCCCCTCCCAAAGGAGAGGTTAATACCTGGGAGGATGATATCATGACAACAGAATAGATAGTACACTACCCCCCCCCCCACACACAAAACTGGTAATCCTGAGGAAATGGTATCGTGAGGAACGAATGTATACTGTACGGCCTCCCCCCCCCCGAAGAGGAGGTAATGCCTGGGAGGAATGTATCATGACCAATGAAAATATACTACAGAGAATTAAATAAGCATAAACCGTTTTAATGCCAATATAGTTAGAATAGGTGGAAAAAACTTTTGCATTTATTTATTTAGATAACATTAAAAACCATGGCAAGTTTCATTGTCCACGTGAAACGCCTAAATGAAAATTGGCTGGAAAAATACAGTCGCCATCTTTATAAACAAAAATGAATATGCTGGCTAAGGAAGAACGATAACTTTCATAATTTTCTAGTTAAAAAAGACAAGTTTATTATAAACTTGAGTTATCGTTCTTCTTTAGCTAGTATTATGGTGTACGAACATAAACCACACTGACAGAGGATAATATCATAATGAACGAACACTACTTCCATCCACTCAAAAAGGAGGAAGTAATTCTTGCATGGACGGTCTTATGAGAACAGAACCGATACTGCACTATATTTAAAAGATATTCAGACTACATCGAGTCTTGGGTTTTTTTTTCATTCATTTTCCCTTAAAAACGGAGGAGGTAATTCCTGGGAGGACAGTCTTATGATAACAGAATCGATACTACACTACATCGCCCATTAAAAAATATTCCAATTTAATCCATTTTTTTTGTTATTTTTTATTTAAAAATTCCTCGGCACAAAAAAATATTTTAATGGTTCTGTGGCCTTTTGGCTAAGATCAAAGTGTAATATCTGTTCTCGACAATCCAGCGATATTTCACACTTTACTAAAGCCGGAAGTAAATTATCTCCCTTGAAAATGAAATTGTAAATAAGTTTTGAAAACTTAAAAATAAATAAATATGCAAATAAGCAAATAAGCAAAATCAAGATTTGTTTGAGTGAGTTGGAGATGCCTATATATAGGGTATTTCAATACATTCTTATATCATTAGAATTAAATAATCCTTACATGTTTTGATGTTTATATAGTTAAGACAGATGGAGAAAAAAACTTTCGCATTTATATATATATATATATATATATATATATATATATATATATATATATATATATATATATGAGAAAAAAGTTTGAGCTAAACTGAGTTTCTCTTTATAACTATAGTTAACATATATGAGAAAGAAGAGAAAGAGAGTTACACATTAAAATTCAATATAAAAACGGAAAATTTGAACTTTTCAGATTTTTGTTTAGAAGCAAGCACAACTTGTCACCTATGAGTTACATTTCTAAATTGTCCATTTGGAGATGGTCTGAAAAAAAGACCCTTCAAAGGGATAGGCACTAAGCCATTTTCTTAAAGATTAAAAAAAAAATTTCATATTTATAAGTATTTTATTGCTAAATGAATAAATATTCTAAATGTTTTTCTGTTTTTTAATTTATTGATAATTTATTGTTGTACACAACAATTGATGCCGTATTTTGGTAAACTTCCGTGAATTCATAACTAAAAAGTGGAAATAAATGCAATATTATTATGTTTTGAAAAATTGTATTTCATTTTCTCATTAATATATACTGCAAAGAAAAACAACTGTTCTAAAAAAAATAATTGATTTTTAAGAGATTTTAATTCATTTAAATGACTTCAGCCATTTAGAAAATTTAAAGTTTAAACATCTGTAACGGTCAAAAACATAGACCTATTTTCTGCCCCCCCAAAATGTCCCTATTGAGTGAGCTGGTCACACACTGATTAATCATCCTGCAGGGCGCATGGATTCCTTCTATCGGTTAAAGAACTACTTCAGCCCCTTTGGGAATCACGGTCGGTAAGCAAAGAGACTCCTGCAAGCAACAAGGAAACACGCCTACTTTCTCTCTCTCTCTCTCTCTCTCTCTCTCTCTCTCTCTCTCTCTCTTTCTCTCCTGCCCCTGTCCATTAGACGTTCCAGCAACTACTCTCTTCGTCTGAAGATAACTGCTCAGACTTTCGGCAGCCCTAAGAACGTCCTAGTTTCCTCTTTCTTACTCGGACATTGTCCAACTTTCTTCCACCTATACCAAACGGTAGAGGTAACTTTAAAGAATAAAACCGTTTCATTGGTTTTATAAAAAGGTTTTATTTCATTTTTGACTTAAATATAAGAGAGGGACAACGTCTTCTTTACACATCTATTTTGAAAAAAATACAACGGTTTCTCAATTTTTCAAAATATTTGAATATAATGTTACCCTGACTGTTATGAATCGTAACAGATGGTCATCGACTGTGGCCTAATAATTTGTGATGTTTAATAGAATATTGATCTGCTATTGGTAACAAGTGTTTATTGGGATTATTTTTACATTGATTAATGTATGAAAAAGTCGTAACTTCCTGTATTACGAAGTCAAATCTTAAAGAGAAGCGACTCGCTTTTGCAAACACACACATATTACTGCAGTTTAAAATAATATATATATATATATATATATATATATATATATTAATAAATATAATATTTGTGTAAATATCAAAGTTTAACAAGATAAAACAAAATAATAGCAAAACAAAACGTTACTTCCATTAATCATTTTAAACTAGTTTTTACACTTAATTTGATGAAATACAAAACATTTTCTTTTATAAGTGTTCAGTTGGATTATTATTATATGTGTAGCTTGGAGTTTTCAATATACAATTATTTATTTTTGTATGAAGGGATTTTTACATGAAAGGTTTTTTTGCTGATGGACACTTCGCAAGCCTTCTCGATCTCTTTCTGAAAACTTGCCCTGAACAGTATACATCTACCGTCCTGTCTCCTCTATGATTCTTCGACCATTCAGTTGTCTCAATTAAGATCAAAACGAAACTCAGCAAGTTCTCTGATGTCTCTTTCCATCACAAAGTTTATCGATATTCAAGAACCAATTGGGGCAGCTTAACATCCTACGTATCTGAAATCCCTCTTAAATCCATTTTCAAAACGAAGGTGTTCTGCATCAAATTTGAAATATCTGAGTGTTTTTCAGCTGGTATTAAGAGCTTTGTATCCTCTAAAATATTCCAACAGAGACGAAATAACCAGATATGATAGACTTCTGAATGCGTTGCCTCGATTTCCCACAGAAACCACAATTTCAATTGCTTTTAAGTAGATGCTCCGAAACCAAAGCCTCCTTTAAAACTGCCAGAAAACACTGCAAAAGGGTTATAGAAAACGCTAAAGAATTCTATACTTGATCTGTTAAATCTAGAGTGGCCGATCAGAGGTTTGGTTCCCATGAGTTTTAGAGAATAACAAACAAGATTCAAATAGATGCAAACCTCTATCCCAACCATCATAAATGGACCAGAGGTGATATCCTCAGCATCTGATGAAGCCAACATTTTCGCAAAGAACTTTGCAGCAAATTCCACCCTTTGCGATCGGGCCCACCTACTCCCAGAATTCCCCTCCATGACCGAAAAAACTGTAAACAACATCCGAATACCTTTCAGTGATGTTGTCAAACTAATTAAGTACCTTAATACCAACAAGGCAACTTGTTCCAACAACATCTCGGCCACCCGAAATAGCTCCTATACTTACAAAGTTGTTCAATCGTTGCTTAAAAGAAGAAATGCTTTCCATCACCCTGGAAGACTTCATTGGTGTGCCCAGTATTTAAACATACTGGAGGCCAGTCCACTGCATGCCAGTACAGACCGATCAGTCTTCTGTGCGTCATGAGTAAGTTGCTTGAATCGGTAATAAGTCCAGTAGTTGTCAACCATCTTAATGAAAACAATCTTCCTAGTGATAAACAATACGGATATCGTCCTGCAAGATCTACAGCTGACGTGCTGACTATGATTTCGCACAAAATCAGTGAATCTATCCGCGAGGGCTTTGTTTCTAGAGCAATAGCTCTTGACATATCAAAGGCATTCGACAGAATATGGCACAAAGGTTTGCTCCACAAGCTTGTTAGCTATGGAATATCTGGAACTGTCCTCTCAACCATCGACTCGTTTCTCTCAGATAGGTCTGTAAAAGTAATAGCTGACAGGAAAATGTCCAAAGCACATAGCATCAATGCTGGCTTGCCTCAAGGATCCATTCTAGGCCTAACCGTTTTCCTGATCTTCATCAATCATCTTTCTAATCATATTCTGAGATCGTTTATCAACATATATGCAGACGATACAACTATTTATGGCAATACTTTGAGGAACATCGAAAATCAAGATCTTGCTGACTCTCTCTCTCTCTCTTTCTCTCTCTCTCTCTCTTCCGACTTGAAGCATGCGGTGTAATGGTGGAGAAAGTGGCGTGTTACTTTTAACGCCTCTAAAACAGTTTCTATCTTTTCACCATCAACGCTTAGATCCTCACTTCTCTCCAGTCGAAATGAATGGTTCTCTCCCCGAGGAAGCTCCCTTCTTTGATAAGCTTCTAGAACTGACTTTCATCCTAGACCTAAAATGGAAGACTTACATTAAATCTGTTGCTACGGTTGCTAAAAAATGATTGGATCATTCTACTGCTCCAGAAGGTACCTTACCCCTGACACAATCCTCTATCTGTATAAGAGTCAGATACGTCCTAAAATAGAGTACTGCTGTCATATCTTAGGCGGTGCCGCTCAGAGCACCATCTCCCCTCTTGACAGAGTACAAAATCAACTTTACAATCTAAGGGCGGATGATCTCTTCTCGTCTCTATGGTCTTTTTCACACGGGAGAGATGTTGCTAGTCCCTCTCTACTGTATCGTTATGTTCATGGTAGGTGCTCGACTGATCTCTAATCCATGGTACCCCTATAAAATATTCGCAGCAGAAACTCGTCTAGCTGCAACCACAGCAAAGAACGTTCCTTTTTCTCTCTCCTTACCAATAACCAAACGAAATTTCCATGAACAAAGTTTATTTCCTAGAACATCTCATCTGTGGAACAAGGTACCACGAGTCTGTTTCCCAACTGACTAAAACATGGTCGTCTTCAAGTCTAATGTGAATAAATGCTTGTTGAGCCGTTTCCTTGGATAATCAATGTCTCTTAAGTAATCTTCTGCCCATCCCACCCATTTGTTTTCGATCCCCTCGTGGAGGCAAGTAGATTATAGTCCAACTGACGATATCTTTAACCCTTTTCCTCCAGGGGCCCCTTCTGTGCCTTGATAAGTGGTGACACATCAGTAAAAGAAATATTAAGTTATCGTTTTTAGTATATACAAAACAAACAAATATTAAAGTAAAACGTAAGTAATTCGAAATCCATTGAACAGATATGTTTTTATTAACTAGTAGGACTCGTGTCCCGGCGTTGTCCGGGGAGAATATAAAAGAATGATTTAAACTATCAAAAAATATTTGCAAAAAAGAGATTAAAAATTATTTTAAATATTAGCTTTTAGAGTGGGAGATCACTTTTCTATATAAATTTAACGTAAAATGGGTACCCACTTCCGGGTCATTTAGTGGTAATATGGAGACGTGGAACCAAATTTATTTCAATTCCTACAAAAAATGAAGTGCAGAAACCATATTTAATGTTGCAGGATACATTTTTTCTGCCCCTATCCCATTTTTTAAAATGTGTTGATGGGAGGGAGGGAGGGAAGACGATTAAGATGTTGTCATGCTTCTTAGGAATATGTATCCAGAAATTTGCAGTCCGGAGAAAGTCGAATCAAGTTCTGATGCTTCTACACAATATAAACCGAACTAAACCTACTTTACAAAATAAAACTTAGCTTAGAGTTAGTTTAGGGTAAAAATAAAAATAAAAACAGTTTGGTTCGTTTTGTGTAGATTGTTCGGTGAAGTTTGTTATCGTCACTTTTACTCAGCCAAAAATCGGTATTTTCAATCATGGTCGATTTTTATTTATCAAGTGGTCGATAATTTCAAGATTAAAAAAGGACCCCCTCCAAACGTCTAAAAACTCGGAAAATTTAAAAAGTAAAATCCCCCATTTATATTCAAAACAGAAAAAAAAATTTGTATGAGTAAAAAAAATGCCCCCCACCCGAATTTTCCCGTCCAAAAATTGAGAAACCATTCGGTTATACATCTTGATTTACCGCTAACAGGGCAGGAAGATGGGTGCTTATTTTTAATTTTCTCATTTTAATTTATATAGTAATTCCCAATCTTAATTCAATAAAGTAAAGCATAGAAAAGAAGCTTGGGGTGGGGGTCGCTTAACAAAAACAAAACAAACTTTCGCTCGAATTGAACAAGTCATTTAGGAAAATAGACGTTAGTTTCAAGGAGCTGGCATTAAGGTCTATGCAACTCTGCAATGGTTTCGTACAAAATTTAAAAGTACGAAAACGAAATAAGTAAGCATAAAAGAAATATATATATATGTTATTGTTTATTATCTATGTACCTATACGTTTCGTCCTTTTTTAATCTGGACTCATCAGCATAGAGATATGACTATTCACTACCGGTCATGCGGTTCGAAACCCTCGATTACAAGTTTTTTCAACTCAAGTCCAACGTCGCTAACCGCTCGGCCAATTCTGAACAGCTGATAAACAATGATAATTTAACACTTTTTAAAGCGGCTATATATATATTTCTTTCTTTTATACTAACTTATTTCGTAAGTATTAGGTACGTGCAAAAATGGCGCCTTCTTGTACGGACTATGCTTATTAAAAAGCGCTTATCATTAATTATTTAATTAGTTTCCGTGTAAACTTTGATTGTGTTTGAAAGATAAAAGCCTAAACTTAATCTCTAAACGAAAAAAACTGCATATTTACGTGTGAAAAATAAATTATAATAAAATATGTAATTACGACGGTCAAAACCCCCAAAAATTCAATGAATTTTGAACTTTGAAAAAATTACTTGTAAAAATTCTTTAAAAGATAAATATAAGTTTTTGGGAACTATTTCAAAGATAATTATTAAATTAAAGTCATAAGACACTGAATTAAAAATAAATAAATCCCACGTTTGACTAAAAATTAGCAAAATTATCCCTTCAAATGTGATAAATGAGTAAAATCCGCCATAACTTCATCGGAAAAGGACGTTGTTTACAAATTGACTATTGCTATGCAAAATATATTGAAGACAAAAAATGTCATAATTTATCATTTTTAACTTTATATATAAAAATGTAATAATAGTTTATAGAAGTTGAAAAATTATTATCCATGAATTTCTTTATTCTTTTTAAGGTTATAAACAAATTTAAGTACCCTTATTTTGTTATAATAAAAAAGGAAATGCTTATTTAATTATTTGTGAGTGTACACAATTATTTTTAACTGAAAAGGTTCAGTTTTTAATTTAGTAATACTCTGAAATTATTGATGACGTCTGTTTACCAATGTTTTTCCTTAGAATTTGAAATAAAACTATTTTTTAAATGTTAAAAATATTTTTACGTTACGAATTGCGTCAATTTTATCAATTTTTTTACATGATTTAAAACTTTAGTTACTCGATTTATTCTTAACGTGTCGTAACGATAAATTACATTGATTCTTTTAAAAATAAAGTGTTTTTATTTTTTATTTTAAGTGTGAAAAAGTAAATTAAAGTCAATGACTACACTGACAATTTATTCATTGAAAAAAAAGTTGAAACAGTTATTTATTGATAAACAGAATTCAATTTTGAAAGAAAATGTCATGTTTGAATTCTCTTTATTTATTAATAAATAATTGTTTTTAACTTAAATATTTATTAATGAAAAAAGACAAAACAAATACAAATCTTTCCAAATAATTGACGATGAATTGTGAAATGAACGAAATTGTTGAATCTCTAAAAAAAAAATAATTTTGCGCTGTAAAAGTGAGTGATTGTTGGAAGGCTAATTCCACCTGGATATTACAGAACGGGGCTACCATACTAATGAAAGTTCATCGTTAGTAGAAATTATTCAATTTTTTAAATTCTTTTTTTCGTTAAGTTCCTGGATCTCAAATTTGTCAATTTTTGGTTTATTTTCAAGATTATAAAAAAAATTTCTTGCGCTGATGATGCCACGTTCATCTATGAAAGTTAAATATAATTATGTCGCATTTTTTATTTTTCCAAAAACTCTAATCATTAAAATCACATGAAATATTTTTTGCAATTATATTATTTATTTGGTTAAAATATTGATTAAACAATGCTTTATTCAATAATAATATCGCTAATTCAAAAAATTAATTTTTCTTCGAGTTATAGTGATTTTATTAACACGGTATTTACTGGCCTTTTTCGTAATATATACGAAATATTTTGAAAAAAAATTTAATTGTTAACATCTACGATCCTTTATTTACATAAGCAACAGTTAAAAAAATCATGCATTTTTAAAATTAATATATAAAAATATAACTTTAGTAAAGGTGTATTTTCTTTTTAAAAAATAATACATTTTCACTAAGATTAAAAAAAAATAATAGTTTCATTATATTCCGTGATTGTTGATTAATAAATATTGAAAATTTCAGTAAAATTGGTTGATTTCCTGAATTTTAGTGTATTTTTAAGTAAAAGGGGGGGGGGGTCAAAATGTTTTTTCATTTTGGGAATCGGCCATTGATTTTGCACGTACCTAGTAAGTATAAAAGAAATATATATATATATATATATATATATTTCTTTTATACTTACTTATTTCGTTTTCGTACTTTTCATTTTTTAATTTACCTAAATAGAGATCCTTTCAGACTGAGACAGCATTTATTAAAGTATGCTGTATTGAAAGAATAGAATGATTTGTTTAAGTAATCTCATAATCTAAAATCTGAAATTTCTTTTTCATTTTTTAAATTCCTTTGTAGCAGATATTTGTTCATGCTGTTTGTGACTTATTTGCATGAAGACATCATCTGTTTTGCTCGGGCAATCAATTCTACAATAGTGACACATCACATTTTGATGATGAGACTTATATTGTTTATATTGTCATGAAATAAAGTTTTAATTAAATCATTGTTTGAAATGTAAAACTACTACTGATTTGCATATATCATGTATGGGAGGTAGCTTGAGTGTTGGGATTAAATATCCCTGGAAGAAAGTTCAATTTTCGCACGTGAGAATGCAGTAACAATTATGTAGATAAGTGCAAAATAGAAACAGAGCAACAGCTTTTGTGAGAAGGAACACAACAACAATTGTATATAAGTTTAAAACAGTTTTACTTGTGAGAAAACACGAGGGAAAATATATGCAACAAATGGTGAGTTCAAAGTTCAAAAAGGAGAAAGTTTATTTAGGTTTGCGAAAACGTGCTTCGCGAACTTATCTTGTGGGAGTTCTGGTAACAGGTTCCACGTGCGCCCGCCTCCATTCTGGCTCTTGTCGAGATGTAGTCATTTCAGTCAAAGATGGTTGGTAACAGGAAGGAGTGGGGTTCTCTGTGACTGCCGTAGAGGGCTTTGTCACAGAAGCATCCAGCCGCGGTCCTACCAGGTTCAAAAGGGGGGTCGAAAAGAGGCCGGGACACAGCGTGCAAGCGTTTTTATGGGCTGACTCACGTGACCCCTAAGGGAGTAGGGGTTGGGATGCCTGAAAGCCAATCCGTGAGACCCTTAAGGGACAAGGCTACAGCCAGTCAGTGAGGGGGACGTTAATAAATTCTAATATGAGAAATCGTCTCATATGATGACTGATAGTTATACGACATACTTAGACTCGATGAATAATAGGAGTCTGTCTGGTTATTTATTAAATAAACTTTAAAAGGGAGACTTAGGATGTAATCTTTAAAACGAATAGAATGGAGTATTTTACAAGGAACCGGAAAATATGTATAAAGATGAAATAAAAACATTTTTGTCAATAAAATAAATTACTGGCAAACATTAATTGATAATTATAAAAATAAATAAATATATAAAATAATTTTTTTAATTTAAAAAAATTATTTATTTTTAGGTTGGTGGGCTGACAAAGTTATAAAATCATACTTAAAATGGCACCGGTAAAAAAAAAAAAGCAGACCCCCCCCCCCCCCAAAAAAAAAAACAAAAAAAAATATGCACAGAATTTATCTCCCATAGCAAAAACAAAAAAAAAAATGGTTAACGGTCATAAAACGTTAGAATGGTCCGGATATGAGGAATCATTTTACGTTAAATTTATATTCCAAACAGATTCTCCCATCTACATTCTAAAATTTTTTTGTTTGTTTTTGTTTTCTTTCTGCCAAGTTTTTCAGGGTGTTAAATTAGGATGTAATCTTTAAAAGAATGGAGTATTTACAAGGTACCGGAAAAATGTTTAAATATGAAATTTTAAAAATGTTGTCAAAAATAAATACGAACAAACATTTATTGATAATTATAAAAAAATTAAATATAAAAAAGATTAAAAACATTTTTTTTTAAATTAATTAATTTTTTATCTTGTTGAGTTTTTATCCGTTTTTTGAATTATTGCGGTGGGTTTTTGTGCGGTGAGTTTTTGTCCGGTCACCATATATTCATGGCTAAACAAATGATGATCGGATTAAAGTCGACCAAAATAATTTAAACACGCACAGATTTGATGTAAGTCTTCCATTTCATGTCTGACGTGAAGGTCAGTCCAGAAGCTTATCGACGCAGTGAACTTCCCCAAGGAGATGGCCATTCATTTCAACTGAGGCAAAGTGAGGATCTGAGCGTTGGTGTTGAAAGGAGAGAAGCTTGGTTTTAGACGCATTAAAAGCAACCAGCGACCCTTTTCTCCATTGCACCACCTGCCCCAGGTCGGAAAAGAGAGAATCGGAAATTTCTTGATTATTAATGTTCGTCAAAGTATTGCCATAGATGGTTGTGTCATCTGCATAAATGTCGACGAATGATCTTAGAATGGATCAGGAAAAGGGTTGGGCCCAGAATGGATCCTTGAGGCACGCTGGCGTTGATAATATGTGCTTCAGACTTCTTTAGACGATAAAGATGACGTTTTATTTTATATACTTTATTTTATTCTATTTATAAATTAAATATTAAAATTTCAAAGAAATTAAAAATAAGAATAAAAATGATCATACGTCTTCATTTATTCCCGGGAAACATTGGAGTGCCTGCTAGTTGCTGATATGAGTAAATAGGAAAATACGTTTTTCTTTTTAGATGTTTTTTTTTTCTACTTGCTTTTAAGGAACTTTTTGTTTGTGTTGATTTTTTTTTTCAAAATTGTTTCAATTATTTATCTATTAACTGTTAAGATTATTGTAAAGGTTATTGTTAAGGTTATTGTTAATGTTTATTCTTAAGGTTACCGTTAAGGTTATTGTTAATGTTTATTCTTAAGGTTACCGTTAAGGTTATTGTTAAGGCTATTGTTAATGTTTTTGTTAATGTTTTTGTTAATGTTTTTGTTAATGTTTCCTGTTTTACTGAATATAACTAATCAATTTTTTCGTTAAATTGATCACAAATTGACAAGTTCTAGCTCGTCCGACATGAATTGAAAACCGCGATTGTTCCAATAAATGATCGAATATATTGAGCTTAAACTCATTATTTATTCTGACAATCAGAAGAAGGGGCGACCCGTAGTTAGCATGCCGCTATTCCAAATTCACAACAGCAAGCCGCAATCAATAGAGAGTTTCTACTGCACCAAACGGTCATAATTTAAAAAAGTCAAAACTTTTTTCATGTAAAACTTTATAATTAAAACTTGCTGAAATAATTTTTTTAAATGAAAATTAAATATAAAGTAAAAGTGGATTTTTTTTTAATATATGCAATCCGACAGTATGGGGATTTAAAAAAATGTTTATTTTTATTTTTATATGGAAATCGCTCCCGACAAGGCATGAAGCCACTTTATGTAAGGAGCTAACAAGAACGAAATACGATTATCGCAAAGACAGGAGATGCCTATTGGACTTAGTCTTGAAAAGACTAAATATATAAGTAGGAGGAAAACAGTCATCAGGAAGAGAGTTCCACAAGC
The DNA here is from genome assembly GCA_963556195.1 of Sepiola atlantica. Taxonomy (NCBI): domain Eukaryota; kingdom Metazoa; phylum Mollusca; class Cephalopoda; order Sepiida; family Sepiolidae; genus Sepiola; species Sepiola atlantica. The sequence goes on along the minus strand of OY744526.1, from coordinate 73,080,176 downwards.
CTGCAGTTCTTGGAAAGAAGCTACTGGAATAGGAAGCTGTATTTCAATAAGGTATCAAAACAGCTAATTGATGGAGACCACTAGACCAACGAGTCAAACGAGCTAGAACAAAGGAAGCAGGGAATAGATCACATAACTCTGAAGAACGCATGTCATAATAGTATTTATAGAAAAAACTGAGACTAGCAACATCACGTCTGTGAGAGAGAAGGTGCAGAGAAGAAGAAAGGGTGTGGCCAATCAAATTACAGACACGTTTCTGCACCTTATCAAGAGCCAGCCCAAATATGACAACAGTACTCCATACATGGTCTGATAGTAGATTTGTTGAGATAGAGAATAGCCTCAGGTGTGAGAAAGTGTTGAGCAAGTGTTGGAAGCGATAGAGAGAAACGACTTTACGAGAAGCAGAAAGAGCAATGGATCTAATGTATGAATTCCAAGAAAGATTTGATGAGAGAGAAAGACCAAAAAGTTTCAAAGTCGATTTCTCCTCAAGAGCAGAGGCATCCATGAGAATCTCAGGAAAATGGACACGCCTATGATTTAAAGACACGAGCTCAGTCTCAACTGGATTAAATGAAATAAGCCATTTCGTATCCCAATCCACAACTGAACCCTGGTCAACTTCTAGATCAGCTGCATATTTCGACTGATCCGAGGAAGATGGGCGAGAAGCAACACCAGAATAGAGAGTGTTATCATCAGCATAGATGCCAATTTTCTGAAGAATATTCTCTGGAAGATCATTTATATAGAGAAGAAACAGTTATGAGCCTAGAATAGAGCCCTGAGGAACACCAGCATTGATAGGAAAAGAGATTGAAGAGACACCGTCCAAAGTTACTTGCAAGCTTTGATCAGAAAAAAAAAGACCTTATAATGTCAAGAACCTCACTACCAATACCATAACCCTGAAGTTTGTGTACGATACCAGAACGCCACACTCTGTCGAACGCCTTCAAAATGTCAAGTGCAATAGCTCTACCCTCTCCTGAATTATCGATAAACCGACAGATCCGCTCAGTTACAACAGTCAAAAGATCAGCAATTGAACGAAAACCACGAAAGCCATACTGAACATTAAAATATTTGTTGCTTGGCGACTCCCCCGAATACCCGGAAATACAAGTTCACATCCGGTTGTTAATCGATGCATCTTTTCCAAGAAAACTAGCATTTATTTATTTATTTATTAATTTTGTTAAACACGTCTAACCTGTATCAAACAGCATCGCCTCATATTCACTGGGATATCAGATTCATAAGCGATGATTCACTAGTTAAAAAAAGAAGTCGATAACACAAATATCGTAATTTGGTTGCTGAATCAGTTTCACACCTGTTTGTAGATTTTATAACTGTGACTAATTTACATGCGTAGACACCAAACGACTTTAAAAAGACGGAATAAACGCACACAAGACGCGCCGATTTAGGCAGCGTTCTGATTTTGTTTTGCATATTACTGTTGGATTACGCGTTATCAATACTTATTATTATTGTTATCAACGGTCTCTCATTTTAAGAGTCGTTCTTTTTCTTCTATTGTTATTTTTTTCTGTTATATTTCATACCCCTTTTTCCCTACCCTTGGCTATTGCTACCCCTTGCCAAGTACTACAGAACCCTATGGATTTACCCAATGATGTCATGAAGGAGTCGGTTGAGGCGTCACATATCCTCCAACCTGAAACTTCTGAAAGGAGCAAGTGTCCGGCTGGTATCAATATTGAAGAATTCTTGCAAGAAATTACTAAACGGACTTTGCTAATGTTTGTGGTCGACATAAAGACCAAAAAATGGATTGAAGCTTCCGCGGACTTAGTGGCAACCTTAATAGACACTGTGGGGCATCGACCACAAAGGATCACAAAATGGCAAGGACCCTGTACATGGGACACCATGTTCTACTTTTTGGAAGTTCTCTTTTCTTCAGAGGAAGAATGTCTGAAGTTATCCCAGACGGAAATTATCACCGAAGAACATATTCTTCAGATGGAGTATATGGAGCCTAAAAATACCTCAGTCTCCGTATAACACGCCCCAATCCATGTAGATGGTAAACATTTGGAGGCAATCTTGATGAAATACGGAGACATAAAGACCAGAACTTGCAATAAGCTCCAGAGAGTCTGGACGTTTGAGATTCTCTTGAGCAGGAAGGCGTTCAAGGAATTACCCAACTACCTGGAGGTTGGAAAGAAGAGACTCCCCATGAGGGTCGCAGGTAGGATATCTTTTTGGGGGGCTTGCGATGCTGTGGGGCG
>OY744526.1:72935406-73072906 GCA_963556195.1 Sepiola atlantica | reverse complement strand
ATATATATATATATATATATATATATATATATTTATTTCAAAGCGCATTATACGTTAGTTTCATCGTCCATCGTTACCTTCGGTTTTAACCGAAACAATGAAAACTCAGACTGCAAGGCTAAAGATACCAAGTGTACCTGTCTTATATACGTGATGGCTTTATCGTTTTTTTTTTTAGATAATATCAGCTTTACGCAGATGCACTACCTAAGTGCTTGAGAGTTAACTCCCTCACATGCATTATATCACCCCCTATTTTAGGGACACACACACACACATATATATATATATATATATATATATATATATATAAGAGAGAGAGAGAGAGAGAGAGAGAGAGAGAGAGAGAGAGAGAGAGAGAGAGAGAGAGAGAAATAGTTATCCATGGACACGTGTTTCGCTGTTATTGCATGACAGTATTCGAAACCTCAACCACAAAGACGATAGTCGGGTGCTTTACCTCTAAGGTATGAAGATTCTGTCTGAAATACGTGATGGTTTTGTTGCTTATAAATCGTTTTTATTGGTCTTCTTTTTTGTGAGAATATCAGCTTCATGTAAGCTTAATGGTAAGGCACTACCTATATATATATCGTTTGAGCGAAAAGAAATTTGCTAAGGCATTTAGTATCGTTGAGATTGATATTTATTCATCCGATTTTAAGTCATGGCAACCTAATTGTTGATGCTCATTTTGTCAGGTTACTAGTTTGAAATGATGGTGGATCCGGTCCGGTCTGTTTGATTTTTGTTCTTTCTCGATGCAATTCCTGCTTAACTATTGTGATCATCACTTGTCGATGGGCCGTTAAGAGATGTCGACCCCACAGACAGGAAATAAATAAAAGTTATTAACAACAGCCAAAGAAGGAACAACAGAGTCGAGAGGATTTCATGTAAAAATCGCTCAAAATTTATTCTCGACAAGAAAGAGAAAAATGGGTATAATGTAGTCATCTTGTTGGCTTGAATTCGCTACTTGGTTTCAGTAACCATGGTAACGACTTTCGGGGACATTGGTTGTCCTTAAAAGGAATGCTTATCGCGGGGTCGAGTTTACAACAGCTATGTCCGTAGTGCCATGTTACATGCGAGTGAAGACTGGACTCCTGCTAGCTCGGTCTTTCAGAGGATGCAGAGCAATAACATGTCTATGGCTTTGTGGTGTGCACCTTGACGACAGGATTAGTTCTGACTCCCTGCTATTGCGGCAAGCACTTACGGTGTTATGGACATTTTCAACGAAACTCTGGTTGGATAAACAGATGTACAAACATCCCAATTGAGTGGAAAGTGAGGTTGTAGCAGTTACCTCCTCCTTTCATCCATAACTGCACCGGCTGGCCATTAGGTGTCGCTTATTCACCGACAGGTGGCGTTGTAAAGCGACACCAGAGTTATCTGCCCTTCGAACTATAAAGCCGGTGCAAAACGGAAATTCACTCTCTTTTTCATTCACAGCCTCGCAGAGACAACCCCTCGGCCGCAGGTTGAAGTCTCTTCGTTTTCTGCCACCGCTGGAGACCCAAGCCAATCAGCCACGTCTGTTGCTGTACTTGCAGCTATAGAGCGGCTTACTAGAGAGGTCAGAAGATTGAGTGTGAGGTCGCAATCGCCCAGACGTCGGTATCAAAACCGATCACCATCTCCACGCCGCCGCCACTCTAACCAGCCAGGACTATGCTTTTATCATAGTCGCTTTGGCACTCATGCACGGCAATGCAAGAGCCCCTGTTCATTTACGAACCAGGGAAACTGATTTCTGGAGACTTGAGCACGACACAGTCTTCACAGAAGCTACACTATCGTGCACTTTTTCTTTTGGACTCCATTTCCCAGGCACGCTGCTTGGTTGACACGGGGGCCGCTTACAGCATTTGGCCACTGAAACTCCTCAAAGAGAAACCACAAGTGTCGCCTATTACTCTGCAAGCTGTAAACCACACACCAATTCCCACGTACGGTCAAATTTCTCGTCCTCTGGACTTGGAATTACGCAGAGACTTCACGTGGGTATTTACTGTGGCTGATTTACCGTACCCCATCCTGGGCTCGGACTTTCTGCACCACTTTAACCTTTTAGTGGACATGCGCAGACATCGGTTGATAGATGCTAATACGGAACTTTCCGTCCGTGGTTTGAAAACAAACACGCCATCTATCAGCCCGGTATTTTTTATTGCCTCTACCGATGACCCATACCAAACACTTCTGCACTCCTACCCGGAGTTAACAAATCTTAATTTTGTTGTGAGCAAACCCACTCACTCAACAAAACACCACATTGAGACTACAGGAGCTCCTGTATTCTCACGCCTTCGTCGCTTACCTGCAGAGAAACTAAAAGCAGCGAAGGCGGAATTTAACCATATGCTGCAACTGGGAATTATACGCCCCTCGTCCAGTCCATGGGCTTCCCCTTTGCATATGGTCCCGAAGCGCTCCAGTGATTGGCGTCCGACTGGGGACTATCGACGACTCAATGCCATGACGGTACCTGATCGTTACCCAATCCCACATATACAGGACTTTGCTTCATCTCTGCACGGTTGTAAGACCTTCTCCAAACTGGACTTAGTTAAGGCTTACCATCAGATTCCACTGAATCCGGCTGACATACCCAAAACAGCGGTAACAACTCCTTTCGGAGCGTTTGAATTTTTAACTATGCCTTTCGGTTTGCGAAACGCGGCTAGTACCTTTCAACGCTTCATGGACGAAGTAGTGCGAGACCTTGACTTCGTCTGTAATTACATAGACGACATACTTGTGGCAAGTGCCTCACCGGAGGAACATGTCACCCATCTCCGCCTACTGTTCGAACGGTTTCAGCAATACCAGGTGAGGATTAAACCTGGTAAATGTGTTTTCGGTGCTTCGTCACTAGTTTTCCTGGGTCACATTATCAGCTCTGAAGGCATATCTCCCTTGCCTGAAAAGGTTAAAGCTCTACAAGACCTTAAACCACCCACTTCACTTCGCCAGCTAAGGCACTTCCTCGGTCTGCTTAACTATTACAGACGCTTTATCCCACACTGCGCGAATCTCCTGTCTCCTCTTTCCGACCTGTTACGTAACAGGAAGAAGAAAAACAAGCAGATTTCACTGAATGATGTTCAGCTGAATACATTCAATGAAGTGAAGCAGAAACTAGCGACAACATCCTTGCTTGCACATCCTGTTTCCGATGCCCAGTTTTCACTGGTCGTTGACGCATCGGGCACAGCTGTAGGTGCAGTGTTGCAACAGCAGCACCAAGGCCAACTGCAACCTCTCGAATACTTTTCGAGACAACTGAAACCGGCAGAACAACGTTACAGTACGTTTGGCCGTGAACTCCTGGCAATGTACCTCGCAGTGAAACACTTTCAGCATTCACTCGAGGGCCGTCAATTCGTGAGCTACACTGATCACCGTCCGCTTACATACGCACTGCGTGCAAAGCCGGACAAATATTCTCCTCGCGAAACTCGCCACTTGGATTTTGTTTCGCAATTTACCAACGATATCCGACATATCTCTGGTGAACAGAATACTGCGGCAGACGCCTTGTCCCGCCTTCCTATAAATTCTCTGTCTTCACCTTCGGATATCGAACTACAACAGATGGCTCTAGACCAGCCATATCTGGACACCCTGGATCTGTCGTCACCTGAGTTTGCAACTTGCAAATTCAAATACCTGCCTGTGCCCACTTCGGACACGCAGATCATCTGTGACACTTCAACAGATTCACCTCGCCCCCTTGTTCCACTGACTCATCGTAGGGTTGTTTTTGATACCCTTCACAACTTGGCACACCCCGGACGCAAAGCCACAGTGAAGCTGATTTCAGCTAGATTTTTCTGGCCAAATATGAGGCGTGATATCACTGCCTGGACACGTTCCTGCATATCCTGCCAAAAGTCAAAGGTTCACAAGCATATCCGTGCACCCCTTGGAACATTCAGCACCCCAGATGCTCGGTTCAGCCATGTTCATATTGATCTGGTCGGACCATGGCCTGTCAGTCAGGGATTTACTTACCTCCTGACTTGCATAGACCGTGTTACACGATGGCCTGAAGCCATCCCTCTAAGTGACATTTCGGCTGAATCCGTAGCGCGAGCCCTTATATCGGGCTGGATATCGCGCTATGGAGTCCCCTCAATTATTACCACCGACCGTGGTGGACAGTTTGAATCCCACCTATTCCAGGAACTTTCCAGGATTTTAGGGATTAAACGTAACCGTACGACCAGCTATCATCCAGCTTCCAATGGGATGATAGAACGCTTCCATCGCCAATTGAAAGCCGCGTTGCGTGCTTATCCTGACCAGCAGCGATGGAGCGAGTATGTACCAATTGTCCTCCTTGGCTGTCGCGCTGCGATCAAAGAGGATCTCGGATACTCTCCAGCCGAACTTGTCTATGGACTACCTCTATCGTTGCCGGGTCAGATGCTGGCCCCGATAGATTTAACGGCAACGGACCAAGCTCTGTACACTGACAGATTGCGAGTTTATTTTAATGAGCTCCCACCGATGAACCCTAGGCAACAGACCATAAAATCTTCGGTCCCTAAAGACATTGTTTCATGGACTCATGTTTTTCTTAGAAAGGACTCTGTAAAAGCCCATCTAACTCCACCTTACACTGTTCCTTATCGTGTACTTTCACATACTGATAAGCTATTCACTATTGATATTTGTGGCAAAAAAGAAACAGTATCAATAGATAGGGTTAAAAGAGCCTTTTTAGACACCAAAACACTAGAGCCACATATTCCCCCTACTTACACATTGCATACACCAACTCTGCCAACAGTAAACAAAAACATAAATTCTAAAGACAAGCACATCACCACCACACGCAGTGGTCGGCGAGTACATTGGCCCAAAAAGCTTTGTAAGACTTTATATATAAAGAATTAGCTTTTTATTTTTATCCTTTGTACTCTATCGTAATATTTTCAGACACACAAAAAGAAAACACTTCTTTATTGGAAAATCCTAAAAACAAACAAAAAAAAAATTTTTCATTCTGCTTTCGTAAAAAACATTTTTCTTCAAAATCAATTTTTCAAAAAAAAAAATTTCATTCTGCTTTCGTAAAAAAAACATTTTTCTTCAAAATCAATTTTAAAAAAAAAATTTCATTCTGCTTTCGTAAAAAAACATTTTTCTTCAAAATCAATTTAAAAAAAACAAAAAAACAACAACTTTTCACCGAAGAGTAAAGAACAATTTTTCAAAAAAACAACTTTTCACCGAAAAGTAAAAGAACATTCTTTTCCCTTTAAACATTTGTTAATTGACATTTGTTTCTCACTGCTACACTTCCTTTTATTTCCTGTCGGCTTTCAGCCTAAGCAGGGGGTTATGTAGCAGTTACCACCTCCTTTCATCCATAACTGCACCGGCTGGCCATTAGGTGTCGCTTATTCACCGACAGGTGGCGTTGTAAAGCGACACCAGAGTTATCAGCCCTTCGAACTATAAAGCCGGTGCAAAACGGAAATTCGCTCTCTTTTTCATTCACAGCCTCGCAGAGACAACCCCTCGGCATAGCTGGGACGCATCGCTGAGAGCACCACCAGAGGAACCCGGAAAAGCCTTTGTTCTCCCGCTACCGTTGTCTAACTCAAAGACAACTACTATTCTTCACTTGAAGAGAACCTTTACATTTTTTCCTCTTCCTACCCGGACACCGTTTGGTATAGGTAGAAGTAGATGTAGAAGGTGTCCGGGTAGGAAGAGGAAAAAATGTAAAGGTTCTCTTCAAGTGAAGAATAGTAGTTGTCTTTGAGTTAGACAACGGTAGCGGGAGAACAAAGGCTTTTCGGGGTTCCTCTGGTGGTGCTCTCAGCGATGCGTCCCAGCTATGCCGAGGGGTTGTCTCTGCGAGGCTGTGAATGAAAAAGAGAGCGAATTTCCGTTTTGCACCGGCTTTATAGTTCGAAGGGCAGATAACTCTGGTGTCGCTTTACAACGCCACCTGTCGGTGAATAAGCGACACCTAATGGCCAGCCGGTGCAGTTATGGATGAAAGGAGGAGGTAACTGCTACAAGGTAAAGGCAGGCCGAGAAAAACATACTACTTCAAGATCAAAAACTAGCAAACATTAAGTGTTAGATGGATAGATTCCGACCCAGAAAACAGCAATTCTTCCTCCTTTGTAAGAAACATCACTCTTGGAATGTGAGGACTAAAAGATAAAATAAGGGAAGTGAGAGTTATGAGGCTGCTGAAGGTAAACTCAAGGTCCACTTTCTACTCTCTATAACGTAAATGATAGAGGTTCACGGAGAAATCGCATCGCTATGGACAACGTGCAACCCACATCTTATGTGGAAGAGACACGTTAAACGAAGAAGAAGAAGAAGAAGAAGAAGAAGAAGAAGAAGAAGAAGAAGAAGAAGAAAAAAAAAAGAAGGAGAAGCCATCAAAATGGCTGTTAAGAAAAGTTGACTTGGTGCATTGCCGATAATGATGGTGGTGTTGCATGATTTATCATCCGTCTGTGAGATTAGTTAAGAGTTGATTTGCAGTTGTGTTGATAACGATGACGACTAGCCATGGTTGGACGAGTTGTCGACAAAATGGGTGGTATCACTGTTGCCGGCACAATCGTTTTGGTAACGTAACACAGATTTAGCTTTGAGTACTGCTACTGCTGTCGTTGTCGCCGTTAGGTCGAACCCCAGTCTGAGAGACAGTGTCAAAATGTGTCTCTTTATAAAGTAATCGAGCTGAAGCTGCTATTGGTAATATGAGTTGTTTAGTCGAGAAAAAGAAGATTAATCACGTGAGACGAAATATATATCTATTTCTGTCAGATGCGTCACATCTGTTGAAGAGATTACTTCTGGTTATGTCTCCAGTATTGGAAGCGTTGACCGCGTGTGTAGAATGCAATGATCTTAGATTGTTCATTGTTCTTGTCATATAGACGTGATTTGTTAAATTAATCACTTCCGGTTTAATCACTTCCGGTTTATTTATCGAAATATGCTGGATGCCACAAACTATTTATGAATGTATTTATGTGGATATTACGCGAGCTTTCTCGAATTAGTTGTCATTCAAAGTTGTTTGATATAAAATGCCTTCTTTGTCGCTATTTATTTGCTTCCATACGAGACAAAAGTTAGACACAAGGTCGTTTTTTAATGTAGAGGATATGCATCTTCCAAAATGGAACAAAAATAAATATGTCCGCAGGTGAGAAGAACTGAAGGAAGCACAGGTACTACACTTTGATTCCAGCCTGAAGTCTGAGAATGAATGAATATTATTATGGTGTGGTCATTCAATTTGTTTGTATCACAGTAAAAATCCTATAGCAAACTTAAGCGTGACCGACCGACGAAAATGCTATTTTAATTTAATAAAAACTATTCACAAGAGTCATCTCCCTTTGAATATTTTTTATTTGCAACGATTTCTGTAGTTATTTGCAACGATTTCTGTAGTTTCAAACGAAAAGAACAAGTCACAGACCGCCTAGCAAAAGCAGTTTACCTGATGAGCCACGTGTATCGAAAAAAATCATCCTCTTTTGTTCTGGCCTTCCGAAGAAGTAAGTCGCCTCCAGCTAGCCCCGACTGCTACTACAGATGTACAGTGGGAAGTCCACGAACATATGTAGCAAGACCAATGGTCATGTCTAAGGCATTTCCTCTCACTCAGATATCTTCACAGATTATATGAAAGAACTTTAAGAACTGTTATTTGAAAGAAAATATCAACACAAATAAGTCAACCAATACCAATTATTTGCAACAACACATATTTATCTCTCTCTTACTTTCTCTCTTCCTCTCTCTTCTCTCTCTCTCCTGCATATATTGTAATTTCAACAGTTATTTTGTGTTCTTTCCTTCTTTTACCACGTTATCTCTCATCCCATATATTTCTAAAACTACATACCTTGTAAAGTGGTCGACCATAGTCGAGGCCGACCCGAAGGTTCTCTTTTCATTGGCTACTACACTGAGATGTAGGGAAGGGCGCCACTTCTTCCCCAGGATTACTCCACTTACCTTTGATCCTCACCTTATAATCCTGAGTGTTTAGCAAGTGGTCATCAAGTACCATTTTTTGAGTTTTGAGTATGACTTGACCGAAGATTGAACCCCGGTCTCCCAGCCCATTATTGAACACTCTAACTATTGTAACACAAACTAACTGTTGAAATTGAAGCACTTTTATATAATATATGCTGGAGAGAGAGAGAGAGAGAGAGAGAGGAAGAGAGAGAGAGAGAGATGGGGGAAGAGAGAGAAAGAGAGAGAGAGAGAGAGGGTGGAGAAGAAAAAGAAGAGCTACTTGGACAAAATCACGTGATAGACTAAAGAATGAACAGACCCAGTGATCGACAGACAGTACCTCTTACAGAGATGCGTGGACACATCCACAAATATATATCAGGATAGGCTGATAACGGATATTTTGAATTGTGTGTTCATAAGATTCTAGTTTAGATCATAAACTCGCAACAGAGAAATCTTATTTATGTATAAAAAAGAATATAAATAATCAGAAATTAATAATTCAACGACCTTATCCTTATTTCCAGATCATCGAATCATATCATTGAATTATAAGCAATATCAGAAATTTTGTTTTGCAAGACTTGATCGAATTCGAGTTGAATTCAATTACAAAAGCCTTGAAAGGAGAAAGCAAAATCTCAAAATCTTCATGTTATGTTAATATGTTGTTTCTTTCATGAATTTGTATTTTCTGCATCTTTTCTAATGCGATCTTCTCACGGTTGTCCAGTGAAAAACTGATTAAAATTAATCGGATTATTTACACAAATTGAAAAAAATATTTGAACAAAAATTGTAAAAGTTAGAATTGAGATTAGCACGGTTTTCTTGAATTAATTTTTGATATCAAGGATGCGTTAAAAAACTTGCAGGAAGACTGCATACCAGAAACCACAGGATTGTCCAAAGTTAAAGAATGAAATGGGATAGGATGAGTGTCCTGACTGGAAGCCAGCTAGTCTCTCTATTTAGATCAATAACAGTGAAATGTTCGATCCTCATTTGATAATCTATGTGTTCAATATTTTCAATAATAATCTAAATGGTTTGTTTTATTTCATAGATGTAAAAGTAACAATAATTATATGATTGATTCTTTTCTTCTACGCTAATAATAAAATAATATATATAAGGAACGAAAGTACCCCCAACTCACTTGATTAGCAGCAAAATCCCACCCCTATACCGTAGAAGTCTCTTGATACGGGAATATTTTTTACTGTAACTAATAGCTTTTTTCCATGGACCGCTTTTCATTAGAATTCCCTCTCTGCTCCTTGTTTCCCGACCATACCAATATGCAGAAATTTAAATGTAATTTTAACACACATCTTGCGAGCCAACTCCTCATCCAGCTTGCCCCTTTATAAATATGGTCCCTACCACAGTAGCCCCTTATTTTATTTACCGCTCCAGGAGGCTAAACACAAGGTCAGGTGTTAAGTTGAAAAGCCAGTGCACTAGGATCAGCGCACTCTGGCCTACAAAAAATGGGTGAGCATTCTCTGGTAAGGGCGCCTCAGGCGATTAGTGATAAACTAACCCCTTCTCAAAAAGAAGGTAGCCTGGGAGGGTGGAACTCCAGAGAAGAACGAGACCATACCTCAGTCCAACAGCAACAAAGTCACTGTCGGACTGGTTGTCGAGAAGATATTCCTGACATGTCTGAAATAACTTATTCAATTAGCAGAAACCACAAGGATTGTCCAATGTCAAGAAATGACATGGGAAAGGATGAAAACACTGACTCGGAGCCAGCTAGTTTATTTATTTAGATTAATAAGATATTCTACGTGTAGGAGCTTTGTTTAATATTTTCAATAAATCGAATGTCTGAACAAGATAACAATAATTATGTGTGTTTTTGTTATACTAATGGTTCACGACTTACCAAGGCCAAAAGCCACTCGAGATAAAGGTTAGTGAGTTTGTCAGTTGAATGATCGAACTATGAAAGGATTGAGAATGATGTTTGATTAATTGAGAGGATGAATCGACAGATATTTGTTGACATTGAACTTGAAAACGACCATTTTGTAGTCTGTAGGGAAGCAGTCCAATGGTAACATGTCTCACAGTTGGGAAGTTCTTGGAAAGAAACTACATGGAAGTTCCGTATTTCATAACAAAAATGAAAAGGGGAAAAACGAATTCTGAAGAAAAAATGTCACAATATGCAATAAAATGTTGGTTCACCACTTGAAATTGCTTGGAAACAAAAATAGTTTGGTTTATTAATAACATTTTTAAAAGATTAAACAAAAAAAGTATAAACAAAGTCTGATTTTAAAACGATATCCGATATAGAGTCCAAGGAAAAAATGGTTCGTTTTTCATAATTCTATATTTGCAAAAACAGCGTTTCTCTTTCGCAGCAGAGAATTGTTCCGGTTGCCTTTTGTGATCTTTTCTGAATTCTTAAGTTAAATTCCAGAAACAGAAAAGTAGAAAAATCATGATTCATTGAAAAATAACAGTGTGGCAGTTACCTAGCATCGTTTAAATTTCTTTTTGGCTGCTGAAAAATGCTTAATGTAAAATTTGTAGTAAAATTGCCAGGTCGGGGCAGGGTGGAGCATATACCACATTGATTTTCGTTCTGTTATGACTTCATCATTTATTTTGTATCATTCAGATCCGGTCAGGAATTATGGGAAATTAAAAACCAAATAAATAAATATAATCTTGTCGGAGGCAATACATTGTTTGAAGGCACTGCCACTTTACAATTTTAAATTCATTCTAGAATTTTTTTAGGAATATATAAATCCTTCATTATTTGAGTTAATCAGATTATTGTTCTAATCTTGGCTGTTATTCTCACAACGTTTCGGCATATATATATATATATATATATATATATATATATATATATATATATATATATATATATATATATATAAAGTTAATCCAACAAAAGATATAAGAGGCAACTAATATCTTTTAATTAGTGAACCCTGCAGTTATGTCACTGCGGTAATGGTCCTCTGATGAGAAGAATTATCTTTGAAAACTCATGGGTTAAGGACTTTAAGATACTTTGCCTGAATTTTGAATTCTAATAAAATTTGATTCGCACCTTATTTTATTATTTCATTTTATATTATGCTATAAATATATATATATATATATATATATATATATATATATATACATAAGGGGTCAAAACGGGGGCTATATTTAGTTTTATTTAATTTATGCAAAGGGAGTAAAAAGGAAGGAGTGAAACCCTTCGTAAACATTCAGATACCTGCGATTTAAAAAAAAAAATTGAACAATAGGTATTAGACACCTATTAATTAATATTCCCCAAATTTCAGTTTTTTTTTTAGTATTTTAAAGGGTCTGTTAGCAAGATTACACCGCTGTCTTAATTCCCAGGCGACACTGGAGTGCCTGCTAGTTGTTAATATGGGTGAGTAGGAAAAATCATTGATGTTGATTTTTTCTACTTGCCTTTATGGAACTTTTTTGTTGTTGTGGTTTTCTCACAATTGTTTTAATAATTGTTCCCTTTACTGTTAAGATTATTGTTAATGGGTTCTATTTTTACTGAATATAACTAATCAATTCCTTCTTTAGATGGATCACAAATTGGCAAGTTTATGCTCGTTTGAGTATGAATTGAAAACAGCAATTGATTGTTCTGAGAAATTATCGAATATATTGAGCTGAAACTCGTTATTTGCTTCGCCTTGAATATATATATATATATATATATATATATATATATATATATATATATATATATATATATATATATATAGTGGTATGGAAATATATTTATTGCAAGTAAGCTACAAAGAGGCGTTTAATTTCTGCAGGAAATCATCGGGCTATATATAAAGGTACTTTCACAGATTAGGACCCACGCTAACTTTGATCCTAACCTTAACCCTAACTCTTACGCTAACCCTAACTCTAATCCCCACCCTAACCCTAACAACGGGGTCAAAGTTAGTTTGGGTCCTAATTTGTGAAAGCACCTATATATATATATTTGTTTTTATCTACATACGTATATGTTTCATCCTTACGGGAATCGTCAGTGTAGAGAAGAATTATTCACACTTGTCGCCGGACCCGAACCCCGGGAAACAAGTTATATTTCAAACTCAAATTCCAACGTCCTAGCCCACACGGCCGTTGTCAAAAACTCAATAACTCAGTGAGAGATTAATCCTATTTAAAGGCAGCTGTCGTTAAGTGTTCTACTATTGAAAGGAACATTGCATTGAAGCCACGATAACAGTTAATACTACTCACTACAGAGCCCAGCCTACATTTGGGGGCGGCAAATATATATATATTATTGTGAAAATATATGTTCTAGCATATACTTTCAATACTTTATATTTACCAACCTCTTCCAATTTAAGCTCGATGAATATCAACCAGTAAGAACAGAGCATATATAAGTCAGTAAAGTTTAATTACATTCAAAAATCGAAGATTGTAAAAATATTTTTCTTGCAAAGCATTTTTCAAAACAAACATCTTTCAGTGTAAGTTATTTTACGAATCGTTTCGCTTAAAGTAAACAAAACAACATTATTATGTCAATATTGATAATATTTCATGTACTTTTTCTGACGAACTTGAGATGAACAGATCCAATATTGACACAATAATGTTTAAAAAAATTTTTTTTTTTTAAAACGTAGTTCCCCCAAACAAGGCAGGCTGCCACTGTAGACGTAAGGGGCCACAGAAAAGAAAGAGGAGGGAAGAAGGTTTGGGGGGTGGGGGTCAACCTAAACTGGGATCTGCGCAGTGAGATGTCTGTTTACATTAATTTTAAATTTCTGCATGTCAGTACTGTCGGGGAAACAGGGGACAGGGAGGGAGTTCCAGAGGCCAGCAGTGCGAGGAAAGAAGCTATTGAGTAGAAAGCTCTCCGGCATCAGTGAATGGATGGGATTTAGTTGATTGTCGAGTTGGTCTAGTGAATTTACGTCGAGGGGGCACCAGAGTAGCCAGTTCATCGGAGCATAATCCATTGAAGTAGTTGTAAAACAAGCACAAGGATACCACATTGCGGCGATGGGACAGAGACTGGAGCTTGGTTGACAGTGAGAGACCTATTAGGTTGGCGACTCTTTTTGTACCTTGTCAAGGAGGGAGAGACTAGTAGATGATGAACCAGCCCAGATGTGGCAACAATACTCCATACATGGGCGGATGGTGGCTTTGTAGAGATACAGGATAATGTCAAGTGTGAGGAATTTACTAGTACGGTAGAGGGAGCCACCCTTCTTTGCGGCAGCCTTGGCAATGTCCTCATGTATTTGTTCCAATTCATGTTACATGTGAAGGTTAGGCCGAGGAGTTTGAAAGATGAACTCTCAGGTAGGGTGCTATTTGCCATTACAATTGGTGGTTGGAGAGGTTTCTTGTAGTTATTGAAGGAAAGGAGCTTTGTCTTTGCAGCATTAAAAGTTACCAACCATTTATGACCCCAATCCACTACAGCCTGGAGGTTATTTTCTACAGATTCAGCCTTGCCTCGGATATGATCGCGTTTGTTTTGCCAACATGGGAGAGTAAAGCGTGGTGTCGTCAGCAAATAAACCAATCTCAGACTCTATGTCATCAGGGAGATCGTTTATATAGACAAGGAACAACAAGGGTCCAATGATAGATCCCTGGGGCACATCAGTATTTATGTCATGTTGCTTAGATGACCGGCCATCGAAGACAACCTAGATTTTTCTTTTGGTTAGGAAGGATCTAATTATATTGAGTAATTGCCTGAGCGTATTTTCAGGAGAAGCCCTTTATGCCATACCTTGTCAAAGGCCTTGGATATATCAAGCGCTACTGCCCTACCCTAACCTGCCTTGTCGAGTGTATGATACATGCGTTCTGAGATGACCGTTAGGATGTCTGCAGTAGATCGTGCTTGTCTAAATCCATACTGGCGGTCAGAAATAAGTTTAGCATTAACTATAGCTAGATTGATTAATGATTCAAAGAATTTAGCAAAGATCAGCAGTAGACTGATTGGGCGGTAGTTCAGAGGATCGGTTCTATTCCCAGAATTCTTGTAGACTGGTACCACAGAGGCAATTTTCCAGCTATCGGGGAAGCAAGATTCAGCTAGGCATTTGTTGTAGAGTTTGGAGAGGACAGGGGCCAGTTCAGCAGAGCATTTCTTTATTACTATTATAGGTATAAGATCAGGCCTACAAGCTTTGGAGGTGTCAAGGTTTTTTATGATGTCTCTGACCTGGGATGGGGTGATGACCAGGTTATCGAGTGTGGCTTCGGTCTGCAATGGGAATTTGGGGAGGGGGTGATTATCTGAGTCCAAGGTGGAGTTAGAAGCGAAACGCTGGGCAAGTAGTTCAGCCTTATCAGAAGCCGTGCAAACGACATCATTGTGGTTTGATAGTGGGGGAATCGTTGATTGACCATTATTCACAACACTATTATAGATTTTCCAGAAATCACAAGTACCTAGTTTCTGTGACTGAATGCGTTTTTTTGTTAACTGATTATACTTTCTCTTTGCATCACCTATCATGGCCTTGCAATTATTTCTTGACTCTATAAATTTATGCCTATTAGTAGCCGACTTATGGCGGCCGAATTTACGGAATGCTTGTTGCCTCTCAGCAATGACAGCTGCGTATTCCGAGGTGAACCATTGGGGAGACTGAGGCTTGCTAAAGAATTTTTGCATGGGAACATAGGCTTCAATGTCTGCTTTGACCCATTCAGTTAATTTATTTGCACTCTGGTCGGCAGGGAGTGAGAAGGTTTCCCTCCATGGGGCATCACTGATGTGATCTCAGATTGCCTCAAAATCAGCCTGCTTGTAGTATCTCGTTGTTTTGAGCAACGGTTCATCAGCTTTTGGGCGACTTTTTAGGGTGATATGTATCATTAGCACAATGTGATCAGCATTCCCGAGTGGGTTATGAGCTTTCGTCACACAAGCCTCTGGCATTGAGGTCAAGAAAAGGTCTAGAAGTGAGGCTTGTTGGTCTACTCGATCGGGGATGTGGGTCGGAAAATCGACAATCTGAGAGAGGGAGTGAGTTAAGGAGAAATTATACGTAGAGTTGCCGGCTGCGTCAGTAAGGCTGGAGAATCCCAACTAGTCACGGTGGTGTGCATTAAAATCCCCAAATACATGTATCTGGGCATTCGAGTCAATTAAGAGTGCTCTATCTATGCTTTCAGAGACAGAGTTTAGCAGAGTACAGTCCTGGGTCGACAGGGAACGGTATAAGTAACTGACGCTGTGATGTAAAGTCAATCTAAAGCACATGTAGTCTTGGTCATCTGATTCTAACCTATGTTCTCTAGTCAGGGAGAGGGTGTTCCGAACATAAACTCCTAGCCCGTGCATATGTTTGTCAGAGTCTTTACGGTAGAGTGGGAGGTAGTCAGTCATGTCAAAGTGGTGAGAGGAGATTGAGGATTGAAGGTTAGTCTCACTTAGAGGATATCCGGGGAGTTCGTTAGGAGAAAGGTTTCTACGTTATTGATGTTGGTTCTAAGTCCCCGGATATTTGTGAATGCGAGTCTCAAGGGCGGAGGCGAAGGTGTTTTTTGTTGGGTGTCTGGTTTAGGTTTGCTTTTATTTTTTGGTAATGACATGTTTGTTTTGATTATAGAGTGGGTTGGCCAAGGTGGGTACTTGTTTGGTGCCAATAAGCTCACACAACCAGTCCATTAGTCACGACCTGGTCCATGGGGGTTGTGGCCTTGGGAAAGCCCACCGGAGATAATTGCAGGGTCCCTTTCCATGCGCGACATGGCACATACAACTACCCACGGTATTATGCAACTGATGATGGAGCAGCCGTTCTTGGCGCTACCCAAGAGTTTGGGCTCCTTGCTATCAGTCGGAAACAGCAGCCAGAAAAGCTGTCTAACCTGTACCCTCAACCTGTCGGAACAAGAGAGACCCAGACTGGTCATGTAAGACTTAGTGACGAAAAAACTTTCCCCAAATTGCCCAAATAGAGAGAAAAAGAACGGCGTTCATTGTCCTAGTAAGGAAACAAGGCTAGGCATTGAGTGTTTTTGAGACGTCCTAGCGCTGGTACCTCTGCGCCTGGCTAATAGACAAAGAAGGAATGCAAGGGCCAGCGATAGGCAGAACCTATCTACTCCTTAAGCAATTGTAGGTTTGCAAACCGGATATTTTGTTCGAGATTCCAACTCTAGGAAGGTTGTCAATCAGGACTAAGGAGGCCTCCCTCCCCAACAGTTTACTGCCACGCTGTAAGTAGTTGGTAGCAAGGTTTTATTGTCAGAGATTTCCTTCTCTTAGATGGATGGCCTTACAAGGTCTTACGGATCCAACACTGCGAGAGAGGTAAAAATGCCTGCGCCCGTGTACTAGTCGGGTATTTCCTAGCCCCCGCAGGTTAAAGAAAAAAAAATTCCAATATGATGTATATATATATATATATATATACATATATATATATATATATATATATATATATATATATATATATATATATATATATATATATGGTAAGTCAATGAAAATTGATTAGACCTGCAAATGGAAGCAAATCGATATCTTCAGTTGTTCAAAACAAGGAACAGTTTAGTTAATAAAAAACATTTATTTTTTCTTCTTTTTCATTCCTTAAACCAGGCATTTCAAAGATTAAAATCTTATCATCAGAGGAAAAATTATGATTGATAAGTTGACAGGATAGGACTATCAAAGTTCTAAATTTGAAAGAGTTTTTTTAAAAAATGTAAAGTTCAAACGGGTATGAGAATCACCAATAACGAAATCCAAAAAAGCGTGGGGCTCAGAAATATTGGTAAATCCAGAGGAATCTGTATAATTGAAAATACCTTGTTTTGAATGACTAAAGACGTTATAGATTTGTCATTGTCACATTTTTATTTCTCTTCTTTCATTTAGCTATATAATAGCTCTATCCCATATATTGAGTTTTAAACACTTCACGATAGGTTCAAATTTTAAAAGTATACATTCTACTTATTGTTTCATACCTTGATATATATATATATATATATATATATATATATATATATATATATATATATATATATATAACTGTAGAAAGTAATATATATATATATATATATATATATATATATATATATATATATATATATATATATATATTACTTTCTAAAGTTACTTCGAGGTATTTTAAAGAGTTTAAGGGGCACAACCTTTCAATTGAAAATGTAAATATATCAAATTTTCATTAAATTTGATCCATAGTCATTAGACACCAACTAAGCAAAGATTTCAAGAATTTCAATTTCTTCTTAAAACCCCTTAAGCTTAAGCCTTACATTTCAGATTTTTTGGAGTATTTAAAAGGGTTTTTTATGAATCATACTATGGACACAACCTTCCATTTGAAAATTCAAATATTTCAGGTTTGCATTGAATTTGATTCATTCTTATTAGACACCAATTAAGCAAGATACCATGAATTTCAATTTCTACTTAAGACTCCTTAACCTTAAGCCTTAAGTTTGAGATATTTTCTAGAATCAAAATAATCGAATGGATTATGATCAAAATTGAAATAAGGATTCTAAACTTACGGTTTAGTATCATTATATCTTGATTTTAATCTCTTCGTAAGGAAACATAAAAGTGGTGCAAACCTGTTCTGTTCGGAGAATTAATTTTATCCGTCCTGGGAACGGATATTCTTCTCGTATATATATATATATATATATATATATATATATATATATATATATATATATATATATATATATAGCTTATTCTTTCCCAATACCACCATCTATGAACGTATTATGTCCACTTTAAATAAAACTGTCAATCTAAGTATGGTGGCCATTTTTGGATACGAGTTCGTACAACAGCCATTTTGCTTACAGTATGATCTTTACATGAGACGAATCTAAATTTAAGGTCTGGGCCGCCACCTCTGAAATATTCCGAAATTTCTGACCACCTCCACGAAGTTAAAGTTAGTATTTTGCATATATATATATATATATATATATATATATATATATATATATAATAAATATTTGTTATTGTTTATTATCTATGTACGTATACGTTTCGTCCTTTTTCAATCGGGACTCATCAGCATAGAGATATGACTATTCACTACTGGTCATGCGATTCGAAACCCCGGACTTCAAGTATTTTTCAACTCCAGTCCGACGTCGCTAACCGCCGCTAAGATATATATATGGAGGATGTATGTATAAATAATACTTGACTTTAATAAATGCATTTATGAAAAAGTTGTAAAATTTAATTCAAAAGTGACCACAGATAATCCACAATCCCTGATTTTTAAACAAAACTGGAAATTCAGTCTATTTATTGCTTCTTTTTTTTCAGCTCTGCAGAACCGATTCCGCAGATTCTTCGATATGAACCGAGATGGCAAAGCTACTCACAAGGAAGTTGCTAATTATTTGATGAAATACGACCCAGCTATTTCCAAACCTGCCGTAGATGCTTTTCTTGCGAACAGAGATTTAAACAGTGAGTTCTGTTTGTCTTCTTTTAAGGGGAGTAGGCTCTCAATAATTATCAAAATGGAAGAGTGGCTTCCTTGTTGCAAAATCTTTCAACCTGAACTTTTATTCCGAGAATTTCTTATCTATAATTATATTATACTGCATTGGCCAAATGCTAAAGAATAAATTTAAGAAGTCAATTAAAAGTGTTGTTTCCAACATGTTACGATCGTAATACTTGTTAATTATACATACCGGCCTATTTGCATCACTACATAAATATATTTACAATTGTAAAACTTCATAATAAAATCATATAATATTTCATTAAGTTCATTATTATTAATTTTTAATGAAAATAAACAGACATAAATGCTATTGAAATCTCTCAAAACATCTAGGAAGAAAAATAGTTTTACACACATCTAATATATAGAGTTATCTTGTCAGATTTCCAAAGTCAGAACCAAATAGCGATGTATTTAACATTACAATATTTGATTATGACTAGCCAATTGGTTTTCATCTTCCTTCTATCATGTTCTTTGCAATGTAGGTTTCTTTGAAAAAAATAGCTATTCCGGCTAGGGAGATTGTTACAATGGAGACAAATTTAAATAATGGCCTAAAAAACTGAGTCATGATTGCTTTTTTTTTCTCTTAAAATAACTCAAATAATGTAAGGTATATAACTCTTAAGTTTTTATTTGAATGTTAAAAAAGGAGTTAGCTCCCTTACAGGATAACCATCTTTATATTAATACAATTATGTGACCACGTCATGTGTTTCTGTGTGTGTTTCTCATCTATACGTGACATACATATTATTTTTTTTCTCAAATTTAATATTATTGATTTAATATTTGTTTAAATAAACAAACAAAAAGAATTAAAATTTTAATACTTTCTGTGTATATCTTTAAAAAAAGTGTAAACAATAAAATCAAACAAATATTACATTATTAAATAGCGGGCAACACTATGATGTTTTCCAATGCAAGAATAAGTATTTACTAATTAATAGTAATTCTATCGTGCATAGATATATTTTTGAAAAGATGTTCACAAAACGTTGATAGATAATATTCACACTGAACAAAAATAAAAATAGCTGGTAAAAGTTCCATTTTATTATTTGAATACTATCAAGGCATTTATATCAGTGGATGTGGTACATAATGATAGAAAGTTACACAAGTAGGATCTAATTTTATTAAATAGCTAAAGTGAAGCTCAATTTAAAATGAAAAGGTAAACGAGTAAGTTTTGGTTGTAGGGCACTGTGTCATTTTTTCAAAAATCTTTTTCACATTTGCTGCATGATTTATTGGAAAGTCTTCAAATTAATTTGTGCATGTATGCATTCATATTTCCATACTTCCTCTTTAATATTGCTAAAAGACACCATATTGAATTATACTGGTAACTAACAAACACCATTTTTCATATTAGAGAATGGCGTAATAGATCTCATCCCTGATTACCTCATAGCCATGAGTTATCCGGATTCCGACCCGATTCGTGCTCGAGAGTGGTTCGCCTTGGAGGATGCAAATAATGATCACATAATCACAAAAGACGATATTGAGAAAATTGGAGCGCGTATGGGAATGTCACAAGACGAAATCCACGACAGCATGCAATATTATGCACTGGGAGACAATAATGAAGATGGCAAAGTTACTTGGGAAGGTAAGCAATTTTCATTTCATATCCAACAGAATCGTCAAACATTTATTTCTAAAACTACATTTGAATTCGACGATCCAAGCATTTTGACAAAACTAACTGATATATATCTACTGTAATCTAAAATATTCATTCTATTAAAAATTGAAGTTTTTTTTATTACTGAATTCATTCACAATTATAGAAATTATTACTAATATCAATACATGTCAAGCATACATATTTTCCTTTCTCTCTTTTTTTTTTTCTTTATTTCACCCCAAACAAGGCATGAACTTGCCACTGAGACGTAAGGGGTTACTGTGATTAGGGGTAAGATTTATAGTAGGTATCCCAAGTGGGGAGTTGTTCAGCAAGATGTTTGTTCGCATCACATTTAAATTTCTGCATGTTTTTACAGTCAAGGAAACAGGGAGCAGAAAGAGAATTCCAAAGGCAAGCCGTTCAAGGAAAGAAATATTTGAATAGAAAGTTTTTCGGCATCTTGGAACCTCTACAGTGAAGGGGTGGGATTTTGCTGCTAGTCGAGTTCATCGGAGGTATTTATGTCGAGGGGGTACAAGTGCAGTAAGTTTGTCGGAGCACATTCCATGGAAGTACTTGTAAAACAAACACAAGGATGCAACATTGCAGCGATGGGACAGGGGATGGAGTTTGGTCTTATCTATATGTCAGTTAAATTGTAAAATATTGGAGGACCTTGTTCCAAGCTAGCCTGGTTTGAATATCGGATAGTTTAAGTGAAGTCAAAATTTAAACTGTGTGAATTGGGAAACAGACGGCTGATTTTTAGATGTGTAATCATGCTAAATATGGGGGATGTCTTGGTGGGACGAGATGATAATAGGGATGGAGTGGATGCGCATTCTCAGTGTCCTTTTCTTTTCCTTTTCACAAATAACGTATCTGTATATAAAATAAAAAAATGAAAAAATGTATTTATTTTAAAAAATGTTGTTATTTATTTTAATCAATCAACGTAAATAACAAAGATATGTCTCTGAAGAAAAATTTATAGAGATGAAATAAACAACCCAACACAGAGCAGACGTTAAAGCATTTCTTCCATCGCTATATTAATACTATTACTATTGACTCAGCGAATAGCACACTACTTGAAAGTCCTACATTCAAACTAACATGAATTCGAACTAAATATAGAAAGACACTGCAAAATCTGTTACAAAGAAGGTGGGCTCCCTCTACCGGGCTAGAAAACTTCTCTCACCTGCCAGTATCCTATATCTTTACAAAGCCACCATTCGCCCATGTAACCACAGCCTCTAATCAAATAGGTCCCACACTGTCTCCTGTCCCATCGTCGCAATGTTGCATCCCTGTGCTTGTTTTACAAATACTACAATGAAATTTTTTTCTGAGAAACTTGTGCCCCCTCAACATAAATACTCCCGACCAACCTGACAATCAGCAAAATCCAACCCCTTCACTGTAGAGTCTCGCAGGTGCCGGAAAGCTTTCTACTCTAATACCTTCTTTCCTCGAACCGCTTGCCTATGGAATTCCTTCCCTCCTCCCTATTTCTCCGACTATATCAACATGCAGAAATTTAAATGTAATGTGAATAAACATCTTGTTGCACAACTCCCTAAATGTTCCCAAAATCTTTTTAGGACTATTTAAAAAGGTTTTTAGGAGGTATAATATAGGCACAACCTCTCATTTGAAAATTCAAATATTTCAGATTTACATTGAATTTGATCCATAATCATTAGACATCAATTAAACAAGATTCCTTGAATTTCTTCGTAAGACCCCTTAAATTTTAGACATTTTCTAGAATCAAAATCATGTCATGGATTTTGATCAAAATTGGAATAAGGATTCTAAACATACTTGATTTAATTTTGGTAAGGGAACATAAAAGTGGTGCAAATGTTTAAATGTGTTCTGTTTGAGGAATTAATGTTACTTATCCTGGGACGGGTATTCTTATAGTATCTATATAAAAAATGGGTCGGCACAGGGATTTCTTTGTAACCATGGGAAAGTTATTTTGAAACCGTTAAACTTTCAATTCGAAAGTAATTTGAGCCAGACTTCAAGTTTTTAGGTCAACGTGGAGTTTATGCGTTTTTTTATTTTGGTACTCCTACCAACTTTCCAAGAAAAATATTTCTGAAAAGGGCAACTATTCTAAAAAATAATGTTTGTTTATTTTGTAAAAAAAAACATGCAAAAAAAACACCTTCCCCTTAATCTAGGAGCTATTGATTCGACCTAACCGATTTTTATGGAGAGTATTTGCATTGACCTTATTTGATAAATGTTTTCCAATTCCCAGGTAAACATTCTCTAATACTTTTTTTCACAAAATATCTGGTATAAAGAATGATAAAACATGATAAAGAATTATGCTAATTAAATAACAGAAATACGGCAAAAGATAAAAGAAATAATTTGTCTTTTTGAAGTAAATAATAATCTGTCCAAAAGACGTTGTCCTTCTGAGGTATTTCAGGCACTAGGGCTTATAGGTGAGATGGCCGGTCAATCCAGGGCCCAAGAGTCGACAACAACCATACAACACATACAGGTACATTCACATACACAAAACTCACTATACAATCACACAACATTTCTTTTTATTAATAACTAGCCATATGAATGTATAGATAGTATATATAGAGTATTGTTATTACATCTAGGCTGGTGGATCAATCATTAATCTCTGTCTCTCTTGGACAGGGTCCAAAAATGAGCCTCTAATCTAATAGTTCCCACACAATCTACCAAACATCAGCCCCTGTCCCATCACCGCGATGTTCCATCCCTGTTCTTGTTTTACAAGTATTTCAATGGGATCTGCTCCAATGAACTTGCTGCACTCGTGTCCCGGCAACATAAATACCCTCGACCAACCAGACAATCACCAAATTCCACCCCTTCACTGTAGAGTTACCCAGATGCCGGAAAGCTTTCTACTCTAATAGCTTCTTTCCTTGAACTGCTTGTCTTTGTAATTCCCTCCCTGCTCCTTGTTTTCCCGACTATACGAACATGCAGAAATTTAAATGTAATGTGAACAAACATCTTGCTGCACAACTGCCCACTTAGGATGCCACTATAAATCTGACCTCTAATTAACAGTAGATATTTATCTACCTCCCACAGCGGTAAGATGTGACACAAGGTCGGGAAAGTGGGATTTGAAAAACCAGCGCCCGAGAAATTGAGCACTCTGGCCTACAAAAAATGCCTGGGCAGCCCCGTCGGCATTCCCCGGTAGGGGTGCCTCAGGCGATTAGCAATAAACTAACCTCTTCTCAAAGGGTGAGAAGGCAAAGCCTGGGAGGGTGGACCTCCTAGAACTGCACAGGACAAACCCACAGACCGGCGTAAATCAAGACCCGAAGGCCAAGACAATACCGGTCTATGGGGTGCAGTATCCATCGGAACAGATACTACACTTTGATCTTGGCCAAAAGGCCGAGAAACAGTAGCCACTTACATCTCAGTGGCAATGTGCCTTGTTTGGGGTAAAAAAATAAATTTAAAAAATAAAAAATTGCCGGGTGGAGAGCTTAGAGATAAATAATTAAAGATATATTAAAAGTTCCATTCTAGTCAGGATACACAGCATTTCCATTTCTTAACGCTCTTACGACATCCGAAGATGCGGACCAATGGTTGGATTTGGGGAGGGATAAACATTGGGTCCGTTTATGGTGTTAAACAGATCAAACGTTGTTCCCTGGAGATGCAGCAAAAACTATAAATTATCACTTTTCATCCTTGTCTTCCGTTAAAAAAAACATCAATGCATATACTCGAAATTCTTTTTAATTGTCATCCTGCTAAAATTCATGGTAGCAAGGCTACCCGGCGTTGCCCGGGAGGGGGGGGGGTGCAGGGACAACAAAATAGAAGAGTTAAAAAAATGTGTGTAACGGGATTCTTTTAAATGTTCTCTCTGTCTCTGTGTCTCTCTCTCTCTTTACCTCCTTCTATCTATCTATCTATCTATCTATCTCCTCTCTCTCTACCTCCTTCTATCTATCTATCTATCTATCTATCTCCTCTCTCTACCTCCTTCTATCTATCTATCTATCTCCTCTCTCTACCTCCTTCTATCTATCTATCTATCTATCTATCTAAGTGTGTTCATTATCTATCTATCTATCTGTGTTCATTATCTATCTATCTATCTGTGTTCATTATCTATCTATCTATCTATCTGTGTTCATTATCTATCTATCTATCTATCTATCTGTGTTCATTATCTATCTATCTATCTATCTATCTGTCTGTGTTCATTATCTATCTATCTATCTCACTATATATATATATATATATATATATATATATATTTCAGTATGTTCATTATCTATCTATCTATCTATCTATCTATCTATCTCAGTATGTTCATTATCTATCTATCTATCTATCTCAGTATGTTCATTATCTATCTATCTATCTATCTATCTATCTCAGTATGTTCATTATCTATCTATCTATCTATCTATCTATCTATCTCCTTCCTATGTCTCTATCACTACACCCTTTTCATCACCCCCTCTCTCTTTCTATCACAAGCATCATTTAACACCTAAGGTCGATGGAAAATAATCGCTCTAAATGTCGACACCTCCCTGAATAATTTTGTTCCTGTTAACCTCCAAAAGAATGAATATTACAAAAAAATGTGTCCATATCCTGTCCGAAGCAATGCTGAAAAAGAATATATCAGCGTGTCTTGTGTAGTTTTTGATATACATAAACTGACAACTGATCTTTCTATAAAAGATAAGCCATTATCCTGACTTTGATTAAACCAGCTTACCTCTCGGAGCATCTACTTATGAATATCAGACTCTGATCGTTATGGATAGCAAAAACAACATATGTATATATTTCTTTCTTCCGTGAACACTAGAGCAGACCAATAAACTAAAGTAGTAGTGACAATAGGGATATAAGTGTAAAATATAAGCTATATTTAAAAAAAAAAGTTTTTATTTTTTTTATTTTATTTTTTTTTATTTTTTATTTTTTAAATTAAAATTTTTTTTTTTTTTAACAGTTGAATTGAGAAGATAGTTAAAGGGGAGATGCCAAAAGGAGGCATAACAAC
Source organism: Sepiola atlantica (assembly GCA_963556195.1). Taxonomy (NCBI): domain Eukaryota; kingdom Metazoa; phylum Mollusca; class Cephalopoda; order Sepiida; family Sepiolidae; genus Sepiola; species Sepiola atlantica. Next base: position 73,047,621 of record OY744526.1, on the reverse strand, counting down.
TAAATAAATAAATAAATATAGATTTAAACAATTAATTATTACTTCTGTTTTAGAATTATTTGACTGTCAGAAAGGAAAGTTGGAGAAATGTACAAGCGTATAGATTACTAGAACTTTCTGAAAAAAAAAAACAGTGTTTTTTTTTTTAATAAATGAATGCTTCTAGGTGCTTCATTATTTTTTCTCCACGAATAATCGACTTTGCTTTAAATGTTTTGCAATATTGTTAGTGGGACAAATTGAGGTCCATATGGAATAACAGAAACATCACACTTAGCTAAAAACCAGATTGATGTGCTCTATGGTCATTTCCATATTTTTGTACGTGTGTGAGCCGTGGACCCTAACTGCGAACCTAGAGAGAAGGATACAGGCCACAGAGATGAGATGCTTCTGAAAGATCCTCAACATGTCATACAATGGCCACATTATACATGAGGAAGTGAAGAACAGACTCAGACAAGCAGTTGGGCCATAAGCCGATCTACTGACCACTGTGAAGAAGAGGAAAAAGAAGTGGTACGGCCATGTCACACGATCATCAGATCTTGCAAAGACAATACTGTGAGGAAGTGTACAGGGAGGAAGAAAGAGGGAAAGAAAAAGAAAGAGGTGGGAGGACAACATCCAAGAGTGGATAGGGCTGGCACTGAGTAACACGCTCAGGAAGGTAGAAGATCGGGATGGCTAGAGAAAACTGGTTGCCAGGTCATCTTTGGTGCCCTAACGGTCATCCAGGGCAAGAAACAAATGATGATGGTGATGATGATGGTGGTGGTGGTGGGCTGAGGTGATTCTTTTTCAATATTCTCTTGTATGCCATGTTGACAACAGCTAAGTATTTTATATTTTGAATGAAATTACTAACAAAAACTTTTGTGAAAGTCACGAACTAAATATTCAAAGCGATCCAATTTTCTTTTCTCTTTTTAGAATACAAGATCCTGCACGGCATCTAAGATGCGTGATTTTGATTACAACGCCGAAAGAACCGGAATGAAAGAATTCACAATCGTCAGATCTGAAGAAAGATTAGAGCAGCGACTACTCACTTTGAATCGATGTCATTTATACCGATTTCACGTATCTGCGCATGTGTCTGCGCATGTATTGTTATTTTAAAAGTTAATTTATCAAACACGTTCTTCGTTTTCACTTTTTGTTTTGTTATATTTTAATAAAGGCATCAACAGACAGCAATGCGTATTTATTGTTCATCAGAGTTTTGTCAATTTTAATTTTTTCTTCTCTGATTTTTATTTTATCTTTATTTTCTTCCTCTATTTTATTTCCATTTTTTATATAACTAAAGGAGCTCAGAGGACTCACCGACCCCTCACGTTACCATCCCCTCTATATAATACAGTTCTTAGCAATTAAGAGTTCAACTCAATCCAACATATCTTGCTCGTCTTCGACCGCTTCTCAGTGTCCATGCCCCGACTGCTAGCTGCAATCAAAAAAATGTTTCAGACACATAACATCAATTACGTTAACTAATTAATTAATTAATTAATTAATTAATTAACTAAATAATTAATTAACCAACACGTTATTGCAGAATAATGGATGCTTTATTCAGTCATTGGGTGCAAAGCAAAAACGGGGGAAGGGGGCAGAATGACAGCAAGAAACACTTAACTAAAAGCGTATGGTTTCGTTAATCTAATGTTCTTCAGAACATCTTAAACACTGCTTCTCCGTGCTCCGGATTTTCCATGCAGACTCTCATTTCACGTTCTCAAATCCCTTGTCAGTTGCGTGCAGACGTCTGGTGACACCCTGGTGATGTCCCGGTGATTCCCAGCGCTAACTCTTTGATTGTATCCAAAAAACTCAAGTATAAGTCCTAGTACTGATAAATATTATGAGAAAGGGAGATAGTTTGAATATGATTGGATGCCTCCTGAATTTGAATGCCCGGCTCCCAACCCCCTTGTACACCACTCTTCCTAACGCCACTTCTGATACTTGTTTCATCTGCAGGGCTGATTTGCCCCAAAGTAGTTGATACTCTGATGATCCCTGTCTACAATACATCCTGTTTATGACTAACTTTGTTAATTTCTCCTGACGAATATTTTCCAACCAAATAAACACAAGCTGATTTACCCACTAATACCTAACATTTCTTTTTTTTATGTTTGTTTTTTTCTTCACTCATTTGTCTCCAACAACATTATTTATCTTAACATCCAGATTATCAACATCTCCGAAAATTGAACATTTCTTGTGTCATATGTTTCATGAGAATCAGAATGAATATCACCTAAATTGCGCAGTAAGATATCACTCAACTTTTCAGAGTGAATGAATGAAAATGTTTCATAGATTGGAGCAGTTGAGTTCCTGTGTTCTATCGTTTATTTTTTTAATAAATGAGAGAGAGAAAAAAAGAAAGCGAGAGAATGAGATCGGGGGGGTTGTAACCCAGCTCAAGGTAAGTGCTGATCATTCCTAGCAATAGTGAAAAAACTAAAGATAAGCATTAACCATTTAAGTATGTCCGATAAGTAATTCGAATTTTATATCGCAAATACTCATGCCACCACATACTACGAGTGTCTGACTCTCAAGTTCTATCTAATATCACAAATGTTGCAATAAAGTTTCAACGAGAAGACTTCAATCAAACTGCTGAACTTTTACAAACGTTTACCATTATTATAATTGAAAAAACTGACGAAAGTAGATGTATTGAGCAACTACATTATTTATTCAAGATAGTTGCCATTAATTATACAGGGTGGGCCAAAATAAGGGTCCTATCTTTAAATTTGAATAACTTGAATTTGAATAACTTCCACAAAATAAAAGTTAAACTCACCAAACTTTATGTGTGTGTAGACTGACCCTTCCGAGATTTTTTGAAATAAACAAAACAAATTTTAGCCGAAAAACTTACAAAAACTAAAGTATTGTTTTTTACACTGTTTTGAGTTTTTTAAGCAAAAATAATGTTTTCTAAATGAGGGTACGTTCCTTAGGGCTAATACGGCTCATGCTTGCTTCGGAAGGGGTCCTTTACTTATTCTAAAAAAAAAAAAAAAATCAATAAATAAAAAAGTTATGAATTTTAAAAAATAGGACCCTTATTTTTGCCCACCCTATAAAACTTAAACTAATCTGATTTGCATATTTCGAAAGCATAAATAATATGTAAAAATATTCATATGCATCAAAAGTGCCCATCATTAATAGTTCGAGTTCAATTATCAGCCCAACTATGATATGAACAAAATCCAAAGTACTAAATATGGTTGCAACAATGCAGCTTCTGTGGCGATGTGTGCGCGATGGCGTGTATGTACGATGACGATGGGATTTGTTGGTTGCGTTTGGATTATATTGACGATTATTGTTACAACCATATCAGATGTTGGCTCATTATTAGTTGGGGACATATATAGGTCTAAATTTTATAGAGTCAATTTGCCAATTAGAATAAGTAATAGAAAATATAATTATTGGTAAATAAATGAAAAGATTTGGAGATTAAAAAATAATGTAAATAAAAATAGTTTTTATTTTGAGAAAGAGGTTTATCTCGAAATCTTAAAAATATCATATACTGTACCATCTTTGATTCAATACAGTACGTTGGTAAATATTTAATCGAAAATGATTGAATTCATCAATATTATCGTTTTTTTCTACCTTTGCCTCAGATGGTCTTCTATCAAATATTATCTACAATCTAATATCACATTATCATTAGATTCAATAACCAAATTGCCCCCAAAATAATTCAGTGCCAACCTTGACAGTACAGCCGAAAGTTTGGTGAGATGCAGATACAACTGTCAGTTCAAGTTTAAATGGTAGCAGGGATTTATTATTGAAAACATTTTAAAATAAATTTTCAATTGTTAAATTTCTGCTTGGCATCATATTTACTTGTATATAGTAACTTCACGAAAGAGAGCGCTGAGTCATAATCAATTTATAGTACAATTGGCCTAACCAGTGGAATGTAGGACATGATATAAAGTATATATCGCTTCATGAACGACTGGAAGGAATCAGAATATTGGAAAACCGTCTAATACATCATTACGATTCACACCGAATTAAAAAATTAGCTACTGTTTAGTGCTCCTTGAATACTATGAAGGCCATGAGATGTGAGTTGGAGAATTGAAATGAAGATGTAGAAGCAGTGGATAGCAGGAAGGATTATAGCAAGGATTCTGTGTCCGCATAACGAAATTTGCGAAGAAGCTGCAAAAAAAGTGCAGCAAGATCCAGACAAAAGAGATGAGTATTAGAGTGGAAACTATGAAGAAAGCGGATCTTCACTACTCCTCATACAAAAGTCGCAAGGGACAACTACTCACCGCCAAGACCCAAGAGAACCACCTTATGAAAGTCTAGAAACTCCTCAAAGAGTCGAGCCAGGGATGCTCTGATTCTTATCAGGACCAGTTGCACAACACACAGAAAAACAGGTGTCTTGCCTACAGTCCGCATGCATCATAAAGACCGAGTTCCTTCAAACTTTGATGGTCTTTGGGTGTGTTTCTAGTGAAGGCCACGTACTGCTGCCTCCCATATTTGAAAAGGGAGTTAAATTTAATTCAGATGCCTATATTGAGTTGCTGCTGATTGTTGTGCTAGGTGGTTGCGGTAAGACCATACATGTAGCAACAGGACTCAGCTCTTGAAAACCAAGAATGGCTGTCTGAGAACTTCCACACTTTCACCAGTATTCACATCACTTGATTGCAACTTCATGGATTATTATGTGTGAGGTGCAGTTGAGAAAGCTTTCAACTGTATCGCCTGCAACATCAAGGACGAGCTTCTTGGCCTTTTGGCTAAGATCAAAGTGTAGTATCTGTTCCGATGGATACTACACCCCATAGACTGGTATTGTCTTGGCCTTCGGGGCTTGATTTACGCCGGTCTATGGGTCTGTCCTGTGCAGTTCTAGGAGGTCCACCCTCCCAGGCTTCGCCTCCCCTCTTTGGGGAGGAGTAAGTTTATTGCTTACTGTCTGAGGCGCCCCTACCGGGGAATGCCGACGGGGCTGCCCAGGCAATTTTTAATGGCCAGAGTGCTCACCTCTCGGGCGCTGGCTTTTCAACCCCCACTTTCCGACCCGACCTTGGGTCACATCTTACTTGTGGGAGTAGGATAAAACTGGCCTTGTGCCTAACTCCTGGAGAGGAGTAAATCAATACATCAAGGACGAGCTGATTGCCAGGATAAAATTAGTGTTCAGACGTCTCTTGAATGACACTGTGAAGGCCGAATACTCCAGGTTCAGGTACTGCCTGGAGGCCGTGGTGGAGGCCCAAGGCGGCTTCTTTGTGTGAGTTGTATCCAGGAAAAAATTCTCTAACAGATGCACTTTGAATTTTGAGAATACATCAATTATTACCCGAGGTATTACGTTTTTTTCCTTTTTCAAAAGTGTCAAATTTGTCTCAAATATATAAGTGCTCGTGTGATTGAAAGAGTTAGGGGTGGATGAAATAAGTTCAGGGAACTTCTGCCTTTACTAACCAGCAGAGCGTTACCACTGTAGACCAAGGGAATAGTCTATCAGCCATGTATACACAGTGTGATGATGTATGGAAGTGAAACCTGGCCAGTGAGGGTTGAGGACATGCGTTGCAAGGAGATAAATGATATTAAAATAATACAATGGATATGTAATATGAGTCTTAAAGACAAGCTTAGATTTGATGACCTGAGAGAAAGATTAAATTTGGACAGTATAGGGAGATGTGTGCAGAACAGTCGACTTCAATGGTATAACCATGTTGAAAGAGTGGATGAGAGTTTTTGGGTTGAGGTAACAGGGTCATTTCACAGAGGAAGGGTAAAGGAAACATGGAGAAAAGTGATAAGGATGCACTCGAGAGAAAGAGAAAGAGAAATAAGTCAATTTCTAAATTCTGACATGTAAAATTGACGTTAAACCGAATATGATGATATGATAATGATGCCATATCTATGTATATAAGGTTAGATATATTTATCATCATTATGAATTTTGGAAGACAGCTGCTAGGCATAAAAGGTCCAAATGTAGGCAATATTTAGTTTAATTTAGTTTTATGCAAATGGAGTAAAAACGGAGTGGAAGCCCTTCGTGAAAATTCAGACACCTCCGATTTTTGTGAAATTTTAATATTGGGTATTAGATATCAATTAATAATATTCCTCAAATTTTAGTTCCTTTGGAGTATTTTAAATGTTTTTTTAAAGGGGATAATATGAGAGAACCTCCCAGTTGAAAAATTCAAATATAGCAAATTTGCATTGAATTTGATTCATAGTCATTAGATGCCAATTAAGCAAGATTCTCTAAATTTTAATTTCTTATCAAGCTTAAGCCTTAAATTTTAAACATTTTCTAAAATCAAAATCATGTAATGGCTTTTGATCAAAATTAAAATAAAGATTCTGGAGATAAGTTTTAGCATCGTTATATAAATTTAGCCGTCGTCATGGCCATAAAAGGGGTGCAAAACTGTTCTGTTCAGGGAATTAATTTTACTCACTTTCAACTATCATCTCGTCAGGAGAAAATCCATAGTTTTAAATAAATAGGAAATATTATTGACAAAAATAAAGTGCACAAGGAGAAATTGAATATTCATTTAAAAACAACTAAAAAGGCACAGTGAGGGGAAAATACCGTTAATTTTGTTTAAATGTATTTAAGAATTTTTTACCTCTAAACACCCACCCACACACACATATATATATATATATATATATATATATATATATATATATATATATATATATATATATAATAGAAAGTTAGATTCGAATAACCATGTCTTTATTCATTTTTTGAAAAAATCCAGTCATTTATGGACCGTTTCGGCATCATGTAATCAACGAAAATTTCTGTATAAAACACAGTTATTGAACGACGTGTAACGACGAGCATCGATTACAATAACAAAAATAATGTATTTAAAAAACGAGGGAGACTCTTCAGTTGAGATACTTATTAATTTCCACGTGGATTTCTGTATTATTTGGTGACTTGATGTTTATAGTGGATCGCTCACTATTGAAATTGTTGCAGGTGGTAAATTATTTGATTTAATTGCAAAACGTGTTCGTTTATTATTAAAAAAAATGTAATAATAGTTGTGGTAGTAATAATGATAATCATAGTAATTAATGGTGATCATGATAATGACAATAATAACAATTATACCAGCTGAAGAGCAACTGGCATAAGGGGGTTAGAATCTCCAGCAAGCCATAGCGAACGCACCATCTCTAAAGATAGCTAATACCTGATGGAATGCAAAGGCAATTGTAAATGCCAGGTTGACATCTGGCATGGTTTAACTGCATTTCATGGCCAGAATTGGGTCGTCAGCTTTGAATAGCAACTCTCCTAGAGATGGTATCTCAATAAAAATACTAGGGAAGGAAAACCTTTTACAAACCATTCCTCATATTATTTTAATATGAGTGTTAAAAATTATCAAACTGAAAACGACGTATGTGGGTCCAGAATGTCAAGTACAGGCCCACGTCCGGTGGAGGAACGAACGAGGCTACCCAAGTCGTCATCCAGTGAAACCCTCGAAACACTAAAACTAGAACTAATTGGACTAAAGCCTTAAATAGAATTCTGATGAAATGTTACTTGAAGAGTGATCCTCCTAAGAGACGATATAGACAGCGAATGCACCAAAGCTGGAATGAGCTAGGCCTGTTTGAACTATCAGAACAAAAACTTGCAGGACAAGCCCGGGTGATTAGAACTAATGAATGGTTATCTGCTATTGAAGAACTAAAAAGAGAAATTGAGAGAGAAGACTTAGACGAGCTTGGGGAGATAAATATTCTTGATGTAGTTGAAGAAAAGTCTATGGTAGAAACCACAACAAACTCTGAGAGCAAAAATATTGTAACTAATAGAAAACAGGCGGTTTCCACAGATGCAATCGTAAAACATATGATAGAACATGGGGTGACAGAAGAAGATATTGATATTTTCAGATTGTTAGACGAGAAGCTAAGATCTGGCAATTTAGAACAGCCGCCGAACCTGAGATTTGTCAATAGGAAAAGACTTAAAACTGTCACGACCAAAGTGAATGATGTCTTGCAATTTTTATTAATAGATAATCTTGATCAGTGTAATAAAGTTATTAAAGCTGCTGCCAATACTGTATCAAATCTACTCGGAGTAGAAAAACGGGAAAAAAGTAAAGAAGGAGCTCTGGTGGAGGAAACGTTTAAATGATCAGATAAAACAACTTAGAAAGGATTTAAGTAAATGTCGAACTCAAAAGTCAGAGCGCTAGTGAAAGACTAATTCGTAAGTTTACATACACCAACAAGGTTTCTAGTGTGTAATTGAAGAACTGAAACAGCGGGTTGTAGCTAAGAATGTCAAAGTTAAACGTTACAGCGACAGAATTGAGCAGTATCGACAAAACAGACTGTTTGAAAACAACCAGAAACTCCATTTTGAACAACTAGAAGAAATTGAAAGAGGGAATGACGTTATACCTGATGCTGACCAATCTAGCGAATTTTGGAAAGGCATTTGGGAAAAGGAAGTAAAGCATCAAGATGATGCAGAATGGATCAAATATATTAAAAGGGAGGTATCCTCTAGAGTTTAAGGACAAACGAATATAACAGTTAAGGTTAAAAAGCTTTCAAATTGGAAAGCACCTGGACCTGATGGAGTCCAGGGATACTGGTTTAAAAACCTTCAAGCTCTTCACCCATTTCTCGCAGATATGATAAATGGCTGTTTGACGACAGGTAGCTTCCCTGAATGGCTGACAAAGAGCACCACAGTCTTGATGATAAAAGATAAAACAAAAGAGGGTGAAGTGACAAACTTTAGACCGATCACTTGCCTTTCAGTTATGTGGAAACTTTTCACTAGCAAATTGTCTGAAAGTATGTATGGTCATTTGGACCAAAACAATTTGCTGTCTGAGGAACAGAAAGGCTGCTGAAAAAGATCACATGGCACCAAAGATCAGCTTCTGATCGATAAAATGATCTTGAGAAACTGCAAACGAAGAACTACTAATCTTGCCATGGGGTGGGTGGATTATAAGAAAGCATTTGACATGGTCCCTCATTCATGGATACACAAATACCTGGAGATTTTTCGAATAGCCCCAACATTCAAACAGCTTTACTGAATAGCATGAAGAATTGGAAAACCAATTTAACTTCAGGAGGTGTTGCATTAGGTAAAGTGAAAATCAAGAAAGGGATTTTCCAGGGCGATAGTCTTTCCCCTTTGTTTTTTGTCATTAGTTTGATCGCAATGACACTTCTCTAACGTAATGTGAAGGCAGGATATGGACTTGGGAAAGAAATTCCTACAGTCAACAACTTACTATTCATAGATGACCTTAAAGTTTTTTGGAAATAATGAAACCCAACTTGACACCCTGATGAACACGGTTAAATTATTTAGTGACGACATACGAATGGAATTTGGCATCACTAAATGTGCCATTCTTGTTATGAAAAGGGGTAAACTTGTCCATTCAGATGGCCTTGAACTCCCAACAACAGATCTGATAAAGAATGTAGACGGTGATTTCCATTATAATTGGAACGCTTGGAACCATAACGAAAAGCCACCATAAATGGCTTAAACAGATTGACGAGACAATTTATTTTCCAATTCTGCAACAGGCTTGCCTGTTAGGAACAGCGAAAGTGTTAAGGTACAGCTTGAATGCCTAAAGTCAAGGGAATTGACTTGATGTTCAAAAAAGAAAACTCCAAGTAAAAACATTCAAAAGTTGAGACTACTATGAATAATAATAATTATAATTGGCCAGTATCACAGTAAACAAAACATTTTCCTACCACAAATATTTAATAATTAATCGCATATTTTTGCTTTTATTTTGTTATGTCTGTTTAAATTTAAAACTAGAAACTCCATCCTGTCTGAATTTCTTTTTCAAAATGCTTCTTTAATCTCAATACCAAAGTGTGAATTTCGGAAGGAGAAATTAGTTAAATATAAAACGGAGCCTTCCCCACTGACCTGTTTTAATTTGTCACGTAAATATGGGAGGGGAATCTATCGTCTTGTTTTTATTTTATCTTATGTTTTAGGAGGTTCCTAGAAAACTTATACTAAGTAGATACTTCATATATATATATATATATATATATATATATATATATATATACATATATATTAACCTGCCTTGTCTGTTGCAAGTGTCCCTTAATAGTGTACCTTCTCTCTCATCAAAATGAGCGACAAACACTATCCCTGACAGAGGATCACAGGTAAAATAAACCTTTTCACAAATACTAAACTATGAAAAATATCAGAAATCCAAAACGAAAGCTGTTATAGTCAGAAGAAAGATCTGAGTGTCATGATCATCAAGTGCTCTCTGCTTGGCCAACATAGGTGATCTGGTCGGCATTCTAATTTCTAGGAACAAGAATATCGTGGACGAAAAACAGGTAAGTAACACCTCTAATTTCGGGTACAACAATAATGTGGACAGGAAAACAGCAATGAACAAAACAACAAACTAAAAACTCAGAATATGAGAATAGACTGGCAATGGAGTGCTACTACAGAAGCAGCTCCAACGACGGAGGCTATCGAAAGTGAAGGAAAAATCTATGGGACATGACTACTGATTACTCAAGCACGGAACAAATTATCGCAGTTGCAGATAAAGCATGACATATCCTCAAGAAAGGTTGGTTCTCAGAGATGGAGCTAATGGAAATCCAACGAGAGATAAATGATGTAACAGACTAGGAAACATCACTTCGAGAAAACATCCAGGGAGAAGACTGCTACAACATAAACACTGAAACTGAGGAGACCGAAAACTACGTAATAAAAGAACTCACTGAGGAAGAAGTAACAGAAGTTGAAAACCTCAAACGATTTATGAACAAGAACAAAACAAAACTCCCATCCACAAGGAACGAAGATTGGAATAAATTAAAATTAGAAACAGAAAAAGTAAACAGACTTCTCCTCTAAATCTCAACATATACTATCACAGACTTAAACGACTTCATATATGCAGAGGCTAAATCAGTAAGTATGAAAGTACAAATAGAAACAAAAACTGACCAAAGGAGTGGAATGACAAAGCCCTGATGAGAAATCAGATTGGAAACCCAGATTATGAAACTCTGTAATAAAGCTAAAACCGTAAATAAGATGAGAGAGAACAGGAAACAATGGAAGAGGGGAAATCCGACTCACAAGGAAAGGCTAAAAGAACGATGAAGAACTAAAACAAAAGATAGTAGCAAAAGAGGGAAGAGTGAAAGGATACAGATACAAATCGGAAAAGTACAAACAAAACAGGACCACAACAGAAAGACCAAATGGCTGAAAAACATGATAGAAAAACTTCAAAAAATTGAAAAACCAAATTAATGAAGAAATGATTAAGACAAGCCTAAGGAAAATGGCAAACTGGAAAGTTCCAGGCCATGATGGAATACATGCATACTGGTTTGAAAAATTCACAACCCTACATGAAAGGCTAATGCAAAAAATGAGATATATCCAAAAACAGACGTACCATAGCGGATGACCAAAGGAAGAACTACGTTAATACAAAATGATTCCAAAAAGGGAACGATCCCAAGCAACTACAGACCAACAACTAAGAGAACAGATCTACCACTCCTATAACAATCGTTGACTATTTGCCGAGAAACAAAAAGGATGAGGACAGGGAAAAGAGGAACGCATGACCTCTTATACATAGATCAAAAGATTCTGAAGGAAGTAAAAAGTAGAAAAAAGAACATAGCCATGGCATGGATTGACTACAAGAAGCCTACGACAGAATCCTTCAAGAATGGATAATTAAATGCTTAAGAATGTACAAGATGTCCGACAAGATGTTTAACATTATTATGAAAGCAATGGAAACATGAAGACTGGAACTGACAGTTAGATGACAACACCCAACTAAGATAAGAATACAGAGAGTCATCTTCCAAGGAAAGTCTGTATCACCACTAATGTTTATCATAGCCATGATGCCATTGAAATAAATACTAAGGAAATGTGATGTCGGATACAAGACATTCAAAGGGAATTCGGAAAAGTGAGCACTGCTCGAGATGAAAAGAGGAAAATTGAAGACATCAGAGGGCATGGAACTACCCAACCAATAGGAGATGAGGGGGCTAGGCAAACAGGAGAGCTATAGATAGTTTAGAGTTCTGGAAGCAGACATCATCAAATCTACAGAAATAAAAGAGAAGATTGGAAAGGAATATCTAAGCAGAACAATAAAACACTTAGAAACTAAATTATATAGTAGAAATCTAGTAAAAGGAATAAACACCGGGGCAGTATCACTAAGTAAATACTGTGCAAATATAGCAGAGGAGAAGAGGAAATATAACGGCAGTCAGGAACAGAAGTGGGGAAAAAATCAAGTAAGGATGGTTGATGAACATCATTATTAGGAAAACGTGTGTGGAAGGTGACAATTTGGGACAAGTCATGAGAAAGAAAAGTTAAGACATATTTCACCAGCTAGATCTAGAGTGAGGGAGCCAGTCAGAATGATGAGCATTGACGTCACCAAAAACAAAGATGGGTGAATTTGCAATGCATCATCAATATTGTTGGATATAGCATCAACAACAGAGCAGTCATTGTCAAAAGGGCAACGGCACAAAAAGAACAAATAGGAAGTGGAGTACAGCAAAGACAACCTCAAACAGATAAAAAGACACCCATAAGATTCAAGGCTGGGGACACGTGCAATGTGGAGATCCTTGCGAGGAAAAAGAGCAAGACCATGCAAATGCATGGAAGAGTCAAAATGGACAAGAGGCAAGTAACCATCCACATGTAGATCGTTTCTATCAATAGAAGCATCCAGTCTCACAAAGAGCAAGGATGTGAGGGGATTCGCCCAAGAGAAAGGACTGAGCATCAGGAAAGTTTGACCTGAGACCTCTGATGTTACTAAAGGAAATTGTAAGGTGTTTGTTGTGTGGATTTGTAGAAGGCATAATAATAAAAAGGGAGAGAAAGGTAGAATCACTTCAAGACAAACCAAGCCTGTAAGAGACCCAACCATCAGCATTCAATCCCCTGGACTCCAAACAGGCTAGTTAAAAAATAAGCCCTTCAATAGCCCAATAGAAAATTCTTAGTACAGAACAGTTGTGCACTATTTTTTGTCCCCTTACAAAGATTAAAATCTAGATATAATGATTCTTATCTTATGTCTAGAATCCTTATTCCAATTTTGATCAAAATCCATTACAGGATTTTGATTTTAAATAAATGCTAAAATTACAGGCTAAAACTTAAAGGGTCTTAAGAAGTAATTGAAATTCAGGTAATCTTGCTGAATTGGCGTCTAATGACTATGGATCAAATTCAATGTAGATCAAAAATATATGAATCTTCAGATGGGAGTTTGTGCTCGTCTTAAACCAACTAAAAACCTTTTAGAAACTGAAATTTTGGGAATATTTATTAATTCATGTATTATATCTAGTGTTAAAATTTCACAAAATCGGAGGTATCTGAATTTTCCTGAAATGATTCCACCCCTTTTTATCCCATTTGCATGAAACAAATTAAACTAAACATAGCCCACATTTTGACCATTTCCGCCTAGCAGGTGTGTTTTAATATTCATAACGATCAAATCATTATTTTAGGAATTAATCCTTTACATACAAACAGATAAACACACCTAACTTTATATATATAATTATCTACAGACACGTGTTTCGTCTTAAGTGAGTCTGCACGGTTAAAAGTGATAGGTGTCTGCACAGTTGAAGGTGACGAATGCAAGTGAGTCTGCACAGTTGAAGGTGATAAATCCAAACTTTTGGTGCATGCTCAGGTTGATGAGTTCTCTTGTTGCAGAGTTAATCAACAAACATTTAATTGTCAAGATTGGTAATGTTCTATAGTCAGATGTGCAAGTGGGTCTTCACAGTTAATGAGGCATGATGCTTTCAAGTGGGTCTGCAGATTTTAAGAGACAAGTACATGTGGGTCTGTACTGTTGTTGGAGAGCATCATTCGAGTTAATGAGTCCACTTGTTGCAGAGTTGATCAACGAAAATTCAGTTGTGGAGTAATTTAGTAGTGCATATGCAGCTGTACTCGTTTTAAACTGGTGCGACTTCTTCCATGGTGTTGTCAATGATAACTTTGTTGGTCGAATTTCTGGGCATTTTTTCGTACTGGATGGATGTCCGGAAAAGTTTGGTTGCATTATCGTTATTGGAGAGTGTTAGTAGTCCTTACAGGATGATGTTGATGTTTTGCTGAGTCTGACTTTTTAACATACAGCATTAAGTTAATGACTCGGTAGTGTTGTTGCACGTTTTTGTCTGAGTTTTTGTGATGTTCAAAACCATAGTGGGTCAGGTCTGGACGATCTATCATCTTTTTTTCTGGCTGTTAACTGTGTCAGATCACATCGGGGTCACCAATTGTTGCAGAAGGTGGTGCTTGTGATCACAACATGATTTATTGCACCGAGTTGGTACAATTGATAGGTAGAAATATATTGTAGGAGGTCACTGGGAACTGGATAGCAGGAATAGGCTGGGTGACGTCTCTAGGAACTGGAAAAGAAGAAAAGCTAGAAGAGCAGGAAACTGGATAGCAAGGAGGGCGTCACCAGGTGCAGGAGGACATTGGCAGGTGCAAGAGAACAAGCTTCAGATGTTGTTGTTGATGCATAGATTGGTTGATAGCTGCTGGATTTCTGTGATGATTGTGATGATTGCAGTCAGTGTTGACATGCTGTAGAAGTAGAAGGAGGGGGAAGGCTCCCGCTGTTGCCATCATGCTAGTAAAAATGCGAATCTGTCCAGCAGGAATTTGAGGAGAAAAGGCTGTTGCTAGTGGATCCTGTCGTCGCAGTGGTGAAATGTCTAGCAAAGATTAGTGGAGAAAAAATACAGTTTGCAGAGACAGAGAAGATGGTGTCTCATCGGGCGTTGAGGCCATAGAGGCAAGCCCTCCCCCCCCCCCAAATGAGCAGCCGAGTGAAAAGACACACTCTTTTTATATTGTTTTGCGAGTTGCTCCTGATACAACGCTTTGATGAGATCTGATTGGCTGGATTGTGTGACGATATGCACAGAAAGAAAGAAACTGTGTTGGTTTCTGTCACACGGTTAAGGTGTTTAAGGATTAAACATCCACTTTTATTAGGAGTGCCGAGTCATAAACATGGTCGGCACGACAAGGACTAAGGTGTTCAAGGATCAAACATCCGGTTTTTCTAGGAGTGTCGAGTCATAAACAGTATTGGTATGACAATATATATGGATAGAAGGAAACAGAATATAAGTTAAGAATCCATACACATTTAATACCTAAGATAAACTAGTGAACTTATTAACCCTTTCGTGCATAGTATTGTTCTACAACAACAAATAGAAAAGTTGTCATAAATTATCATAAATTTTGATTTGACCAATTATATTTGTTTTTGTGAGATTCAGGGACATCGAAGAATCCGTTTTGCCTCTATTATTAGTCGTTATGGGCCTTTTCGAAAGTCAGATCATCTTGAAGGCATGTGATTCAAGAACAGGTTAGATACGTACGTGGAAGTTCTATAAAAATTCATGCATGAAAAGGTTAATATTTTCAAATTTTCGTATATTTGTGTGGTCGGGCGATGGTTTCTAATCTGTCCTCATTCATATTTTAAATTATCCTAAAAGTTAATAAAATAAGATTGCAAAATAAAGGTCAATGGGATAAGAATAGTAACAAACCTTTATGTTTTCCTCTTGTTGATGGGCACATATGACATGCAAAACATCTCATTCGCTTTTCATCTGGTAAGTTTTCGTTTCTATTGTCACACTAGGCAATGTTTTTAACATCGAATTTTCTAAACCAACAAAAATGGGTAGGAGGTAAGGGAAAGGAAAGCAGACAGCGGATATACGCTCATTTAGACATTGAGTAGATGTCATAAACAAGTTCAATTATCACTGTCTTAACCATTATTAAACTTAAATCCGAATAAGCGAGTCATTGAAGAAATGCAATATAAATAGAAAAAATGAGTTTTTCTTGGCAAGAAAAGGGGGAAGGGGTGTTGGAGAAAATATTTTGAAAAAAATCTTAACTGAATTTTTTGTAGTCACTGGTCTGAAGAGATCTAAAAGTCGAACCATGTGTAGCCACTCAAAACGCTATCTTTATAATTATAAGTGATATCATATTGAAGTTTGATTTCAGGTTCAATCCTTACGGAATTCCCCATTGAATATCAAATTATATTAAAGTCTAAAGATATATTAAAAGGAATAGATAGGAACAGAGAAACTCAGACTTCGAAACTCCGACTCTACAATGCACCTATGGTACCAATAGCTACATATGCTTCTGAGAGCGAGAGAGAGAGAGGGAGAAAGAGATAAGAGAGATAGATAGAAAGAGAGAAAGAAAGAAAAAAAGAAAGAAAGAGAGAAAGAAAGAGGGATTTTAAAACCGAAGATGTTAAGCACATTTAAAAAAAACTATTCTAAATTCTTTTCACAAGGTAATCCTGATAGTTAAGAAAAAGGATATCAAATTTATTAATCATAAAAAAAACAATCATGCTGTCCCATGTTTCATGTTGTTTTGTATCGTTTTGGTATTATTGTTACTTCCGCAAAGGTGGAGGCTATGTTTTCTGTTGAATTCCTTACTATGTTTGATTGTATACAGTTTAGCGTCCACAAATTTAGTCAAAATCTCGGTCATTGTCTAACTTAGAACTGATTTAATTTTCGGATATCTAGGTAAAAGGTGAACGTTACAGTTATGGAAAAGGTCACACCTTTGACGATAACTTTGATTGTTATCATCGTAAAGACTCGCTGCTTGATCCATATTGCAGCTACTCTATCGCATATACACTGACCAATTTTTTAAATGACTGTTCAAAAACCAAGGTTGGCAAAACCCATCTGGATCGCTTTAAGATAATCCAAATTAAAGAAACTTTTGCGTTTCGAAATGACATCCTCAATGTTATCAAGAAAGGAATAATAACAGTAAGTAAAGTAATTTAATAATAAAAAAGGATAAATTACCAAAACTTTCCGTAATATATTATTTTCAAGGGAGGTAATTTAAATGAAAACTATTAGTTAGATATGTCATGAAATTTATACATTTAAAAAGAATACTTGGAGCTAGATGACAGGTAGATTTTTTTCTTGTTAATAATGTAACGATTTTAAAGGGAGATATTTGTGTTTTGTAAAAATGTATGTTCAAATAAAATAGTTTTGTGACTTTTAAGGGAGATATTTTATTTCTACTTTAAAAGTTTTAAAACTTAAATAATCTCTCTCCCCCCCCTCTCTCTCTCTCTCTCTCTCTCTCTCTCTCTCTCTCTCTCTAAAGTGTCCGTCTATAGCTGGCGTGGGTTTTACTGCTTTGATAACGAACCAAAGTAAACCAAAAGTCGAATTTGTACATATAACTTAAATTTCTTTCTTTCTAGACAATATAATTTTGCTTATTTGGATTATGAAACCATGCCTCCTCATTAGACAAAAAGTTAAGTATGTATATATGTTTATATATTTTTATGCGTAAAATTCACTTTCAAACTAATTAACCGATCATTATGAATTTTGGAAAACAGCTGCTAGACGTAAGGTATCTAAATGTGGGCTATATTTAGTGTAATTTAGTTTTATGCAAAAAGGGTAAAAAGGAAGTGGAAGGCCTCTGATTTTTTTTTAGAAATTTTAACAATAGGTATTAAACATCACTTAATAAATATTCTCCAATTTCCAGTTTCCTTGGAGCATTCTAAAGAGATTTCAGGCGGAATAATATGGGCACAACTTCCCATTTGAAAATTCAAATATTTCAGATTTGCATTAAATTTGATTCATAGATACTAATTAAGCAAGATTCCCTGAATTGCAATTTCTTCGTAAGACCTCTGAATATTTTAGACATTTCTAGAATCAAAATCATGCAATGGATTTTGATCAAAATTAGAATAAGTATTCTAGACATAAGGTTTAATATCATTATATCTTGCTTGTAATCCTCGTAAGGAGGCAAAAAAAGTATCCGAAAATTGTTCTGTCAGGGAATTAATTTTATCCGCCCTGGGATGAATATACTTCTAGTGTATATATATAATATAACATACATTGTTGGATTATACAGTTAGTGTATGCACAATGGTTATCCGTTCTTGCATAGAAGAGAGCGATGGTAGCGACGGTGATGTGTATAACATTAATGGTGAATTAATGTATGTGTTTATTTATGTGTGAGCCGTGAGACAAACAGACAGCAGCAACAGTCCTAGCGTCACAGTATCGGCAGAGACGGCTTCAGTGTTTATGCATATGTGTGTAATAATTAAATCGGGGTCTCTGTGAGCAGCGTGTGACAGCTGAAGACTATTTTTGTTTACATATTGCAAAACCTTCGTAAGACGATAAAAATGTAAGCATTTGCAAAAGTTAAAATTTAAAAATTATGATTGTTGTAAACTGACGTTTTTTCTTGGTCATTGGAATTCAACCAACTGATATATATATATATATATATATATATATATATATATATATATATATATGAAGAAGAATGGAAAGGAATTAGAGAAGCAAAAGTCAAATCATAATTCAATTCAATTGCTCAGAGCAAGGTATATTCCGCAAAAAAGGCAATTATTCAAGTTAAATTTTCCTTAAGCCAGGCTTTACAAAGATATAAATTGCCTTTTTTGCGGAATATACCTTGCTCTGAGCAATTGAATTGAATTATGATTTGACTTTTGCTTCTCTAATTCCTTTCCATTCTTCTTCATTCTACCTGCTCTATCCTGGATATTGAGCTATATACTCTTCACAATAGGTTTCGCCTTTCCTAAAAGTTCGCTTTTAGTACACCACTTTATATATATATATATATATATATATATATATATATATATATATATATATATGTATGTGTGTTTGTGTGTGTGTAGGTACGATTTCGTTCTACTGTTTATATCAGCAGTAGCAGCGCGTTTTTAGTGTGAAATTTGAATTGTATTTTCTTATTTGTATCAGTTTCCAGTAATAAATTGTACACACCACACGTGGTTTCACCTTCGTCTTTTCACTCGTTTATACACACCTTATTCTCATACGAATAACTTTACGGCATCTGAGACAAGCAACGTTTCCAGTACTTTAACGGGTTATCGGCATCGAAAAAAGATTATTTGGAATTTTGGGAAATCAAATTTATATCATATCTTTAAAGTTGTTTATGTTATAGAGACAAATTTATTTATAGAACAGAATTGTGGAATAGAATTACTGCATCATACATCAGCCTAAAAAAAAAAACAGGAAATAGCTGATGCTCGCCCAATGAGAAAAAAAAACACAAGTTTTTAAATAATAAGTGAAACTTCTTTTACTATATATTCAAAAACTTTTTTTTAGTAACCTACAAGTCGTATCCGCCCTGAAGATGAGTGTATTTATTATTTTAAAATGTCCGGATATAAATGTTTAAACTCTTCTAATGAACATGTAAGATAAACAAATATATGTTCAAACTTGAATAATATTTTTTTTTTAATATATATTTTATATATTTCTTAATTATAATTATGCTCTATTTGTAATGTTGAGCATCTCTAATCGTATTAGGATTCTCTTCGGTATCTGAGAAACTGCCTCTCCTGATACCCTTGATATAATCATTATAACTATATATATATATATATATATATATATATATAGACAAAGATCGAACCTTCGATATCAATGTCTATAGTCTGGATATATATATATATATATATAGTCTCGGAAGTTTCTCAACCATTAAAACTATATTTAAAAAAAAAAAAAAAAAAAAAAACTTATAGTCCCAAGTCTTTCAGTGGAAAATCACTCATGTAAGTCAATTTATTTTTTACAGTTATTATATTAGTTTGTTTCTAACACTATTTTAAGGGATCATCAGTTGTTTACCATGAAAAACTGTTTCGGGAATTATATATATATATATCCAGACTATAAACATTGATATCGAAGGTTCGATCTTTGTCCAAGTTAGCCATGCTGATGACGGCTGATAGATAGAAACACGTGTCCATGGATTACTTTTTAAACTTAATATATATATATATATATATATATATATATATATATATATATATATATATATTGTGTGTGTATTTAGGCAGCATTCTTTCATTTAAGCAAACATTGTTAAAAATAACAAAATCCTTCGCTTGATTATACCTTCTTTTTTTTCTATCTATCTAATGATCTTTTTTGCGTTAAAATCAAAAATATTAATGTACGTTTCATATGTATCACAAACTTTTTCGATTCTTCGTCGAATCATCCTCAGGTGTCAAAAACAAATGAACAAAAAAGTTAGAGAAATGAAGAGAATTTCAAAAGGCAGCCGAGAATGCACACGTGAAGTCAGTTAAACGCCAAAAGAATGGACTCGCACAGTTCCAGGATAAGACGTTAACAATTCAAATTCCACAACGCCAGAATTAGCGTCATAGGATAAAATTGTATTACATTAAGCATTTTAAAATGTTGTTACTGGTTTCATACATAATGTTATTAATTGTGGGTTGCTGAGTTTTAATAAAATTTATTTATTTAAAAATACTCGAATCTATTTTTATTAAAACTCAGCAACCGACATGTGATAATAACATCCATGATGAGAACAGTAGTTGGAATAATTCAAATAATCTAAATCATGTTATTCTTTTGAACCGACCAATCACGACTTTGTAACAATCATGACTAAAGACATAAATCTAGAAACATACAGTGAGTGACTTATTTGAAAATACTTTTGAAAAATGTTGAATTTCGATACAAGTTCAAATGAAATTAGAAAAAGGAAACCTTTGTAAAAAAAAAAAGAGTGAGCTGCGATGGAGCCGTTTTAAGAAATAAAGACGTGTGGAGGGGAACCAGCTTCAAATTATGAGAAAGGAGTGTAAGCTGTTAACCAAAATTGCAAAGGGGATGACGTCATGTAGAACACATACGCACGCACACACACAGTGATATGAGTGAAAGGAAAGAAAGGATAATGGCCGATACAGCTTCTACACACAAAAGTGCTATCTGTTGATTCCTTTAAAACTAACACCATTATCTCATCAAATAAGCGATGTGCAGCCACGAAATCATGTTGGCAGGTAAAAGCCTGTGTAAATGACATTTTGCTAACAATGCATGTGACGCCCCTTTAATATCATTGATTGGGATTCATTTAGCTTTAGCAAATTCGGATGCGTCCATTCCATGTTTAGAATAGTTTTATGGTGCAGGTGTTGTTGTCGTCAATTGACGAAAAGAAGAAAAAATAATTAATTCGATGCTGCTTCCAAATGTTAAGTCTGTCAAACAAGGTCCCTTCTTAAGAAAAGCATTCTTGAGAAGCGGAATAATCGAAGAGGATGCGGATGAGGATGTATTTTTTTAAGTGCAGCATCTGGCATTCAGTAATTTGATTTAGAGCCGCAGCCCAACAGAGCTGCTAGCCTGCATGTCCTTTTTTGCCATACTTTTTTTTTTATCTTTCTTCGTCAAAAACGTTTATAACTAATAAACGAAAGTTATATCCGATGCACACGTTTAACCAAATGCCATACTCTATCTTTATTGGTTAATTATCCCACGTGACCTAAACATATAACAAACAAACCACACCTCTTTTCAATCATTAACTTTAACGTTGATCCATGAGCCAAATGTCAAAATGGTCCCGTCAATAGGTCACTGTTCAACACTTTCTATGTTTACCTTTATATCTCTTCACTTGTTGTTTATTATTTTGTTTACTCTCCTGTTATTTTTCTTAGGACATACGTTATTTTAATTCACAGCTCATACATTAAACATATATTCTAAACATAGACTTCATTAAAACAAAAGGCTAATATCGTTTTTACCCCGCCTAATAAACCGGTATCGTCCGGGCCTTTGGGTCTGGATTTACGTCGGTCTATTGGGGGGTGTCGGTCCTGTGCAGTTCTAGGAGGTGCACCCTCCCAGGCTTTGCCTCCCCTCTTTGGGGAGGAGTAAGTTTATTGCTTACTGTCTGAGGCGCCCCTACCGGGGAATGTCGACGGGACTGCCCAGGCAATTTTTAAACAGCCAGAGTGCTCAAATTCTTGAGCGCTGGTTCATTCCCACTTTCCCGACCTTGTGTCACATCTTGCCTTGTGGGAGGAAGATAAATAGAACCAAAAGTATGATTAACATATTAAACACAAGCAACATACATGATACAAAACAATAAAATATATTTAGTTCTTACTATACCTTTAAGATAGGAACCTTGCTTACAGGTTGTTGGAGCCCCACGGGAGAGGTCCGACAGCGATGGTGTTCTTAATACTGTCTGCCCACTTTCAGGCACAATCAAGAAGGAAACAATCAGCGGTGCTCAGAACCGGTGCATCACTAGAATCGGTTCTCTACATAAATAATGATTTTCAAATTTTATACAAAATTGTTTGAAAGCAAACAAAAATAGTTTTTATCCATTAAACAACAGTGTTTTTAATATCAATATAAAATATTTTGAAGAAAACAAGGAAAAATAAAACAATTAGATCCTCCAAAATTTGACGATATTTCTGTGATAATCATAATCATCATAATCACCATCCTCATATTCGGTTTAACGTCTGTTTTACATGCTGGTATGTGTTGAACGGCATTTAGAAATTGACTTCCCAACTAACCTATTTCTCAACAGATCTTTATTTTTCCTTCTTTCTCTCAAATCCATCCTTGTCACTTCCTCACAATTTTTTCCTTGGCCTTTCCTCACCAACAGACCCTGCTACATTAAATATTCTACATCTAATAACCCAAGAACTGTCATCCATTCTTTGAATGTCAGCAAACCAATGACCTTCTGTTCTGCACACATCTCCCTATAATGTATAAATTCAATGTTCCTCTGAGGTCATAAGATCTAAATCTATCTTGTTATGCACATTATTTATATGTTTCCGAATGTTGTCCTCATCTTGGCTGTTGCTTTGTTCCTAACGTGTCGCCAGTTGTAATCTACGGCATTCTTCAGATTCTTGTCATAGCATGTACCCTTCCAGGAATTTCAACTCCAAGCCTTTTCCAGAGAGAGTTCTGGGCAAAGCTTCTTGCTCACTCTTAGATAGTCGACCGAACTAATAATACGGGTTGAATTGAATATGGTCTATTAAAATTGTAATATAATAAGTATTCTTAAAGATGTTAGAATATACGTTTATTTTAATTCACAGCTCATGTGAAATATACTTCAAACATATCCATCATTAAAACGAAAGGCTAAGACCAAAAGTATGGTTAACACATTTATTTACAGTTGACAATTATGAAAAACAAGCAACGTGCATTATACAAAATAATAAAAGATATCTATTTCTTACTCTACCTTTAAGATAAGGACACGGCTGACTGAGAGGACCTAGATTCTCCATTTTGTGAGAGGCCCACAAGAGAAGTGTGACAACGGTGAATTCTTGATACTCTCTCTAGTCATTTTTTAGCACAATCAAGTGGAAACAATCAGTGGTGCTCAGAACCGGTGCACCACAAGAATCAGTTCCCTACATTTTCTTTCCTTGATTCACAAATCTTATACTAATTGTAATTTTCCTTCAAATAAACAAACACGTGACTTAATTAATAAACACTCCCTCACTTTAATAATCCCTTTTACATAAAAAAAAACTTTCCTAGCCCTAATTATAAACTATCATACCCTTTTATATTAAAAACATTTTGAAACTAATTTAAAAGGGAAAAGATGCCTATTGGCCTTAGTCTTGAAAAGATTAGCTTCTTTCCAAGAACTGCAGGCTTATGGAACTCTCTTCATTCTGACTGTTTTCCTCCTACTTATAGGTAGGAGGAAAACAGTCAGAATGAAGAGAGTTCCACAAGCCTGCAGTTCTTGGAAAGAAGCCACTGATTAATAAATAGTCACCAAATTTCAGTTTCTTTGGACTATTTTAAAAGGTTTTAGAGGGCATAATATGGGCACAATCTCCCATTAGAAAATTCAAATATATTAGATTTGAATATCATATTGGAATAAAGAGATTAGGTTAAGTATCATTATATGCTGATTTTATTCTTCATAGAAGGTTCTAAAAGTAGTACAAAACTGTTCTGTTCAAGGAATTAATTTTATTCTTCCTGGGACCGGTATCCTTCTAGTATATAAAAACTTGATTCATGTTTAGCTATTATACACCAGACTCGGATTTAACTCTTTTTGTAAGAATGACCTGAGGATCATGAAAACAATTTATCATCTGACGACATTGAATTGGTAGAATTACCGCCATGAAGGTTTGTTTTGATTGAAAGCAGATCAAGGGTTATTGTCAAATTCAGTCGTGTTGATGTAATATATATCAAGGACGTGAGTTGTCGTCCTTAAAGCAGAAAGCTTAAGCCGAAATTACCGGCCTTGTATACGAGTGTTTTTTTAATTTTGTGTTTCCATTCTAATCGAGACATAATAGTTGATAAGTAGTTTTATGGTTTCAATTTCCTTATAGCAGCTTTAAGTAGTTATTCTTGTTATAAGTGTGTGTACGGTTAGGTGGCTTCGTGCACTCATTGAGTATGAGTACCTATTTACTTGTCTTCTCACGAGAGAAGAGTTAGACACTGGATCGGTTTTTAATGTGTGAAAAAATCTAGCTTTCCCAAAAGGAGCACTCTGGATCGGGACAAAGTAACAATTGTCTCAGTCTAGAAGGATTTTTCCTTCACTGACGAGGACAGAAAAGATTAAATTAATTATCTAAACAGATTCTACACTTTATTCTTAGTCAAAACGCTTTGACCAAAAAATAATTCATAAAATATATAATTATGTTTTAGTATTAATTTACTCCTCTCCAGGAGTTAGGCACAAGGCCAGTTTTTATCTTACTCCCACAAGTAAGATGTGACCCAAGGTCGGGTCAGGAAAGTGGGGTTTAAAAATTACCTGGGCAGCCCCGTCGGCATTCCCCGGTAGGGGCGCCCGGAACAGATACTACACTTTGATCTTAGCCAAAAGGCCAAGAAATTAAAAATATGTTTTAGTACATATTATTAAATTAAATCATCTTGATAATGTACACTTTGTTATGGAAATGAACAGTGTATGGGGCATGATATACATGTGCGCCTATATATGTAGGAGTGATATCAGGTGTAGTTTGGTCAAATTTCGAGTGTTATAAAGGATGCAGTGTTTCGGCAGCCAACAACTAATACTGACAGTTTGTTCCATGCTTCAACAATACTGGGTATGCTGTTTCCTGATTTTGTTGGTATTCACGGTTGTTGTTCAGCATTGTTCGTGAAATTGCATCAAGGGATGTAACTTCACCTACAGAAATAATTATATGCAGAATCAAGAAAAACGTGTTGTTTTTTTAATACTGCTAAAAAAAATTGAGCAAATTTTTGCACAAAAAAAATGTATACAAATTCTTTGGGTTAAAATGTATATGCATTAGGGCTTGCACAAAACCGATAATTCTCAAAATGTAGTTTAATTGTTAGTCATTCTCAAAAATGGTCCAAAACCGGTTAGAGCAGTGTCCCACCCATAATTCATAAAAAAAAAATATATATTTTTTATGAATTGATATCGATTAAATGCCAAATGTTCAGATTATCACAAAAAAGAAATCAGAATAAATGTTTCCAGGAACGGAAGGGGAAATCATCATTGCGTCATTGAGCATATAATAAAACTATTGCCTAAAAATTATTGCCTAATGGAACCGGTTCTAATCTTTAGAAGTTGATAAAAACAGCGGCCAAATAAAATGAAATTAAAGATGCAATGAAAAGAAAAAAACATGAGTAATTATAAAATTAATTTGTTATTGTTAAAAGAATTAACTTGGGAGATTATGTTCATTTGTGCCATTTTCAACATGGGGCAATCGAGTTTAGGATATTTAAATGTTTACATTGTTGTAGGCTTTTTCTTTTTACTATTGGGTCACCACATATTAAGGCCAAGCGAGCCACTCGAAGATAAAAGTTAATGAAATGGGATGTATACCTCAGTTTCTGGTTCCGAATCGTCTGATGAAATTTCCACTTCGGAATTGTCCGACAATGGGTATCACTAACGCCACTCATTAATTACTCAGCACCAGACGACTCTTCACTTTCTTCGGTCCTGGAATATTCTGTCTCCAAAGCAGGGCGAAAATCGCATATGTAATGTGGGATTCCATTAACCAGACTGAGCATGCCAGTCACTCACCCTCGTTTGACTCTGGTGGTACATCAACAGCCTGGCGATTTCACCCAGACGTGATCTACATCATAGTACCTGCCTATCCTCTCCTCGTCAAAGTCGATTCTTTTACCTGAGCCTGGTACGTGTAGATGGCATTTGCAAGTGCAGTTGCCAGGGACATGACATCCTTTAGTGTACCATTGTACCATGGTGTTGCTTCCTCAATGGAGCACTTCTTCCTGGCAGTAATTCTCTTTATGCTGTGGTGGGTTCTTTCTGCGATTCTGTTGCCTGATGTCATGTATGCGCATCACAATCACAATCGACCTCCCCCCCTCCATTCACACAAACACTGTCTGACTTGCTGGCTGCAAAAGGCTGAGTCATTATCGACCAAAATCTCATGCAGTGCTCCCCGTTTGTAAGAGACAGACAATAATTGTCAAATAATACTTCCCAAGTCTTGTCATGCAATTGGTGGCCAAACCACAAAATAGGTGGGTTCACAGTCGATAAGGGTAAGAAAGTGGTTTCCATTATAATGATTGGTATCAATTCCCACCCTTTGCCCTGTGTCACTTGCTTTTAGTCGTCCTTTTTGCCACTATGCTGATGCTGGGTCAATTGACAGTGCTTGATGACTTGCTCAACTTCGGATTTGACTACTACTGAGTCAATGTGTCTCACAAAATACAGAATCTTCTTGATGCCTTGATGTCTGCTTTGTATGTGGATGTTTTTTTATCTGCCGCTGGCTCATCGTGCACACTGTAGCAGCACATGTTTGACCCAAAACCTCACCACCCATCTTTATGGCATTGTAGAATTTGCGGGGCACTCGTGACAGCTGGTCGGCAAGGTTGCAGTAGGACAGGACTAATGTTATGCTGACTACCAGGTCATACCTGGAGACTAGACGCTTTAAGGTTTTTAATTTTCGCCTTATCAGCATCTTGCTTGCTGCTTTGTTGCATATTCTTGCTTTCTCAGTCAGTGTGCTGGACAGCCAGTGATAGATGCAAAGAGAGCCGGTATGCGGGTGCAATCTCTTTGCTTGCCATTTCAGTACTAGGTTAATGCCTTTCATCACAGCATCTAACTTAGTCAGGTAGATGTGCTGAGTATTGCTCTCAGGCTGCAACCAACATCAGTCCTCTAACATGGCTTTACTTTTTTTCAACAGGACTCCCAACACTAGTGAAATGGCGTCGATCCATACATTCATTGTTTCCCCATTGACGCACCACTCTTCTTGAGCCGGGTCCTCATATGTTGCTCTCTCAATACTTTCTGCAATCATTCGAGTTAGGAAGGTATCATTTTGTTTTGTCGTCTTACCCTTTGGTTATCGAATTCGCCCTGTGTTTTATTATGCCCACTGCTACACAAAGCCAGCCACATACTGGTAGGTGTCCCATGAGTTTTCTGCACAAGGAAAAAACGGTCTATTTACTGAGAACTCTAGGGGTGTCGGAAATCACATCCCATTGCATTTCAGACGAAACTCTGTTAATTTCGTTTGGAAGCACATCATTGGTTTGACATCTTTACTGATGTAAATGTCTCCAGGGATAACACAGCACCAACAAGGGTCTTCATGATTTGCGGTGCCACATTCAACTCAAACCAAGTCTAGTCAGACAGTACCTCTTGCCGTGAAATACCACCATCTGGAACGACCATTAAGTTTTGTCAACCTGCAGATAGACTTTCCTCGGATCCAGCAATGATACGTTTGATTCTTTCTGATGCCATTGCCTCAACTTGCTTGCACATACATTGGCATCATCCGTGTAAGCCTCGATGTATTACTTGAGCTCACGGTAATTCATAGCAGGTCACACCATTACCTGTTCTTTTGTATCACTGCCATTAAAGGGATAAGACCTTTGGGAGGTCCAAGCTGGGGTACAGGACCAACCATCTTTGATCTAGGTGTCAAGTTCTTGCTCATGTGCGGCTCTAACGTTCGCAGGTACAGAGTACTTTGTGATGCCATTCTGTAGCTTGGTTGGTGCTTTATTGTCCATCCATTTTCATACCATGGTCCAGATCTTCTGGCATTGATCAGACTCTAATTTGAAGTTCGACACACATACCGATGCCTTCAGGAATTGTACAATTCTAACTAGTGTAATGAGAATATCATCCAATGCTTTGATGGTGTCATATCCGAGCAGCAGGTCAAAGTCCAGTATATTTTTCTGCGTCACCAGGATATTGACCTCAGCAGATGCATTAGAGTCCATGCAAATCCTCACTAACCCTACTCTACAGCATGCCTGTGTCTCACTATTTATGGTCGTTATTTGAAAGCTTTTCTTGCCTTAGGTGTGGTACAACCTTCCGCTCGCTATGGTATGGGAGTAGCCTGAATCAAGAAGTGTTGAACGAGGTGTTTGGTCGACATGCAACCCGGATGATTGGTTGTGCCTCATTTACATCTTGTTCAGGAAGCAGAGCGGTGCTGACATCTTGTTCCCTGGTATGTTTCTGATCCTGCCACACTGAAAGCAGCATATGCATCCCTGTCTTCTATTCATGCAATCTTTTGCAATGTGACCACACTCCCCACATTCCCTTAGGCATGTGGGTCCGGCCACTGTAGATCTCTATTGCCACTCTCGGCTGACTGTATGGCCATTACAACATGCACTCCAAGTTCTGCTTCATCCTTGATGATGATCCGTGTATACTCAAGTAGCTGTTCAATCAGCGTTGCCTCAAAGCTTATGGAGTTGCTTCACTCGAACTGGGAGTCCGACCACGAAATCTGTATATAAAAGTCTGTTCAAGCAACTCTCCAAACAGAATGGAGAACTTCTTCAGTGCCGCAAAGAAGCATCCACTGTCTCGCCTGCCAATAATCCCAGGTGATAAAGTTTTTTTATATTGTACTAGGGTCCATTACAAAAGATCTATACAGTGAAGCCTTCATCAGCTAAACATCAGCCTTATCACGGTTGCTTCACTGCTGGTAAGCATCAAGAGTGCACCTGTTAGTCGCAGTAAAATGACTAACGACCTGCTTGACCCCACACAAGATGTGGAGCTATCAAACTCAGGGATGAGTTTCAGATCGAACTGTGTATTTACCATCATGTCAAAAATCAATTGCATGAAAAATGCCGAAAATAGCTTGTATAATTTTCGTGTCTGAGACATCTCTCTCTCCGAACATTTGATGTGGTTCAAACTCGATGCATCGAATTTTCACTCTCACACTGGGAGGAAAATTCTTCTTTTTATAACACTGAGAATTTATAGGACCTAATCTTAGTATAGACTGTTAAGACCAACTCCTATAATATTCTTGGTAACAACGAAAATAATCATCACACGAAAGGATAATAAAACCTTTTTATGAATAACAACAAAAGGTATTTATTTCTGTTACCTACACCGGTGGGTATAGGTTGGTGAAAGTTTCAAAGTGGAGAAAGGAATTAAGCGAGAAAGTAGAAAGTTCTTGGGCTGCAAAAAGTCTACGAGCAGTTTATCTTATGCAATGATAGCCGATGCTCAGAGGTCCAGTGGATAGAGGCAGGAGAGAGAGAGAGAGAGAGAGAGAGTGAGGGTGTCCTTCTTCATTGCTTCCAGGAAACTCTTTGGCTGCTGTTTGTGATTCCCAAAGGGACTGAAGTAGTCCTTCAGAGGACGGATGAAATTAATGCACCCTGCAAGCTGATTGACTATCCTGTGACCCAGCAACCTCATAAGGGCTGCTCCAGCTCCTGTCTCTTGTTCCAGAAACACCATATTCCTGTTGATCCAGCCCTTGGCCACGTTCACACGAACCAAATCTACCTGAGGCATCTCATCACACCTCAGGGACGTCCACGTCGATCTCCGTGTGACGTCACCCTTCCTTCTGTCCGGGTTCCAGTTTTCCCCAGCCCTTCCTGCTGTTAAGGTTCTGGAAACATTCTTCCTGCTGTCCAGGCTCCAGCTTCCTCATTCCAGCCTTTCCTGCTTCCAGTGACGTCATTCCAGCTTTTCCTCCTTCCAGTGACGTCATTACTCATTCCAGCTTTTCCTGCTTCCAGTGACGTCATTCCTCATTCCAGCCTTTTCTTGCCTCTAGTGATGTCACTGCAGTTTTTCTTCAAACGTTGTTACCTGTATGGTAAATAAATGATTCTTTTTAAATGTTTATCAGCGTTTGTCCTCTTTTCTTTGCCATTGCTGTAATTTGCATGTGTCTACTTTCCCCGGTGATTGGACCCTGCAACAGGACTCTGTAGTGATCTCAAAAAGGCAACGCGAGAAAGCAAATGGCGTTGATCGATACCCTTTCTTCGTCTCTGACATAGAAGAAGAGGAATTCTCATGGAAAGAGACTGGCTGAAAATTTTGGCCAATCAAGGAACGACACGCCAGTGATCAACGCAAGATTTTATAAAAAGGCAGTGGCAAGCTCTCCTCTACCTCTTTTTCTCTCCGGTTCCAGACGACAGAACACACATACGAAGGTTACTGTCCACCTCCCCCTTTCTCGTGGCTTTTTATTTCTCATCACCGAACAAAGAACTCATCCAAACGCACACACATATCACATTGGCACAAATAAACAATTTCTGTATCGCACACATGCATTCATATAAACACAATCTCTATATCTCCCACACTAAGAAATATATACAGAACATTTCCCAAAAACTTGTGTACACTCAACAAACTTTCTCAACCCAAACCACGAGTTACCGAAACGAAAAATGAACACTTTCTTCACACGAAAATACTACTAATCTTTAAATCTCCCTCTCAAATGTAAAATTAGTTATATAAATGTTGCTATTATAATAATGTTTCTTTCCTTTGTTTGTTTTCCTTTGTTGATTTTAACCTCTTAGGCATTTTGGTTCCCCACGTGGTCGATTAATAATTCCATATTTTATATTCTGTGCATAACGCAAATAGGTCACAAATTGATAAGTAAACCAAAAATATAAAATTCTTAATAGCATTTCTCTTAAAATAATTTGTGACCTGAATAGTAATATTTATCTCAATAATATAAGGATTAAACACCTTTAGTTAATCAAGGCCCTTCAAATGTAAACGAACCAGACCACGTGGGTATCCACAAATAAATATGGTTCCTCCGAGCAATATTGGCATCCTCTCACAACATTTTCCTTAAACCATAATTGGGTTACCCTGACGTTTGGACCGGCTACAACTCTACTCTTTTTCCTCATGGACCCACATGATGGCTGCTACATGATCCATTAACGGGCCGTAGAAGATATGTTTCACCATGACATGTTGTCCCAGGCAGCTCTTCATAAATCGTAGGAGTTGAGATGGTGTTCTATCTATCACCTTTGGTGACATTGCTAAAAACGTCTAGTATGAGGTCTTCATCCGAGCAGCCAGTCTGCTAGAGTATGGCCTCCTTGAGGTGGGTGTATTGATTTACTCCTCTCCAGGAGTTAGGCACAAGGCCAGTTTTTATCTTACTCCCACAAGTAAGATGTGACCCAAGTTCGGGTCGGGAAAGTGGGGTTTAAAAATTGCCTGGGCAGCCCCGTCGGCATTCCCTGGTAGAGGCGCCCCAGACAGTAAGCAATAAACTTACTCCTCCCCAAAGAGGGGAGGCAAAGCCTGGGAGAGTGGACCTCCCAGAACTGCACAGGACAGACCCATTGACCGGCGTAAATCAAGACCCGAAGGCCAAGACAACACCAGTATGGGGTGCAGTATCCATCGGAACAGATACTACACTTTGATCTTAGCCAAAGTGGGTGTAGTGCAGAGACTCTGCAATGTTGCTGAAACATTTTTAAAACAACAGCAGTAGCGACTGTAACAATGGAGGTTACGACAATGCCATTAAATTAATGGCTTATTTTCATCCACCCGGGCAACGCCGGGTAACCTTGGTTGTAATAAATATATTCAAGGCGAAATTGACCTTTAAAGGTCCCGTGGAGTATAAATTGACTTTTAACGGTCCCGTTACACCCACGTCGCGCGCACCCTTTTCTGTATCTTTAAATGTATTTTTCGTATTGCCACCTGGACTTAGGGTTAGTGGTTGGGGTAAGGAGGTGTATCTATCTTTTTATAACTTTTAAGTAAAAATTAAATTTTATTCTTGTTTGAATCACCTTCAAAATGTTTGTTTTTTTCAATGACTCTTAACAATGACCATCAAGAATATTAACTATAAAATAGATTGTTCGGAACCGTTCAAAGTCAATTTCGCCTACGTTCGAATTCACTTTGCAGAAGTTAGAATTGAAAGTTCATTCATGTACATATTTTAAATGTATTATCTCAAACAGTCACCCACTCAGTTTGAGATTTGGAAAGTTTATTTCCATGTTGTGTCGGCTCGGCAAGCAACACCCACTCCATTTCACACATCCTGTTAAGTGATTTATTTAAGTAATACGAACGCTCTCTTCGGTACTCATTCAATGACCATGGCATTTACAACTGTGTCCAAGATGGAAACGAGCGTGTCCTTAGCAGAAGACAAAGTAAGTTACACTTCGAAACTCCATCTTTACTAATACTTTAACTTTTATGTAATTTTAATAAAATATTTTCAGAAAAATAAGAAAATAATTGTCTTATTTATATTTTTTTTTTACTGAAACGTTAGTTTTTAAAAGTCACGTCTGGATCGCGGGAGATGTCCGAATTTATGAAACTTAAGGCTTTGGAATGTGAAGAACAAAATAAATAAATAATTCTTGGAATAAACGAGATTAATAATAATTGTGTGCATACAGGAAAACAAAAAAAATTACTACCGAAAAGAAAAACAATAACATCAGTAAGAAGGAAGGAAGAAAAGCGTTTGTTTATCAAAGTTGAAATGAAATATCCGCTTAAAAGAAACAAAAACTGAACAAAAGTTGAATTAAATTGTTTAATCTTGTCTACGGGGCGAAAGTTAGTTTTACTTTTCAAAAGTTAAAAGTAAGCATTTCTAACTTAAACCAAACAAACCACATTCACTTTTATGTTTGTTTTTTTTTTTGTTTTTAAATGGCGAACTAGTACCTACTCGGCGTTGTTCGGGAGTCTTTTTACTTTCATTTTCGTTTCTTTTTTATTATTATTATTATTATTAAACTATGCCGATGTTGTTTTTTTCACCAAATGATCTTATTTTTTTATATAAAAAGTTGAAGTTTGAAAGTTAAATTTAATTATTACGATATGGTTCGGTTATTAAATTATTAATTGAACAAAACTGGGTGCTTATGCATATCAACCCTGACATTGAAATATTTAAAGAATGTATAAACTTTATTATGTACTTACGTGTTAGCTGAAAATAAGATTTTGCAGAAAAAATTACGCAAATTCATCCAGTAGTTATTAAATTATAAGAAAAAGAAAGAAAAAAAATGATTTCACGTACATTTTGACATTTTTGTAAACAATGGAGACCCCAAACCCCGAATTCGTGACAATATGAGTTATCGTCCTTGACCACTGGAAAATGGTGGAAATATCTACCGAGTGATAAAATCGTTTTTTATTTATAATTAAATAAATACTGGATGAATTTGCATAATTTTTGGTTTACAGTCTTTTTTTCATCTACCACGTAAGTACATAACAAAGTTTATACATCTCTTTAGCTATTTTATTTTTAAGAGCGATCTAACATGTCAGGGTTGATAAGCATAAGCACCGTAATTTATTTTCACAACATTTCAAGAATTAAGCCCCTCTCCAGTGAAGCGACAAGTGACCAGTTATTCGCGGCAGCACTTTTTTATCGCTACCACTTACAACTACTTACCGCCAAACGGTATTTTATATTGTTATTCACCAAAAAATATTTAACAAAACGAATTATACAAAATTGAATTTGTAAACATCGGTAATTAAAAAAAAAATATTTTTAAAGGGTATTATTTTACCTAAAAGAAAAGGCTACGAAAACAAAACAAAAAAAATACAAAAAAAAAAGATCCTTGAATTTAAACACCTTTAAACGATATATATATATATATATATATATATATATATATATATATATATATAAGAAATGACAGATTCTTCATTTTTAGTGCAATAAATAAATAAAAAGTTTTTATAAAAAATAGCACTTCTGAACTTTAGGGACGGAGCGAATTTATTTGTTTTTATTTTAGAAGAGCTACAATGGTGTAAGGGGGCATCACCCTTTTTTTCACTTTTAGTACATAATTTCTCCGAAAATAAACGTGAATGCCCCGAATATGCGCAATTTTTAATTTTTTTTATATTGTAAATAAAAACTTCGTGTTTTATTTTTTAAACTGTAAAAATCAAAATCAAAAATGTATTAACCCAAACAAGATGATTGTTTTAATCTAATTTTGAAAAAAAAAAAAATTCGTTTTGAAAAAAAAAATCTAATTCCTTCAATAAATGTTCTATTAATTAATTGAATTTACATTAGTTCTTATTTATTTATTCCCGATTTAATTTTGAAAATAATAATATTCAGGGCATTCACGGAGAAATTATGTACTAAAAAAAGTACTAAAAGTAAAAAAAAAAAAGAGGGTTGTCTGCCCCTTAAAGTATTGTAGCTCTTCTGAAATGAAAACAAATAAATTCGCTTTGTCCCTAAAGTGCAGAAATGCCCATAAATTATAAAATGAACAAATAAACTCATACAGGTAGGTAGAGGAGTAATTTATCTTGCCTTTGGTGACATTTATTTGTTGCCTATACACACACACACACACACACACACACACACACACATATATATATATATATATATATATATATATATATATATATATAGCAATAGATAAAGTGAAAGAATAAAATAAGGTGTGAATCAAATTTTATTACAATTCAATGTTCAGGCAAAGTTCTTTAAAGTCCTTAACTCATGAGTTTTCAAAGAAAATCTTCTCCTCAGAGGACCATTACCGCAATGACATTACTGCAGGTAATAAAAATTAAACTTTGAAAAATATATAAAAAAATATATATATATAAATACATAAAGGTATATAAAACATCAAATATATCGGCCCAACACATACTTTTTAGTAAAATTATACAGTTCATCCAAGTCAACAAGTCTAAAATAGCTCCAGGCAAGATATCAAAGAGGTTGATTAGAAAATAATCCAATTGGTGAATGGTGGTTCAAAAACGAAAAAAGGTATCCAGACGGGAAATTCGTTTGCTATCGATGCAGTAGATAACAGTGAAAGTTGTATTCAAGGTGTATGCAAATTCAGACCGTGATGCTTGCCACAGCACCTAAACGTTTAAATTTAATCAACTCTAGAAATGAATTAGTTTCCAAATGTCGCCATAGGAGGAAATTCAAGTATGCACAATTCAGTCTACCACCAAACCCACCGTAGCTGCTTGAGTGAGTGTCGGGACCAGCTTCGGAGTATTCAGTCTTGGAGATGTATGTGTTAAATCTTCCCTGCCAATAAAGCTTAGACATTGAATATGCCTAAATATCTCTTTAAATTTCTTTCAAAATTTTTTAAGTTGAACAAGTCTGGATCTTTTAATTTAAAATTTTTTTAAAAATTATTAGATTTTTAAGTTATTAAATTGCGGGGGGTCTAGATTTTTTAAGTTTTAAATTATTAAACTCTAAATGTGTTAACAACTTCTTAATTATTAATTTCATAAATCTTCTAAATTATATGAAAGGGCTAGATGTATTAATTTGGTTTGTATACTTAAAGCAGATGTTATATCTACATGTTTTGCCCCATGAGGCATGGAAGGGGGAGCAGGGGACTTGTCGGCACATGTTCACCTACCAATACAGAAAGGGGGTGCAGACGGCAGACAGAGTCAGCCCACGCATTGGCGTGGGCGAAAGACTCAACCAATCAAATGAGGGAATGCTGCTGCTATACAGAGAGCGGGAAAGTTGAAGCGAAAGGAAACACAAGGAGTCGAGCTTCGGTGTGCGTTGAGAGAGGACGTCTCGGATGAGATGGGCCTCAGCCCGAATGGGGGTCGGCCTTCGATAAGCGGTTAAGACAGGACGTCTATGGAGAGACGAGCGTTGGAGGGCGGGCGTCGGGAGATGACTGCTCACACCGCTGTAAATCTCAAACAATTTGTTCCCGGATGGGAGACAGGTCTCGAACTAACATTAAAATGACGGCTTGCACCGCGGTCAATCTCAAACGGTTTGTCTCCGCACGCAGAATCAAGGAGAAGGTCTCGAACCGACGTTAAGAGCGAACGTCTGGAGAAGACAGCTCACACCGATATCCTATCAAAAAATTTATCCCTGCACAGCAGAACGTCCCGGACCGGTGTCAAGAGAGAACGCCTCTGAGAATCGACCGCTCACCAAGCCGTCAGATTCAGAAAATTTATCCCCGCACAGCAGAACGTCCCGGACCAGCATCAAGAGAGGACGCCTCTGAGAATCGACCGCTCACCAAGCCGTCAGATTCAGAAAATTTATCCCCGCACACAAAACCATGGAGAAGGTCTCGAACCGACGTTAAGAGCTGACGCCTCTGAGAATCGACCGCTCACCAAGCTGTCAGATTCAGAAA
The DNA here is from genome assembly GCA_963556195.1 of Sepiola atlantica. Classification (NCBI taxonomy): domain Eukaryota; kingdom Metazoa; phylum Mollusca; class Cephalopoda; order Sepiida; family Sepiolidae; genus Sepiola; species Sepiola atlantica. Next base: position 73,010,844 of record OY744526.1, on the reverse strand, counting down.
ATTTATTCCCGCACACAAAATCAAAAATAAATAAATAGGAATTTGAAACTAACGCGGAAGAAGTACAGCAACATTTAATACGGCTGTCTACCGGACACCTAAGAAAACCCTGTCCAACAAAATTGATTACGACCGACCAGTCAATCAAATAGCCTCTCAAGAGTCGAGATTATGTATATCTCAGGACCCTAAAAACAGCTCGTTAAAAGCAGACCACAGAATCCAAAATTCTATAAAATATGCTTCTCTCAGCCGTCAAAACAAAAAAGGTATGTGTTTACATATAAGGACAAAACAAAAAACAAAAAAAAGAATTACCATATTAATTCGTCATAAATCAACTTTTATTTTGTTTATATTGTGTCTTCTCATTTGTTTTCCTTGAATTTCATAAGAAAAAAAAAGAACTTTCCTGTTTTCATTTTCATAAAGGCCATAAGCCTTTTTAATTGATATATTTGAACTAGTTACGGTCTCTTCACAAAAGAGCAACGTACTCATGTAGGAACACGTGAAAATAAGTTTAACAATTATAACATTTGGTTCTCGACACAATTATAACTTTGGTGTCAGGAAAAAGAACTTTCCTATTTTCATTTTCATAAAGGCTATAAGTCTTCATAATTGCTACAAATGAACTTTTAATTCTGATCGACTTTCTCAGAATAACAGAAACCAGCCTCTTTTAAATAAATAAATACTTGTTATGTACTGTTAATTTTGTCTTGGTTGTTTATGTATATGTTTATAATTTGTGATAGGATGTCTATTCATTTTATGAAGTACGGGTTGATTTCCTTTCATCGGGTTTTCAACCTGTGCACATTTTACATTCGTGGCTGAACTACGTGTCGGTAACGTTCAGAGGTTTACTACCACAATTATAACACAGAGGATCAAATAATAAGTTTGGAGGGGGGACATATCGAGACTCTGACCTAAATTTACAGATCCGGCTATGTGACCCAGACTTTTAATATTCAAATATATACCTAACTGATTTGACCCAGACATATAACATCCGGTATACATATAACTGAATTTACACATCTCTTAATGTGTGGGCGTTTTTCTTTGTTAACTGAAGACATATAACATCCGTTTGTGCACGCGGTTTGAATTCATTTTCGTTCACGCGGTTTGAATTCATTTTCGTTCGTGCTTATCAAGGAGAAGTGTTCATTTTCGGATTTCTTACGCTGTCTACTGGGCTTGCGCAAGCTTTATTACCTTTGAATGTAATTTTTTTCTTTTGAGTAATTTTATCGGACCTGGTAGAAAAATGGCCGAATACATCAGGTCAGTTTAATTTTATTCGAATTGGATTTTATGGTTTGCATTACTCCTATCAGCTCTTAGGGACTCTGAATTTGGACATTATAAAATTCAACACCAACTGAGTTTTCTGAACTTTTCATATGATTTGTTTTCTCTATCGTTTTTTTTATCGTTTTATTAATTTGCATACACCTTGAATACAATTTTCACTGTTATCTACTGCATCGATAGCAAACGAATTTCCCGTCTGGATACCTTTTCTCGTTTTTGGACCACCATTCACCAATTGGATTATTTTCTAATCAACCTCTTTGATATCTTGCCTGGAGCTATTTTAGACTTGTTGACTTGGATGAACTGTATAATTTTACTAAAAAGTATGTTTTGGGCCGATATATTTGATGTTTTATATACCTTTATGTATTTTTATATATATTTTTTTAGATATTTTTTCAAAGTTTAATTTTATTAATGTCATTGCGGTAATGGTCCTCTGAGAAGAAGATTTTCTTTGAAAACTCATGAGTTAAGGACTTTAAAGAACTTTGCCTGAACATTGAATTGTAATAAAATTTGATTTGCACCTTATTTTATTCTTTCACTTTATCTATTGCTATTAATGCTCTATCCAGTATATTGAGCTTTATTTTTATCCGGATGTTCACTAATTAAAGATATTAGTCGCTTCTTATATCTTTTGTTGCATTAACCTTTATATATATATATATATATATAAAGTATAAAGGTATACTCAATAAAGATATACTCAATAAAGAATAAAAGGGAAATACCAGTAGAGTGCTCAATTAAATTAAATTAAGAGCGTAATATTTTTATTTTTAAATACAGATTTTAATCAGACATGGACCAGTGGTTTCTGACAAGAAACGGGTTGAATTCCCGATTCCGTCGTCTTCAGCATAGTCTGAAATAGTAAATGATGGAATTTCTTCAAAAAACACATCTAACTGTTATGAAACGCTATGTACACAGAATTTTGAAATGGAGAGCCGACGAGAAACGCTTAGGTCAGAAAAAGCCGTTAAAAGATTCTATATTTAGAAGTAAAGCAAGAAAGAAAAGAGAGAAAGAAAGAAAGAAAGAAAGAAAGGAGGGGAAAATAAAAAATTAAATTTATAATAATAAAATATTACTTTTATATTTATATATATTATTTTCATATATATATATGTAGAAAATAATTAATTAAGGTACGCAACTCTAATTAATTAAATTATCTAAAAAAGGGGAGGTAACTATTTATTATTATAGAAAATATATATATATGTTTTTATGAATTTCGATCATTTCAATTAATAATTCTCAATTCAAAGTAAAAACATAAATATAGATAAATATATGAATAAAAAATATAAATATAGATAAATATATAAATACATAAATAAAAAATCAATATATACATAAAAAATCAATCAATATATAATTAAAATATCAATATATGAATGAAAAATCAATATATAAATAAATCAATATATAGATAACAAATATAAATAAAAATCTATATAAATAATAAAATATATATAAATAAAAAAATCAATATATAAATAAAAAATAAAAAATCTCTATATAGAAAAAATATTAAAATAAAATAAAAAATCAATATATAAATAAAAAATTCAATATATAAATATAATCATATGTAAATAAAGAATCAAAAGTCAAAATGTAAATAATAAGTAATCAAAAGTCAAAATGTAAATAAAAATATAAATAAAAATATAAATATAAATATATAATTATATAATTATATATAAATAAATGAATAAATAAAAATAAATGTAAATATAAAAATCGAAATATAAATAAATCAATATATAAATAAATAAAAATCATATAAAAATTCAAAAATAAAAATATAAATAAAAAATCAATATATAAAAAAATTCATATATAAATATGTAAATAAAAATTCAAAACTCATATATAGATAAAATATATATATATATATAGATAAAAAAATATATATACATATACATAAATAAAAAATCAATATATAAATAAAAAATCAATATATAACCATAAATAATCAATCAATATATAAATAAATATATAAATAAAAAATCAAAAATAAATATACACATACACATGTACACATACACACATACATACGCACACACACACGTACATATATATATATGCATATATATACATATATATATATATATATATATACATTATATACACACTCACACACACACAAACACATGCATCTGTAAATAAAAAATCATCAATATATAAATATAAATAAAAAATCAATAAAAAATAAAAAATCAATATATAAATAAAAATCAATATATAAATATAAATAAAAAAATCAATAAAAAATAAAAAATCAATATATAAATAAAAATCAATATATAAATAAATAAATAAATAAAGATTCGAGAAATAAAATTAAAAAATTAAAAATATAAAAATATAAAAAATATTAAAAAAATATTTAAAAAAATATAAAAATATAAAAAAAAATATATTTTTATTTATATATTGATTTTTATTTATATATTGATTTTTTATTTTTTATTTATTTTTTATTTATATTTATATATTGATTTTTATTTATATATTGATTTTTTATTTTTTATTTATTTTTTATTTATATTTATATATTGATGATTTTTTATTTACAGATGCATGTGTTTGTGTGTGAGTGTGTATATAATGTATATATATATATATATAAATATATATATATGTATATATATGCATATACAGGGTGTTTCAAAAGTCTTGGGAACATAACGATTTTTAATAACTCAAAAACTATTAGGAGTTGAAAAATGAAATTGGTACCGTTGGAAAGGTTAAAGTTTCAAGTTTTGTGGGGAATCTTCAAAGTTGCTCAATATAGGCACCATTCGTCACACGGCAGACATCTAGTCGATAGTCCATTTCCTGCCAAACGCATTCCAGCATCTTGACGTCAATGGTTCCCACAACTGCCGTTACTCGAGCCTTTAATTCGTCAATATCTCTTGGAAGGGGCGGCACATAGACTTGTTGCTTGACAAAGCCCCAAAGGAAAAAGTCACACGGGGTAAGATCTGGAGACTTAGGAGGCCAGGGCATGAGAATGTCATCACCTCGCCCAGATCTCCCAATCCATCTACCAGGCAGCCTTGTGTTAAGAAACTGCCTTACTCTAAGACTCCAGTGTGGTGGTGCACCATCTTGTTGAAAAATGAAGTCATCAGATTCTGCTTGTTCCAACTGAGCCATTAACCAGTCTTCCAGCATGTTGAGATAGGATTCACCAGTGATAGTTGCCTCTTCAAAGAAGAACGGTCCATAGACACCTTTCTTGGAAATTGCACAAAACACGTTCACTTTTGGTGAATCTTGCTCGTGCTCAAGAAGTTCATGAGGATTCTCAGTACCCCATATGCGAGTGTTATGCTTGTTAACTTTGCCATTCAGATGGAAGGTCGCCTCATCGCTAAAAACAAGCCGGTCATCAAAACCGTTATCTTCCAACTTCTCTTGCATTGCAATGCAAAAGTCACGGCGAAGTGGCTTATCAGTGTCCTTCAACTTTTGGACCAACTTGAGCTTGTAAGGTACCATTTGCAGTCGTTTCCTTAAGACACGCCAGACAGTTGCTGGAGCAAGCTGAAGTTCCCTGCTGGCTCTTCTCACTGATTTACGGGGGCTCCGCTGAAAGGCTGTCCGAACTTGCTCAACTGCATCTTCTGAAGTTGAAGGGCGACCTGTTCGCTTACTTGGGCACAAACACCCATCTTTCACAAATTTAGCATGCCATCTGACAATGGATTTCCTTTCAGGGGCTTCTTTTTTAAATTTCCTGCGAAATGCACGCTGAACACATGTCCACGATTCAGTCTTTGCAAATTGGAGGACGCAAAATGCCTTGTCTTGTTTAGAGAACGCCATTACTGCACCTGGAAAGATAACACGAAAATCATTAGTATGACCAAAAACTTGATTAAGCAAGCTTTAAAATGGCACCAGTTTCATTTTTCTACCTGGAATAGTTCATGAGATATACGCATTTGTAATGTTCCCAAGACTTTTGAAACACCCTGTGTATATATATATGTACGTGTGTGTGTGTGCGTATGTATGTGTGTATGTGTACATGTGTATGTGTATATTTATTTTTGATTTTTTATTTATATATTTATTTATATATTGATTGATTATTTATGGTTATATATTGATTTTTTATTTATATATTGATTTTTTATTTATGTATATGTATATATATTTTTTTTATCTATATATATATATTTTTTATCTATATATGAATTTTGAATTTTTATTTACATATTTATATATGAATTTTTTTATATATTGATTTTTTATTTATATTTTTATTTTTGAATTTTTATATGATTTTTATTTATTTATATATTGATTCATTTATATTTCGATTTGTATATTTACATTTATTTTTATTTTTATTTATTTATTTATTTATTTATATATAATTATATAATTATATATTTATATTTATATTTTTATTTTTATATTTTTATTTACATTTTGACTTTTGATTACTTATTATTTACATTTTGACTTTTGATTCTTTATTTACATATGATTATATTTATATATTGAATTTTTTATTTATATATTGATTTTTTTTATTTTATTTTAATATTTTTTCTATATAGAGATTTTTTATTTTTTATTTATATATTGATTTTTTTATTTATATATATTTTATTATTTATATAGATTTTTTATTTATATTTGTTATCTATATATTGATTTATTTATATATTGATTTTTCATTTATATATTGATATTTTAATTATATATTGATTGATTTTTTATGTATATATTGATTTTTTATTTATGTATTTATATATTTATCTATATTTATATTTTTTATTTATATATTTATCTATATTTATGTTTTTACTTTGAATTGAGAATTATTAATTGAAATGATCGAAATTCATAAAAACATATATATATATTTTATATAATAATAAATAGTTACCTCCCCTTTTTTAGATAATTTAATTAATTAGAGTCGCGTACCTTAATTATTTTCTACATATATATATATGAAAATAATATATATAAATATAAAAGTAATATTTTATTATTATAAATTTAATTTTTTATTTTCTCCTCCTTTCTTTCTTTCTTTCTTTCTTTCTTTCTCTCTTTTCTTTCTTGCTTTACTTCTAAATATAGAATCTTTTAACGGCTTTTTCTGACCTAAGCGTTTCTCGTCGGCTCTCCATTTCAAAATTCTGTGTACATAGCGTTTCATAACAGTTAGATGTGTTTTTTGAAGAAATTCCATCATTTACTATTTCAGACTATGCTGAAGACGACGGAATCGGGAATTCAACCCGTTTCTTGTCAGAAACCACTGGTCCATGTCTGATTAAAATTTATATATATATATATATATATATATATATATATATATATGTAATCTTTCCTTAATTTCAATTATTTAAATCGAGAGCAGATTTAAAATCTAATAACGTTAATTCTATTCAAGTAACTAAATAAAAATAAACTGAAAAGAAATATATTGGGTGCTTCTACAGATAGGGGTACATATGAAAAACGCTTAAAATCGCAGTTCAAATTAAATTAACCGGAAAACTCTTTTATATACTTATGTATTGAGCAAAAATAGATATGTACACAAAAAATTAGCAAAAACTATTGAGTAGAATTTTAATCATTGATTCGAGTAAAAAACACCAAATTTGGGAGGGGGGTAAATTATTGTTTGTTAAATTGTAAATTTTTAATATGAAAAAAAAAATACTGTTTCTAAAAACACAGATTTTATTATTTGATAAAAAAAAATGATTTTAAATTGAAATTAAAAACACTGCAAAAAAAACAAAAAAAAACTGACCGTGTGTTCTGTAAACTAGGGGACACTTTTTTTTTTATCTTAACACTGTCTGCAAATTGCAGACGTCACATTGCGCCACCAGGTCTGTATGTCCTTCTCGCCTCTACATGACTTACTATAATTGGAAGAAATTAAGGTTCAACGCCCCCCCCCTACTCTAACGAGAGACAAACACCCCAAAAATGTATATAAAATGTATATATATATATATTTATGTATTTTTGTATTGCCACTCGGACTTAGGAAAAGAAAGGCATGTGTGTTTAATTAACATTTTAATTCAATTGCCATTTTTTATATTAAACTAAACAATATATTGTTCATCAATAAGGTGGGCTCTAAAATCTGATTTTGAAGTTGATTCAAACACAAATAAAATCTAATTGTAACTTAAAAGTTATAAAAATGCACATATTATTCCTTAGCCTACCACTAACCCTAAGTCTGGCTAGCAATACGAAGAAATAATAACAAAATGGTTTGCGCGACGTGAGTGGAATGGAACTGTTAAAGCTCAATTCTGCTCTATTAATCGATTATTTATTGAAATAAAATGGACATTTTAAAACCCTATTTAAAAAGAAAGTAATTTAAATACGAAATTACATTCACTATAATGCATTTTTGTTTCATCATAAACAAATCAGTCATTTTCCTGGAGTTATCTTTGGTTCCCGGTTTTGTGATGTGTTCTCCTTTAGCTGAATATAGTCCTTAAACATGCTGGCAACCGCATTTCCAAGAACTTCTTGCACTGGTAGAAAACAAAATATGCTTCAGCTGTAGCATACATATTTTACAGCCCAGCTTTAGGGGTCAAACGAATGAAGGTTGATTAGTTAAAGGCGAAAAATACAGGTTAACATGGTATTGTCAAAGTAGCCCCAGTTGACAGTAATGTTCGTAATGTCGTGTAATGTTTGTCGACACAAGTTTTAACAATATTTACTTCCTTCCCACTGCAAGGAGATGTGGTATAAGGCCGGAAGGTGGGGAAATGGTAAAGCCAGCAAGCCTGAAGGTGCACTCTTACTCTACAAAAATAAAAGGATTTTATTAATTCTTCAAATAGTGTAGAAGGATTTTATTAATTCTTCAAATAGTGTAAAAGGATTTTATTAATTCTTCAAATAGTGTAAAAGGATTTTATTAATTCTTCAAATAGTGTAGAAGGATTTTATTAATTCTTCAAATAGTGTAAAAGGATTTTATTAATTCTTACAATAGTGTAAAAGGATTTTATTAATTCTTACAATAGTGTAAAAGGATTTTATTAATTCTTCAAATAGTGTAGAAGGATTTTATTAATTCTTCAAATAGTGTAAAAGAAATAATTTACATAGATGTTTTTCAGCCCTTCTTGATAATAATACAGCAAATTTATGCTGCATTATTTTGAGTCTACAAATATTTAACTTTCTTTTAAAGTACAAAAAAAAAAGAACCTGCACATGTGTGGTGCAAGATTAAAAATCTTGGTTAGACTTTAGAGATCAACGGACATATCTGCTTGGCTCTCCATTTTTATATAGTTTTACACCGCTTATACTGTCGTCAGATCTTGTTTCTGTGGCAGTTTAGACAGGAACTCCATAGACAGCTAGCCATTTCAGCATGCCACTTTCACCACTGGTTGTAGCATTAGTAGTTCCTAGACATCATCAAAGTAAGTTTTATTTACTAAACATGTCCACACATTTTATGTATTTATCCTGGTAATTCATGTATGTTTTGATTGTGTATAGGGACTTTTCAGGTAGACTTTAATGTAGCATGCATCCCCTTTTGTGTATCATGTATTATCATGGACGGGGGGGGGGGCAAGGGGGGGCTACAGCCCCCCCTACTTTTTCACTTCCCCCCCCCCACTTTACGGTCATCAATAATGAAGTTATATATGCATGTGTTTAACCGCCCCCCCCCCCCACTTTTTAGGAGAGCCCCCCCACCACACACTTTTATAATTGTGTCGCCGGTCCTGATTATGTCTCGCTGATCTTTGTATTAGACAAAACTTCTTTGTGAGACAATGATTGTATATATATATATATATATATATTACTTTTATTCATCCCAAACAAGGTATATTGTCACTGAAACGTAAGTGGCTATGTCTTATGTAAATTATTTTTAAGCTTTTTTTAAAACGTTGAATTTTGTAAAAACATTTTAATACAGAAAAATGAAATCTCGTCACAATACTATTATTATGCAAAAGTGAAATTAAATAATATTATGTCAAAAATTAAATTATTATTCGATTTTATTAATTCATTTACTAATTTAAAAGATTTGAAGTGTATATTCAATAAAGAGAATTTATCTAAAAAAATATTTTTTTATCCCAATAACAAATTATACTCTGTAAAAATAATAATAAAACATTATAATAAAATAATAATAAAATAATAATAATAATGATTAATAATAAATGATAATAAAATAGCTGAACTTGTATTTTTTTCAATTTACTCAAATATAATGTAATGAGAAAATTCAGTTAATTCCTTTTTAGGTCCCAAGTATGTGAAATCATTAGTTTTCCGTTGTTTATTTTATGAAAAGAACATGGCAAAAAACTATCAGACTGTTACATTTTTTTTTTGTAAATTAAAAATAAATTATTATATATATTTTTCCTTAATTAACTGAAAAATGAGAAAATATGTGCTTCAAAATTTCTTGTTTTAATTGGTGAATATTGAATTATTCTAGATTTTTGTTCTGTGAGAATTGAACCTTTCTTTTACTAACAATTTGTGTAAGTCAAAATAAAAAAAAACAAAAAAACAACTCGCAAACTATGAAATCGTTTTTATTTTGTTGTTTGCATAATAATTAAAAATAATTTTTTATACAGCAGATTATATTTGAGTCGATTTTTGAACTTTAGTGTGTATTATTTGGATTGTTTAGAGTACTGTTCTCATCTTAAATGTTATTCTTCACAACGTTTCGGCCGATGTAATCTCCAACTTTCTTCCGGTGTATTTTGTTGGTTTTTATGCCTTACACTTACCAATACTGGTTCTGGTTTGTGCATATACCATTTGTCTACATGTTGAAAAGGTGAAACCTAGGCCGATCCAGTCATGCCTATTTTTGTATTTATTTTGGACTAATTTGCGGTAATCACTAATTATGTGGTTTGCTGTTTCCTGTTATTGTCCACAGAGTCTACATTTACTGTTTTCCTGTGTCTTGTCTTTCTTTGCTTTTATGTAGTTCATACTGCTCGCATTGTTTTGTGCCGATCTCAGTAGCGATTTGTTTCTTTGTTCAAGTATCCTTTCCGTAGCTGTTTATGTGCCTTTGTATGTTGTTTTCATGTAGCTCCTTCTCTTCCCATTTTGCTATTCTTGCCCTTTTGTTTCCCGTTTTACTGCACTCTGTATTGTTCAAGTTGGTGATGCTTTTGGTGCTGAAATCAGCCTCTCTATATCTATATAATACTAAAAGTCTATTGTTCTTGTATGTTTGCAATCAGCTTTCAGCTTTCCGGTTTTCAACCTTCGGTTGCGCATGCGTAAATAGCATCGTCTTCAATCTATTATTCCAATTCCGTTATTCTCTATTATGATTAACGAACGCATGAAATTTTTCATTCTGGAAATTTTTAAACAATTTCATTTAATTTCATCAAATAGTTTATTTGTTTTCTTCACGGCTAAAAACATTCAACGGGAGGACTTCGTAAAGTCTGTCGCAGTTTCAAAAAAACTCCTCCCTTTTAAAAAACAAAAACAAACAAACAAAAAAACAACACTCATTATTAATATCAGCCATACTAGCGGTCGGTGAATGAAACCACCTCCCACTTTCCCTCTCATAGATTTCACCACTCCTACTCCCTCTGTTTTTGTTACGTACGCGAGAAAGCCTGTTGTACCCCCTTCCTTTCTCAAATCGCCCTAACCAACCACTTATAATTCAGTAACTGTAATTTAAAAAAAAAACAATTATAATAAACAGAACGACTCATAGAAATCTATCTATATTCTTTTTTCATTTTAATATACTTTCATAGAAATGCTTCTGTTATGTAAAAAAAAACCTATTTTCTTTATGCCACAAGTGTCACGCTCATACATGAATTCCATAGCTAATATAACAAACTGACCCAACGGGTCACGGGTGGTCTAGTTTTATATATATTTCTAATTCTTTTATTGCATTGCCCATGAAGTCTTCCATATTTACCAGATTTCTTCCTCCTTCTTTCCTTTTTTCTATAATTAGTCAGTACGCTGTGCAGTCATTAATTTCCTCATTCTTTGATCCGAGTACATGATCTCTTCTTTTGTCCAATTTATGAAGGGTCCGGAGTATCTAACTAGAGATATTGCCCAAGTATTTATTCTTTTAACAATTAGGTTTATATTATTTAATTTTGTTTCAAAGAGTTTTTTTTCCTCTTTGTTGAAGAGCCGATAATAAATATAAATATTTATAAGAGTGTGTATTTACATAAGTACAGAATAGTATGTTGCAGAAAAGCTGCTCTGAGGCTTCTCCTATTTACTTCCTTCCCACTGCAGGAAGATGTGGAACAAGGTCAGATGGTGAGGAGAATCAAGCCAGCGCCCCTAAAGAAGGAGCACTCTGGCCTATTAAAAATTGCCTGGGCATTCCCCAGTCTGGGCGCCTCAGGCAGTTATCAATAAACTAAATAAACCCAAAGAGGAGAGGCACAGCCTGGGAGGGTTGACCTCCTAGGACTACACAGGACCAATACCTCAGCCCGACAGATAAAAGGGCACCAAAATTGTCCAGTTTCTGCTGGACTGATTGTCGAGAATGGATCCTCGACTGGTATTTAGCAGTCAAAAGTTTAAGTAACTGAAGCTGTGTCCTAAGCTCCTCTATACAAAGTGTCTAGAAGAGTCCATGTAGTTACGAAATAAGGTAGATCATCATCACACCATACCCTTCCCTCTTTTTAGCCTTGCTCCGTATGGAGTCAATACTTTTTCTTTTTAGGGTTTATTAAAATTAAGTCCGTAATCTTACGTTTCCTTTTTGATCTCTGTTGTTCAGACCAGTTTGCGGGATTGGTATTTCAAATGTGTTGAACATGACATCTATTAGTTCGTCCTCTGGAGTATTGTTCTCGACAGCATCTGAATATCGTTTCCTCATCTGATCCATCTGTCTTTTGTGGGTAAACTTGGGTCCTTTTAGAATGTAACACATGTTTCCAATCTGTTTATCCACTATCCTTGTTTCCCAGTAGAATTTATTGGTTTTGAACATCCGAAAGAAAACTTTTTCTCCAACTTTGAAATGTCCATTCGTGACATTTATTCCACGTCCTGGTTTTGTATGGGTTAGCAATAATCTATGAAACACTATTTTAATCTTCCTTGAGAACATTGCTTCTGCTGGTGTCATAGAAGATAAAAAATTGTTATTTGGAGTCATCTTATATACCTGCAAAAATTCTTGAATAGCCTTTTCTGTAGGAGTGTACCCTTCACTTTTTTTAAGCGTTCTTTTGAACGTATCCAACAACCGTTCTGCCTGATCATTGCTTTCCGCATGGTATGCCACGATCATGATATGCTCCAGTACAAAAGTTTGACAGAATATTTTGAATTCACTAGACGTGAATTGAGTTCCATTGTCTGTTACAATACAGTCGAATTGGGCAAACAAATCATGTAAAAAAAAACTAATGTTCACCACTATTATGTAATAGAAACCATCCAGTGAGCCAGCAAAACAGATCTTAGACCACAGTCGGTCAGTTTTCGGCTAGGGTCTGAACTTTATAGGAGGTTTATTCGCTGCCAAAGCCCAACCTTTGCATAGTTTCACCACATTATCAATATCTTTGACCAATACACATAACTTCTCATGCCACTTTTCATTCTCTAAATGCCCGGGTGACCGGCATGAAATTCTTTTAGTATTCTTTTCTGTAATACTGCATGGAATAACCACTCTATTGTCGTACATCACTACTTCATCACGGATTGAATACACTTCAGAGATTTGTTAGTGTTTTTTTTATTTTATTTTACTTTTCATATTTTTTAAAATATCGTTGTCTTTTCTTTTATTTCTTTAAGTGTTACCGGAAGCTCCTTAATGGCGTTACAATGTATTTTTTACTTCTTCCTCAGTTTGTAGTCTTTAAGGGGTTCAGCATATTTCAGGATAAGTCTGTATGATCTGTCAGCATGACTAATTTTTTTTAGGATCAAAGATACTCCATTTTATAATTGTAATTGGAGAGAATAGTTCCCCATCTTTGTAGTATGTTTGCAGTATGTGTTGGTAATCTCTTTTTTGACCCATAAACTGTTAACAATGGCTTATGTTCGGTTTGTAACACAAAATGTCTTCTGTGAAAAAATCTATGAAATTTGGTGACTGCAAAAATAGTACCCAGTGCTTCCTTTTTGATTTGTGAGTAACTTTTTTCTGCAGGTAATAATGTACAGGATACGTGGTTTTAGCGATCCATCTTCCATTGTGTGTAATATGCAAGCTCCAATGCCGTACGATCAAGCATCTGTAGCTACAATGATTTTGAGATCTGGATTGTAGTGCGTCAAAAATAATTCTGATGTGAGGATGTTTTTTATTTTTTCAAATGCCTCCTGGATTCTTTTAAATACTTTGTGTACATGTGATTTGTGTTGCTCAGTGCTTTTACAAATTACTAGAATGTCATCTAAGTAGACTGTCGCAAATTCCAGTCCACTAAGCAATGTGTCTATTCCTTGTCAAAAATGGCTGCCGCAACCTTAACCCTAATAGTAATCGTTCGAATTTGTACAAATCCCTATGGGTATTTATAGAAAGTAACTTTTAGCATTCCTTGTCCACATGTATTTGTAGATAACATCACTTAAATCAACCTTTGAAAAAAAACTTTTCTCTGAGTTTAGCGAGTATGTCTTCTGGACTAGGCAGAGGGTAGTGGTAATCATTTAGTGCATGGTTCAATCCTGTGGAGAAATCTTCACAAATACAGATCTCTTTACTTTTTTTATGTAGACTGCAGGCGAAACACATTTGCTGTACATTCGATAATACTTTAAAAAATTTCAAGTCTATTTAATTCCTTGTCAATCTGATTTAATGAAACGAATGGAAGATTTCTTTTATTTTAAAAACTAGTTGAATATTTTGTTTGAATTCAAACTTGGCAGTCATTTTTCACATCTTCCCAGTCCACCAGAAAAGACTTTGGGAAGACTTTTAATTCTTTCTTTAGTCTCTCTGCTTCGGCATTTAAAATTTAAACATTTTGACAGAAAGCGTTTATAAGCATATTCCATAATTGCAATTTCTCCATCCAGTCTGCGCCAAGAGGTTGTTTGAGTTGTTCATTACAAACATTTTAAGTTTCAACATCTTTCCTTTAAATGTAACGTCAACTATTAGATCCCCTTCAAATTTTATTTGTTCACCAGTTATGCTTTTAGCTATTTTTTCTGTTCTCATCAAAGTTAGTTTTTCAATTTTTTTCCACATTTGAAAATTTATTATTGACAGATCTGAGCTGAAATCAAGTTGTAACTTAATATTTTTATTCAATATTTTCACTTGCACAAACTTCCTGATATTTTCAACTTCGTCACTTGTAATAAAGCTTTTAAAAATTCTATTTTAACTCTGCAGTGTGTAATTTTGTATCCCATGCGACTGCAATTAAAACACTTTTTATTTTATATATATATATATATATATATATATATATATATATATATATATCAATGAAATTCCCCGCACTCAAAACACGGTTTAGGAGGCAAATTATATTTCTTTTGTTTATCAAATTTAGTTGGTGAATTAATTTTCTCTTGTTACGGATTTTTCTAATATGTTACACTCGGTTTTTGCTCAATGTCTCTTGAATCTTGGAAACACTAATAAAACGTTGGCAATCTTCTGCGATATGTTGAAGCGTTAAACTAGGTTGATTTTCTAGTTTAAGAACCTTTCTTCTGATTTCAGTATCCGTATTTGATACTAAACCCTGTGCAAAGATTAGGCATTTAAAATTGTTAGTGCTCATCTCTGACAATTTGAAATCATCGCAGTGTTTGGTAACTACGCTATTGAAAGTAGTGTCATCTTCATCTTCTTTCCTTGTGAGAGTAATATATTTCCACTTTTTGTGAAAAAGAGACATTTTAGGGCAAAACAATTTAGATAATAATTGTACTGTTTCAACAAATGTAAGGTTGCTGTTGTTTTGTGGAAATATATAATTGACGAATTTTTTAAATCACTCCAATTTGCACATCTTAAATATGTAGCAAACGTAATTTCGTTTTCAGAGTTGTAACTAAAATTATCGATAGCGCTCCAAATAGCATTTTGTGAAAATTCACTTTCATCTTCACCATTTTGACCCTTATATTTTTTCTGTTCTTGTTGAGAATGAACAAACATTTCCTCAATGCTTTTCATTTGCTCCAGTTGTTTTGCTTAAAATTTATCTTTTTCTTGAAATTTCTCTTCTATACGAAGCTTTTCTATTTCCATTTATTTTATTTCTATTTTGTTCTGATATTCCATTTATTCTATTCGTTTTTCTCAGAATTTTTCTTCTAGTCGAAGCTGCTGGTTTTGTTGGTGCTTAATAATTTCCAACATAGCACTTTTAAATTCTTCCATTTTTTTTGTCACTTAAAATAGGCTACCGACATTTTTGTGTATATTTAAAAAATTTATTTTTTACTTTTTACACGGTCGTAACTTTTTTCACTGGAAGATAATTCTTCACTTCTTAGCGAGAAAAAAAAAGCTTGTTCAAACTTATTTACATGTTCCTGATTAAACAATAAAAGAAAACGTAGAAAAATCGACAGATCTTTTGTTGGCTTTTTTATTCGTGGTCGAACAATTTAGATTTCAAAACCTTGTTGGAAAATAACTTGAAATCTTTTTCGTCCCACTCAAGAACGAAACAATCTTTGTTTCAATACAATTTATTGAAGTGTTTCCTTTCGCAGATTTGGCACACTTTGTGTGTTAAAAATTTAGTATAACTTTTAACTTTACACTGTTACTGTTGTAATTAACAATTTTTCAGAGTACATCACCTAAGTCTTTTTTTTTTTTTCGAAAATCCAACATTGCCAGTTGTACTAATGGTTATGTTGTACCCGAGTTCTCATCGCCAGTGTTGTGACCTTGAAGGGCCGATAATAAATAAGACAACACGGTGGTATATTTATAAGAGTGTGTATTTAAACAATTACAGAATATTATGTTACAGAAAGATTTATCTAAGACTGCTTTGAGACTTCGTTATAAGCTCCTCTATACATAGTGTCTAGAATAGTCCATGTAGTCATGTAGATCACCATCACACCATGACAGTTTTTTAATCATCTCTTTCATTTCTGTTGTTTTGATGGTGTCCATTTTCAGAACGCACAGGTATTTATAGTTATTGAGTTCACCAAATGTCCTAATCGCTTCTCAACTAGACAGTTCTATTATTTTCGTTGTTTCGAGTTTTCCCTTCTTCATCTCAAATAATGCACATTTTTCCATTCTAATATCTTGGCTAAAGATTATTATTATTATTTTACTCACTAAAAGTTCTCACACAAGTCATTATCAATGATTGCTCACTGACAACAACACGTACTGTTTCTTGGAGTTTGAGTAACAAGTCTCTCCAAATTTCCAACACTCTGCTTCTTTTGATAATGATTCCAAATCACTTTGCATTATCACAACAGCCGTTTACCATTTATTTTTCAGTGATAAAAACCGTTGGCTTTCTGTTAGGTCAACCTAACAAATCAAAATCGAGTTATTTCCCTTGAAGCAAAAAGTAAGAGTTATCGCCCTTGCATTAAGGAGTCGTCTGCCGAACAGTGAAAAGTAAACAGAACGGTGTCACAATAAAACAAGCATCTTGCGTTCAGCGGTTTTTCTACATTTTAAATTAATCAGTGTGTTTATAAAATAAATCTGTTAAAGGTTCTACTTCGTACTTCCTTCATTTTTTTGAGTTGTAATTGAACCGAAACGTATAAACATCAAGACGTAACACTTTCTCTGTAATTTGATTGACAATAATCTTCTCCAAGATTCCAGTACTCTTTGCCCTTTTCAAGTGGAAGTACACATGGTGCTATCTCTCATCGCTCTTTTCATCCTTCACGACTATTTATTGTGGTATCAACCGAGGCTGATGCCACCATATATTATTATTATCTATACAATAATATGCTAAGCCACTTTATGTTCGTATGTACATTTTCACCTTTCATACATATTAAAAAAAATGGGAGCGTCCATTTAGTAAAGAAGGTGATGATAAAAAATCTGACTTTACCCATTTTAAAACGAATTGTTTCCAAAATCAAATTATGTCGTTCCATCGACTAAAACAGTAAAATTAAAAAATAAAAAAAAATACATTTCAAAGTGACATTCGTTTTATTGATTTCAAGAATATTTAGCTGACAATTATTTTTACAGTAAGAAGACAGAATATCTATTGTTTTAAAAAGAATTAAATTGTCACAATTTTGAATAGAGATATATCCGTTTTATTTATTTAAAGAATATTTAGCTGATGATGATAATTATTTTTACGGAAGAAGAGTCATTTTTTTTCTTAATAGTATAGACTTTGACAGACATTTATTATTTCAAAATGAATATTATTATTAACAGTAAATTATGCAGATTGGTGTAGAAAGCACCGTGGAATTTCCATGGTGTCCTGCTAGTTATAATTATTATTACCTATCTTCAGTGTGTTGCAGAAAAAATCCAACACTTGACAAAAAGTAAACGAAATACCAGGAGGTGCTGAGGAGCGTGGTGAAGCCCTGGATGGACACGATCGCTGCAGGACAGGACGCCTCTAAGTCTTCCAGGAGAACTCTGCACTTGCACACAAGACCAAGATGACCCAAGCATGGCTGCTCAACAATGTTCCTCACCACTGGTCACTGCACTTGTGGCTGCCCTCCTCGCTCGACTGTAACCCCCATGACTATTTTTTTCTGGGGCATGATCAAGGGCACACAACATAGTCAACTCTCTGAAGGCTGTCATCTTGGAGGCGTTCGCCACTATAGACAAGGACATGGTCGCCAAAGCATGTGACTCATTTTGCGGCCACCTTGAGATGGTCGTCTAACTCTAACTGTTGCTAAATAAATTGTCAGGTCTCTGCATGTGCAACTTTTGTTTTTATTCCCTATTTAGTTTTCTTTTTTGTCAAGTGTCGGATTTTGCTGCAACACCCTGTGTAGTGAAGGAATGAGATTTTGCTGCAACACCCTGTGTAGTGAAGGCATGAGATTTTGCTGCAACACCCTGTGTAGTGAAGGCATGAGATTTTGCTGCAACACCCTGTGTAGTGAAGGAATGAGATTTTGCTGCAACACCCTGTGTAGTGAAGGAATGAGATTTTGCTGCAACACCCTGTGTAGTGAAGGAATGAGATTTTGCTGCAACACCCTGTGTAGTGAAGGCATGAGATTTTACTGCAACACCCTGTGTAGTGAAGGCATGAGATTTTGCTGCAACACCCTGTGTAGTGAAGGCATGAGATTTTGCTGCAACACCCTGTGTAGTGAAGGAATGAGATTTTGCTGCAACACCCTGTGTAGTGAAGGAATGAGATTTTGCTGCAAGACCCTGTGTAGTGAAGGAATGAGATTTTGCTGCAACACCCTGTGTAGTGAAGGCATGAGATTTTGCTGCAACACCCTGTGTAGTGAAGGCATGAGATTTTGCTGCAACACCCTGTGTAGTGAAGGCATGAGATTTTGCTGCAACACCCTGTGTAGTGAAGGAATGAGATTTTGCTGCAACACCCTGTGTAGTGAAGGAATGAGATTTTGCTGCAACACTTTGTATATATTATTGTTTATCAAAACTATTTTCTTATCTTGTTAACTGATGGTATGCTCTACAAAATGTTCTTTTTCAAATTTTCTATATTACCAATTGATTGGCTTACGTTTTTGCTTGTATTTTGCTTAGAATTGATTCTCTATTCATTCTTCTTTTTTTTGTTCAGGTGTATCAGTTTGATGAAACTCCGCCTAAACGCTATGATGTCTATGTTGCTTATTGTGAAAAAGACTTTGATTTTGCCATTGACATTACTAAAAATATTGAAAAAGAAGGTCTCTCCTGTTACTTTAAAGACCGAGACGAAGAAAATGGTTTTATTCTGGAAAACCTGTGCAAAGAAACTCTAAAGAGTCGTATGGTTCTCATTATTTTTACCAAGGATTCTCTCAAAGATTGCCTGATTAAGTTTCTTACTATTCAATCGTTACATTACACTCTGGAATATGGACTTCTCAGCTTAGTACTTTTGCTGCATAATTTGGATAGGGAAGACTTGCATAAAGAAGTACAGTTTGTTCCGCATGTATTCACCAGCGAAACGAATTACTTTAAAAAATTGATGGAAAAACTAAAAGGTAGATAATAATATTTTCAGTTTTCATTTTCTTTTCTTCATTTTTCTGTATATCAATCTCGATTTCAATAACAATTAAAATGAAGTTCATCTGTGTCAAATATCTATATAATAATAATAATAATAATAATACGCTAAAGCAATTTCATGTTCATACGTACGTTATCATCCTCCACACCTTTTTAAAAGATGGGATTGCCCGATTTTGCAATGCAAAAAAAAGGTGATTTTAAAAATTTCATCCGATTTCACTGTGTTGAACGTGAAACTCTTACTAAAATAGACTTTCTTAGCCTTCGCGCTAGAAAAAGGTGTAGTATCTTTTCTTTCCAAAGATGGTCGAATAATATATTGGGGTTTGCGTTTGCACCAGATGTCCAGAGAATGTAAATATGTCGTAAACTCTTAAAAGGGTTTTGGAGATAGACATCCTCCTCTGCCCCATAACCATATATTCTGAAACTACATTAACCAGAGTATTTAGATAAGTATGTTTCAGTTTGAACAAAAGTGGTACAATAATATCGTGGGGTCTGCGTTTCCGCCAGACTCATCCATAGAATGCATGGAAGCAATATACAACAGATGAAGGATACAACTGTGAACTTTCCATGGGTCCCGCTAGTTTCTGATATTTTACAAATGCTGACTAAATTGGTCTTTTCTGTCCTCGGTCAGTGAAGGAGAAATATTTCGAGAAATATTTCTAGACTGAGTCAATTTTTATTTTTGTCCCAATCCAGCGTGCCCCTTTTTGGAGGGTTGGATTTTCGCCACATTAAAACTGACCTTGTATCTAACTCTGCTCTAGTGGGAAGGCAAGTAAGTAGGGACTAAAATTGATTTTTTTTTTTTGTTTTTTTTTTAGGGAAAGGAAGGGACGACGGAAAATAGTTACATAGTCAGGGTATTTAGTGTTGCAGCTGATCAGGATGGGGGGGGTGATTTATGTAACCCTATTGGTAGTACATTGGTGGTTTAGTGTTCTTGCACATGCGTGCTTTATTCATTTCTCCTCATTCATGCTACTTTCTCACTCGGGTCACTCAACATTTTTTACATATTCCCTATATAACCTCATTATGTACTGAATGGTACAATTGTATATACTCATGGCCAACACGTATATGTCCTCTTTCAGTATTTTTAGATTATTTAAAACAAAAAAAATTAACAAAGTCGATTGGATTGAGATAATTTATTACATAATCGTTCTGATATGTAGGAAAATGGTTTTGACAAGTAGAGTTAAAATCTGACTCTGGATGTTGGTCCAGTTTCACCTAATATTCTTGGCAAAGGTATGGATACACTGTCTACTTTGCCTCACTCACAACTACAGTTGTGGAAAGAACATTGTCTGGAATTATTTTCCTTCATAAATAGTAGTTACAATAATTCATTTAAAAGGACACTTTTGGGATCTATCTGATAAGATATTCAGGAGAATTTCATCTGTATGTTCATATATATTCTGTGAGATAATAAAAATAAAATTCAACTGTTAATAAACAGTGACAGAAGCGAAAGGGTGGAGCAGGTGTTAGTGTGATTGCAAGAGGTAGGAGTGGATGGAGCGCCCCTACCGGGGAATGCCGACGGGGCTGCCCAGGCATTTTTTGTAGGCCAGAGTGCTCACCTCCTCGGGCGCTGGCTTTTCAAATCCCACTTTCCCGACCTTGTGTCACATCTTACCACTGTGGGAGGCAGATAAATACCGGAGTAAGTTCAGGAAACTTCTGCCATTACTAACCAGCAGAGTGTTACCACTGTCAACCAAGGCAAGAGTCTACAAAAACAGCAGCTTCGACAAGAAAAATTCTGAGAAAAACAAATAGAACAAATGGAATATCAGAACAAAATAGAAATGGAATAAATGGAAATCGAAAAGCTTCGTCTAGAAAAAGAAGAGAAATTTCAAGTAAGACAATTGAAGCAAATGAAAAAAAAAATGAGGAAATGTTTCTTCATACTCAACAAGAACAGAAAAAATGATACAAATCATCGAATAAGGGTCAAAATGTTGAAGATAAAAGAGAATTTTCAAAAAACGCTATTTGTATGTAGTGTGATGATGTATGGAAGTGAAGCCTGCCCAGAGGGAAAGGATGAGAATGGTAGATGGATGTGTAATATGAGCCTTAAAGACGGGCTTAGACATGATGTCCTTAGAGGAAGATTAAATCTGGACAGGATAGGAAGATGTGTGTAATGGGAGACTTCGATGGTATAGCCACATTGAAAGAATGGATGAGAGTTCTTGGATTAGTAGATGTAGAACAGTTGAGGCAGCAGGTTCAGTTCACAGGGGAAGGCCAAAGAAAACATGGGAGGAAGTGATAAGAATGGACTTGAAAGAAAGGGATAAATAAAGACTAGGCCAAAGATAGGTTAATTTGGAAGTCAATTTCTAAAAGCCATCCAATTCATGCCATCATGTAAAAACGGACGTTAAACTGAATATTATTATTACTACTACTACTACTACTACTACTACTACTATATGATATTATTAATCAAAACAAGAGATGCTCAAAGAGGCATGATAGATAAATAATAATAATTTAAAACCTAACAGGCTGCGAATGTAGAAAAACTTAAGATTTTTTTTATTCCTTTATAATTTTTAAAGAATATTAATGCTATTGGATTTCTCCTTTTTAATTTATCGCAAATCTTAAAAAAAAAAAAAAGAAAGAAAAACAACAAACAAACAAAAAAAAAACCCACCCAAATCACCAATAATCTTTGTTTTTCTTGTAGCTCCAAAAGTCAGTATAGACAACTTATTACCAGTTGGGAATATATCATCTGGATTAGCTTGGAGTTTCTATTATGGTTACTTGAAATTAATTCTACCAGGTAAGTAGCAAGCTCATTTCTGTTTGGATTTTTTGAATAAGGAGTTCGC
The DNA here is from genome assembly GCA_963556195.1 of Sepiola atlantica. Taxonomy (NCBI): domain Eukaryota; kingdom Metazoa; phylum Mollusca; class Cephalopoda; order Sepiida; family Sepiolidae; genus Sepiola; species Sepiola atlantica. Next base: position 72,988,356 of record OY744526.1, on the reverse strand, counting down.
TCATTTTATTTACATTTGTTTTTCTTTTACATCATCGTTGATATTTCAATTTCGACTATTTGAGAGTTTTCCAAGGATCATGCTTTCTGGATGCTCCCAAATGTTCGGCCATCTACTTCACAGTGTATGGCCTAATTCTTTTATTATTTCATACCGTTTCTATCACTTTCGCTTCCGTCGCTGTTTATAAACATCAAATTTAATAAATAAAGGGAACAACAAACAAAATAAAGTGAGAGAGGTAGAGAGTGATAGACAGAATCTTAGTAAGAGAGTAGTCACTTGGTGAGTTAAGGCGAATTAAAACAATTAAAATGAATTTTTTTCAAACATAACTCAATCCCAAAACCATGCAATATTTGAGCATGCATTTTGATGTGATTAAAATATATAGGGAAAAAGCCTTGAGGAAACAAACGTTGGTTAGCTTTAGTTTAATAGTAGATAACCAACATCCCATAATGGCAATGCACTTCCTTTCTTGAAGCTATATAAGTTATTTATCAACAAATTTATTTTTCATTTATCCCTCTTTTTAACTGAATCAGCCACAACGTATGTATTCTTTTCTATTTTTCTTTGTTAAAAGTTTTATCCCAGGCATGAGCTTTACTTTTTGAATAGTCCTTGACTAATAGGGCGAGGCTCTCGCTCTCTATATAACATAGATAAGTAAATATGTAGTTACCTAATGACAACAATATTAATATATATGTGGTACTATTAAATGTCTGGGGTTCGGAATTAATTACAACCCGGAAGTAATTACAACTCGAAATTAATTACAACTTGAACTTAATTTATCAATTTTATTTGTTATTCAACTAATAAATCTCATTTTATTTCTTTCATTTGCAAAATTATATTGTACGAATTAAAAAAAAAAGGTTTTATTTAATTTTATCATCAAGAATTTATAAAGTCGTATATTAATCATATTTTTTAAAGAAATGTGTAAAGTCGTATATTAATCATATTTTTTAAAGAAATGTGTAAAGTCGTATATTAATCATATTTTTTAAAGAAATGTGTAAAGTCGTATATTAATCATATTTTTTAAAGAAATGTGTAAAGTCGTATATTAATCATATTTTTTAAAGAAATGTGTAAAGTCGTATGTTAATCATATTTTTTAAAGAAATGTGTAAAGTCGTATGTTAATCATATTTTTTAAAGAAATGTGTAAAGTCGTATGTTAATCATATTTTTTAAAGAAATGTGTAAAGTCGTATATTAATCATATTTTTTAAAGAAATGTGTAAAGTCGTATATTAATCATATTTTTTAAAGGAATGTGTTAAGTCGTATATTAATCATATTTTTTAAAGGAATGTGTAAAGTCGTATATTAATCATATTTTTTAAAGAAATGTGTAAAGTCGTATATTAATCATATTTTTTAAAGAAATGTGTAAAGTCGTATATTAATCATATTTTTTAAAGAAATGTGTAAAGTCGTATATTAATCATATTTTTTAAAGAAATTTGTAAAGTATATTTAGATTTAGATTTGTATATAATTCCGTCACCCATATCTCTAATCTTAAAAATATTTCATTTGTTTGTGAAGAAAAAAAGCTAAGGAATGCTGAAATTCTATTAGAGAAGAAGAAACATAGTTATAACAACAGCAATATTCTTAACTGTTCTAAAAAAAAAACAATATTAAGAAGGCAAATGAAGAGAATAGCAATAAGCAAAACAATTAAAAGAAAAGAAAGCACAAAAGTCTATGACAATATTTCATTGGAGTTTGAATTCTAAGTAAACACGGTTTTATTAATAACTCCAATTGCTCACTTTCTCACTGAACTGTCTTTGTCTTCTGCTCTACTCTGAGTGAAAATCACCAATAAAAAGTTTAACTGATAAAAATAACTCGTTAATATTGTCACACGGGTCACCACCTAATTCCCCTGCCCTCGACACAATTTTTTCTTTTGTTTTATAGACGCGTGAAGTCGAAAATTCAAACATTTAATGCAATCATCACGTTTATGCAAATTGCATCGCTTATTTGCCAAACTCAGTTTGAGGCTTGAGATCTTATCACGTTGAAGTTGACCGTACGCGATGCATGTCGCCACATGAATTCTTGTAGCTGCTGGTGAACAAGGTTTTTTTATCTGTACCTCATTTGCCACAAGAATAAAGCATTAGAATCAGTGTTATTAGCTACTATCTGAAGTACCTGTCAATACTAAGCAAGCTAAAGAATGCTGAAATAATGTTGAGGAAGAAGACATATAACAGCAGCAATATTCTTAACTGTTCAGAAAAACAATATCACCAGACAAGAAGGCAAATGGAGACAATAACAATAAACCAAACAGAATAAAGCATTCAAATCAGTGTTATTAGCTACTAGCTGAAGTTCTTGTCAATACTAAAGAGCAAACATTTGAAAAATGATGTCAGCTTCACTAAACCAAATATTAACTATTTATTTACAAAACTAATAAATACTAAATATGTGACTATTTATCTCAGAGAAAGCTGAATAATAATCAATTATATGAACAGTCATACGTTTTCTGTTAAAAAAAAATCACAGTCCACAAACTCGTCTTGCTACAACCACTGTAAATAATTTACCGCTCTTCCTCTGTATATCGGAAACTAAACAGAACTTCCATGAGCAAAGTATCTTTCCAAGAACTACCATCTGTGGAACACAATATCACTGGGCTGCTTCCTAGCTGACTACAACATTGTCGTTTTCAAGTTCAATGTTAACAAATTCTTGTCGAGCTGCCCTCTTAATCGAATTCTGCTCAGTTTCAACCATCCTCAAAGTGTTTTTCTCACTGTTCACCTGACAGACGCGTTACCTCTTATCATTGAGTGGCCGTTGGGCCTTGATAGGCGGTGATTCATTAGTATATAAAAATAAACAAAAACCTCATCAAATGACATATTATACTTTGTCTACTTTTTTCCATTTCCTTCTTGACTCCCCTTCCTCTCTTTGCCTTCCTTACACATTCCAACTAACTTCTCTATTCACCTCGAACACAGACAAAGCATGAAAAAGCAAATATAAAAGCTGACCTATTTTCTGTCCTGAAGGACATAAAAACTATGATCCATATTTAAATTGTTTTTTTTTAATTTAAAAAAAAATTTTTTTTTTAGGTGGTTTTATGACATACCAATCTTTTTGGAGTTATTTAAGGCCATAAGAGTTTTTATGATTCAAGTTCTTAATATCTTCAAACATTTATACAAAATGCTCCCCCCCCCAAAAAAAACAAAACAAAAACAAACTTTAAACTCATTAATTTTTCTCTAAGAATTAAATGAAACTTTCGTGATAACTAGTTTATTGTGTTCAAGACATCATATCAAGACATGCAAGTCTTTGGACTATTTTTCTTTATTCTAAAGCATGTGTTCAAAGTCTAATACAAATTTGTTTACGCCATCCTTACAAACTGACTGGGGTATGGCTCTGACCCTCTTTCTTGTCTTCCTTCAGTTCCATGATGGTCCTGAACTGAACAGTGCAGGTAAAAATGGCACAAGTGAATAATTAGGAAAAATGGCACCAAGCAAGAACAATTCTGTAACGGAAAATTATGATCGTTCAGGAGGGGCGGGGCTAAGCTCCCTCTTTTTTTTTTTTTTTACTAACTAGTCACCGCTCATCGAGGCCCAAAAGCCACTCAAAGACAAAAGTTAATGTTTTGTGTCAGGTGGATGGTGATATAAACATCATGGTTGGGTCTGGACTGAAATTTATTACTTAATGGGACGGCTCAACAAGAATTTGTTAACATTGGACTTGAAAACGACCATGCTGTAGTCGACTGGGAAGCAGCCCCATGGTATTGTGTTCCGCAGATGGACAGCTTCTTTAGCTTTAAATAGGGACTACCCCCCCCCCCTCCTCATATTTTAAAATAAGTATTGTTTTCAAGCAAATAAAATTGACTTTTCTAAGTTTTGGGAGAACTATGTCATCTCACTTCTAGTTTTAAATAGGTGCTAAGTGCCTCCCAAGCCCTCTCTCCTCCCATATTTAAAAAATTTATTCTGTTATTTTCAACCAAATAACATCGATTTTTCTAAGTATTTTTTCTTGGGGGGGGGGGGTAAGTTCCTGTCTACAATTTTAAATAGGGGCTAAGCCTCCCCCTTATATTTTAAAATAAGTATTTACACACTCGGTAAAAGTGCAGAATAGTTAACAGTCCAGAAATCGTACAACTCAACCCCCAAATACAACCAATGACTTATACCCAATGCAATAGAATTTAATTATTTACCGACCTGAATACTTTTAATGTGCTGAAACTGTTTTTAAGTGTTTTTTAAAATTTTAAACTGTTATTTTGTTCAAAGTGGTCTTTACACACAGGATGAAAAACAAATGTTCGCTTGTTGTTTACCTGTTGGGGGGAGGGGGCTTAATTCCTGAAAAGTAGTAAAATAAAAAATGACTTATCCTACCACTAACCCTAAGTCTGAGTTGAAATCCCCACCCCAACTCAGTGGTAGAGTAGGTCATTATTCTTTTACAAGTTTTCCAGAATAAAGCCCCGCTACAGTTTAGCAACAAGCGATTATTTTTTCCTATGTATCGTAAAGACAACTTGAAATAAAAACAAAACTTAAAACCAGTTTCAGCATGTTAAAAGTGTTGGTAGATAATTAAATTCTACTGAGTTTAGTATAAGGCATTTGTTGTTATTTTTTTGTTTATGATTTCTCAACTGTTAACTATTCTGCACTTTTACCATTTACTCTGTTGTTTTCATCTCATCTTTTTTTTTGGGGGGGGGGTAGCTGAGGGTCCTCATCTACTTTTAAATGCCGATATCATTTCTTTTTAATTTGACAAACTTCTTAATGTCTTCTCTTTATGCATTGTATCTAATATTTTGTAAGATTTTCAACTATATTTTTTTCTTTCTTGTCATTTTTTCTATTTATCCAGTTGTGCTGTTTTTACCTAAATTCGAGCTGGACATTTACAAATGTGTTTTTACAGCGTTTTGCATTTTCTGCAATTTTCGTTAGTTAACATTCATAAGGCCTTTCTGTACTAATGAGGAATAGTAAAAAGACTGGTGTGTGGGGGGGGGGTCTTGTTTACAATATATACAGTGTCAAAATGAAACTTGACTTTGTAGCACACTAGATACTTCAACTCTTCTGTGTAAAAAATACAAATATGAAAACAAAATGTGTCTATCTAAAGTTTTGAAAATCAAGGACAAGGTAAATCCTAAAGATGGAAAGTCGAGCTGATGGTAAATTTAAATGCTAATCAAATATCGCAACAATGAGTACAGAAAGTTGACAGCAAATTGTTAAAAATATTTTAATTACATTTGGTATCCATTTAATAATATGCTAAGCCACTTCACATGTTCCTACGTAGGTTATCACCTTTCATTCACATTTTAAAAAAAATGAGATCGTCCGGTCAGCAAAGATGGTGATAAATCGTATGTTGTTACGGTAAAAAAAAAATCCGACTTTTCATATTTTTTTTAAATGTGTAAAGTCGGATTTTTTTATTTCGTCCCATCGAGTAAAACAGTACAATTTTAAATATATATTTAAAAAAATGACATTAGTTTTATTGAATTAAAGAATATTTAGCTGACAATTATTTTTTACCGTATTTATTGTATTAAAATGAATTAGATTGACTCAATTTTAAATAAAGAAAGAAGAAACACATTCGTTTTATTTATTTAAAGAATATTTAGCTGACAAGTACAGTTATTTTTACAGAAGAAGAAAGAGTCATTTTTTCTGAATAGTATTGACACTGATGGACATTTATTATTTCAAAAGGAATATTATTAATATTAAATTATACAGATTGATGTAGAAATCACCATGGAATTTCCATGGGGTCCTGCAAGTATGTTTATAAATTTACAACCTGAAGTAAACAATCCTTTATACAGTTTGTAATGCAAGAGTGGTACGTGCCTTGGCGATTTCAAAACAGGAATACCTTGTTTCTGGCGACTTTCATTAGTATCATTAGGACTACTTTTCTTTTTTTATTTTTATATCAACATCTTTTTGACTCTTGCTTCTTTGAGTGTCCATCAAATTTGGCCACAATAGCTTCTTTCCTCGTGCTGCCGGCCTTTGGAACTCCCTCCCTGCTCCCTCTTTCCCCGACTGTTCCGACATGCAGAAATTTAAAACTAATGTGAACAAGCATCTTGCTGCACAGCTCCCAATTTAAGATGTCCCCAACAACTTTCACCCTAATTCTCAGTAGCCCCTTGTTTGAGATGAACTATGTTAAAAAAAAACCCTAAAAAACCCACCCTCTTTGAGTATCCATCAAATTTGGCCACACCCTCGGAACATGAGATCAGAACTTTATTCATTTGACAGAGATCCTTCCCATCCCATGCTTACTAAATTGCATCTTGTTCTTTCTTTGACATTCAGCATAATAATGTAATAGCATTTAAACATTCTTGTAGTTGAATTTTTGAATCACTGTTAATGTTAGCAATGGAAGCTGTTGGTTGTATATCCCGAGCTGTTGTCTTTCTGATTAAAAACTTGTTGTTTATATCTATGCAAAGCCTTCTTATATTTTTTTCTTACAAAGACATTTCGTTTTAGTCACATTTAACTGTTTTGACATAAAATAGTTGCTAAATGTTATTACTCAGAGTACAAAAGACATTTGAAAAGAATAATGAACATTTTCAACACGGTTACAACATAAGCAATTAAGAAGACATTTATTCAAGAAAAAGATTTTTTTTTTTTTTTTTTTGCTGTATCCAAGTACAAACTTATAGAGCCTTATTAGTTGTCTGCGTCCTACACTACACGCTATAAAACAAGTTGTTTCAATACAAGCAATCACCAATCTAAATATTCAACATGAAAGTATAATATTATTCCATGAAAAATGCCAGTATACTGAAATCATATGCCCTTAATAGGGTTAAGATGAAAATTCATATACACTAAATGTACAAAAGCAAGGAAATTCCCAAATTTTTACACTTTTATTGTCATCAAGGGTATGCGAGCACAACATGGCTATGTATTTTACTGGTAGGAATTTTTTTTCAGCGCTCCTCACACATATCATCCACTCATGCATAGAGATTTATACTGTAGTGATGTGATAATGAAATGGCTTGGTTAATATGTAGTCATACCCTTAATGACAATAAAAGTGTAAAAATTTGGGAATTTCCTTGCTTTTGTACATTTAGTGTATATGAATTTTCATCTTAACCCTATTAAGGGCATATGATTTCAGTATACTGGCATTTATCATGGAATGTCACTACTTTTGTAAAGGCTATGCCTCAAGAAAATGATAATTTTTAAGTTTTTTTTAAATTTTCTGGAAAACTAAGGTATATGGTAAACTGAAATTAAAATGCCATCAACTAGACCCTAGAACCTCTTTCTCTGCCAAAAATCAGCTGAATCCATCAAATAGTTGATGAGGTACAGGGTGGCACACACGTAGGTACGTACACACGGATAACACAAAATCACTCCTGACCTTTCTGGATCTCTGGGTTGCCTTGACTAATGATGCTGAAATTTTACACACTTATAGAACCTATCAAATGAAAATTTTGTGCAAAGTTTTAAATAATTTGGTTTACTGGTTTTTGAGTTATGACTGATCAAAGGAATGAGATTTCTAGCATAGGTCGTTTTTGAAGTCTATTAAGGGATAGAGCACTATCGCGCCTCCCTTGATTTCTAATTCAATTATTGAAGTTGTCAGCTTTGCAGTTGTCACAAAAACTAAATACTCAAACGTATATATATATATATATATATTTTTTTTGTTTCATTCTACTTCATCCGAAGTTCTCAGAAATCAAGGGACCCCTACCTGGGGCTAACACTTGATTTCTATATGAGATACATAGATATTCGAATATTCTATCAATGTTATCTTTTATCTCTCAAACTTTGAGTTAGTAAAGAAGTTAAGAACATGAATTTTCCTCTCCCAAATTAATCAGTTGATTATGTTATAGTATATATTTCTTTTGGTCTCGTGGTCTTACCGGATTCCAGGACAAGAATTCATCTGGTCTGGTGGAGTATCCAGCTAAGTGTTGTTACTTGAGGTAACATTACTTGGAGAACGTGCACCATTCCTCGTATGAGCCAGTGTATAGCCGTGTCGAGGGGATCTTATTTGGGCTTCGAATACTATGTTATTTTGAATATTTGGTCAGGGTTTACTTGTAAGGTGAAGTATCCTCATATCAGGTTGTCCTGACAAACCCTTGTACAGAGAGACTGAAGACACTCGAGGATAATGTCTAGTAGGTAACTCAAACTCTCATATATATATATATATATATATATATATATTATATATAGAAGTGTGTTTTAGTAACTCTAGTGGACAGAAAAATAAGACATTTATGTGTTAAACTTTCGTGTCTAAAGTGATTTTTATTATTATTAGTTTAAAAACTAATGGGCGGGGAGCTTTCTGCAGACCATCACTTGTTCCTCCTTAGGAGCTGTAGAAATATTAACACAAGTCCAGTGGTACCACTCGTCACATTCATCACAACATATCAAGATTCGGTTATCCTCTTGTTCGCCACATTCAGGGTAAATCACCTTTCTATTTTCCTGCACATAGGTAGCCGTTTCCTCTTCTGTATGGGTTTCAGCCAACTCCAAAGGGAACAGGTGCTTAATAGCGTGCGATTGAACACTGCCATCTCCCTTCCTTAGGTTTACAGATCTAACCAACCCATCCTCACCGTGAATGAGGCTCAATATTCGCCCCATCATCAACACTGGATGCTGGGTTTATCGGGCCCTTTTATCAGAACGATATCCTCAATTTTTATTTTATTTTCCAACGCAGTGCTGAACTGATCTCTCAAAGTCTCTCACAGGCTGAGGAGATATTCCTTATACCACAACCTTTCAAACTTTTTCAACGTCTGATTTCGTCTACGGACGGTTTCTTCAATCGACGTCTAGTCAGCACGCCCGGCATTCCAGATGTCATCATTCAGTTTCCTTATCATTTTTACCAGGTCTTAAAATGTTATTGGCAGATATGAAATCCAATCTCGAATCTGAGGAACATTTACAGGTCAATGGTCGATCATGTATGGTGTTCCAGATAGCAGACTATATAATAAATAAATAAAAATAATCCACACTTGAACGTTCAAGATATTTGTACAGGCAGGATTTCACTGTATAAATAAGGTGCTCTCAAACACTGCCAAATCACGCGGAGTGCAGGGGAATTGTCAAGTGTTTTTGATAAGTCCCAAACGAATTGGTGTTCTCATTAGAAACAAATACATATTCAGGAGCTTTCCAGCAGCTAGAAAAGATTTGGCATTATCGCTATAAATATGGCTCAAGATGCCATATAAGTTAGTGAATTGTATAAATGCCAATACGAAAGAACATACAGTCATGTCCTCTAACAATTCCACATGTAAGGCACGAATACTTAAGCAGGTAAATATTAATAGGTACATTTTACGTCTGGCTCCAGTCATGTTCACCCAAATGTGACCGGTAAAATCTAAACCCGTGTGTAAAAAGGATCTTGTTAATTTCACTCTGGTTTTAGGGAGGTAATCCATTTTGAGGTAAGCTAAAAATACAAAAAAAAACTTCTTGCGCAATATACATTCTGATATGACAGTTTTAACGGCCTGTCTAGCCTGTGGAATCTAGAATCCAGAAAACCGCACTTTATTCAAGGTGTAGGCAATGCTTATGTGATTGCATTTAATGTGACAATTAATGATTATAAGTCTAGGCAGAGGGTGTTTTTTTTTGTTTTTTTTTCAAGGAAAATGGGATGTGTCACTTCGTAATCATGCATATCACATTTATGTATTCATCCTTTAAAACAGACTATCCCCTGATCATAAAGGAACAAATTCAAGTTTCTCACCAATTCCAGAATATGATCCTTGGTTGGATTTGACAGATATTTCTTTCCTTTCTCAAAAGCCTGCTATCAGATGGAGCCACACACGCTTTTTATTGTCAAGAAGCATGTCTCAATTTGTTAACAAATGTTATCACATGCAAAGTCACTTTCAAAAACTTGCCGAAAATGAAAGATGTTCCTTCTTGCACAGAATAGGCAGCAAATCTATATGCCTGTTTTGAGGCATCACAAAACATAATTAAAGAAGAATCCTTACCCTACTTTAGCACGCTTCTGGGAAACTGCAGAGTACTCAGACAGGATAAATCCTTGGACAATATCTTCTTTAGTAGGTCATAAAGAATAGGGTTATCTCAACCAAATTCAACTTCCAAAGTTTGCTAATAAAAATATGCCATCTAATTGTTACAGGAAGGTACACAGATAGGGGATCAAAGTTTTGCGAAACTTAAAGTATAATAAGAATACGGCCTCTAATGGTTACAGGAAAGTAAAGCATGGGAATCAAAGTCTCTTGAGACGTTAGAAAGTATACGTCTCTTGGTAGAAGTGTCGGAGTCATGATGGGAAACGTACAAGAGATCTAAGTAAGGATTGTATTCATAACCGAGGACTTTTTCACAAATAGATGAATGTTTCACAAGAGTACCGTCCTTATGCATTTTCTCCCTCAGATCTCACCACAGTTGGTGTTACAGGAACAGAATTGAAAATTACCTTCACACAACCTCTGAACTGACCTAGAGTAAAGGGATTTCAGCTCCTGCGTACTATTACAGGTCTTAACCAGGTTGTCCACATAAAAATAATTATTGAGCAGATGAGTGCACTTGTCCTCAGGGTAACTCGAGGCATGATACATTAACACATAGTTCAAAATAAATGAGAAGACATTAAACTAAAAAATGAGGGAACAGTAACGATAGCAAAATAGCTGATTTCAATTTTTTAAGAAAATCTATTCTTATCCTCTTTTGGGAACAATTTTATCCTCCAGAATGCCTTTCAGATATCCCCCAGCAACACATACTTATTGGAATGAAACAATAGCAACAGTTTTAATAAATCCTCCATGAGATTAATACTGGGATAGACAGCCTTGTTCAATGACACACCCCCCTTGGTTTTTAGTGAGCAATTAAAAACTGGCCTTATTTTAGTCATAGATTGATCAATTTCCTTGAAGACAAGCCGGTGAGGTATTCAAATGTAATTTATACATTAAGTGGAGCTAATATCTTTTTTTTTTTCTATCACCCCTTCTCTCTCTTGCTCTCGGAACACTTCCAAGTAATCCTGATATTGGTTGCTTCACTCCAATTGCTTAACAATTCTATCCAATATTCCAATTGCTACAAAGTAATTGAAGGAACCAAATGTAGTTTGTCTTCTAACCAGGGGAGTTTTAAGTAATAACATTGGCTTAAAAAAAATGGATTGTTCGAATTTTCCAATTTTTCCTAATCGTAGTCAGAGGAGTCCCCTTTCCTCAGCAAGTTCGAGAGTGTCAATAGAAAACAATTGTTCAATGCCACACTCCACAGAACTCTCCCTGAATGAGTCTCCACAAGGATCAGTATACAAATGTTTGGTGGCCAATACAAAATTCACCAGTGAAGAAGAAGAGGAAGCAATTTTAGGAATCAACTTTTTATAGTTCAGTGCTTTTGATGTCAAAGATTCCCTTGGACAACCTGATGATGATACAAAAAGTGAATGCTGTTTCTAAAGGGAATAATACCTTTTGTGGTTTCCCAAGCAGAACCATGAAGACATTTGATCAGATTCAAGGGTTTGATAAACTGGATCAGATCAGCGCCCAACAAACCCTGGAGGTTTACAACACATGAACTACTTTCTACCTTAGTGGCAATAGAATAGCTGTGCTCCTTTAGGTTATCAATGATTTGACCGAAGCTTGAGAATTCCAGTTTAATGTCAAATAAATTGTTAATTAACATGGAGAGATGTCTCGTGTTACCAGGAACCAGTTGAACTTCCAGCACTACTTCCCTCAACTTTTTTTGTTGGGTGCCAAGATACATACTGATAGCATATTCAACGCCATCGTTTCCCTCTTTTCAGTAATACACTATAAATTGGCAAAATGTATAGCTGATTCACCACACCTGTATTGATGCAAGTGTTCACGACATATTCGTTTGGTAAAATATCTGGACATAAGGCACTGTGGTGACAATGAGAAGAACGGTATCTACAAGGTGAAGAAAATCCTAGACAATCAACAGCAGGATGCTTCTCGCTTGCACAAAGGTTGCATGATTGAAGTGCCAAACATCGTCTCATTCTATCCTTGTAAGTAACATACCTTGAGCAATTATCTTTCCAGTGTCCATCTGCCACACAAGAGGCAATGCTTAACGGGTCCATTCCTTGCCCGGGTTGAGAAGTTCTCCAAAGCAGGTGAATTTTTTTTTCCATCCGGGTTTTGAGGGTATGTAATTACCAGTTCTATAGGGGTCTGAACATATATGTTCAACCATTAATTTCACCAGAGTTTTAATAATGTCGTTATAACTCTGTAGAAAGTTATTCAGTGTAGGGTAATTGGAGTTATATTGCTGTATGAGTTCTCTTTGCAATTCTGCAGTTAGTTTGAGAATACAATGTGACTCATTAAAACGTACCAGGCTGTACTTCCTTCGAGAAAATCCAATGAGAAATGGTTCTTTAATTCCCATAAGGAACATGTTAGGAACATTTTAACTCCTTCGAATCTTGGATCATGAGAAGGCTTATATTCTAAAATCTTTTTCAGGGTCTCATCTATTATGAAACCTGAAATTATAACGTAGGTCGCAAGTCACTGTTAACCTCCAAAGCAGCTCTTACTGCTCGACACGTGCACTCGCTTCGCACACTCCGTTTCTCTGAGACGGTACGAGACTCGCTTTTTATAATATCCAGTCACACCTAATTTCCATACGTGCAGCGAGACTTTGCGAGATTTTGCGTGAACTGTATGTAATAAACATTCAGGGACGCCATGTTGGATTTCTTTCCTTCTTTCTTTCTTTCACTCGCAGCGCACAGGACAAGCAAACCCGAGGACGTTTCGCAAGTAAGCCCTCTTCATGTTCATGTTCCCTACACTCCCCCCTGATCTCATGATCACAGAGATGGCAGGGAGGCCTAGATCGCCTTCGCCGGTTGCTTCTTCGGAGGGGGACAACGCAAGCCTCATCTTCGCTTGTGCTCTCGTCCGCGGTCTGAGGGTCGGGAAACATCGCGTCCGCTGGGATACTGCTGATATCCGAGTCACTGTCCGATGGGGCTGCTGCAAGCCAGAGCGATGCCTCACTGCTCTCTGACTCCGACTCGCTCTTGTCGTTCAGTGATGATTGCGTTGCTAACCGTAGGTCCCTAATGTGACGGGGCATACCGTCGACTCGCACCGCCTGTGGGCTGATTACCTCGGTGACGCGTCCAACTCCGTATTTCGTCGTACACTTGCCGCGCGGGTTCTTAGTCCAGACGACATCGCCTTTTTTCAGTTTCTCTTTGGTTACTTCCAGTTCGGGCAGCGGGTTAGTCTCTATGCCTTTCACCCTGACGTGATACCTGTGCAAGGTGTCAGCCGGCGCTGTAGAGGGTGAAACATTATCCTTTGGGGTTACGTTATACAGGTAGACTGCCTCAAATACCGTGCAGCCCGTCCTGGCCGCAATGGTTTTGACGGTTCTGTGATTCCGCTCGATGACCCCATTTCCACTCGGTACGTGGGCGCATCGAAACCTCAGGTGTACTCCCCAGTCATCAGCAAACTTTCTGAACTGCTCACTAGTGAATGCAGCGCCATTGTCGGTTAATATCTCCGTTGGGGGGCCACGTTCAAGAAAAATATTGTTTAACTGACGGATGATGCTGGCTGCATCCTGCCGGCGCAGCATGCGCCATATCGCAAACCTGGATGGACCGCAATCAATGAGAGTCAAGAAATCCTCACCGTTGTGGTGAGTAATATCCATCGCCAGCCGGTTCCAATGGCTTTCCACTACCAGCTTTCCTTTCTCCCAGCGAACGGGTGCTGGATCAATGGATTGGCATGCTATACAATCTTTGACCACTTTCCTGACGTCTGCCTTTTGTACTCCTGGTTCAACCAACTTAGCGAAATATAGGGTCCGCTTGACCCCAGGGTGCCCGGTTTGTTGGTGGACTTCTTTGATGGTATTAGATCGAACGGGGCTCATGGAAGCGGCGCAGGCGGGCTGCATGGGTTCAATAGTCTTTCTTATGGCATCAAGCCATCTTTGAGGTACTCTCGTCAAACAATCTGCTTTGTTCAGGCTGGATTTGACCAGGGACACCTCTATTGACAGCGCATATTCGTTCACCAGCTTCATGATCGTGTCGAGCCGCCGTCGGATGAGCATCTCGCTCGTGGCTTTGGTTCGTATTCTGGCCCTCCCGGTGAGAGTATCTGAAATCCACTTATGGACGCAAGCAGAATCCGTGAATAGTCGCAGGGTGGTCGTCTTCCAAAGGATTGCCAAGTTTATCCCCTTGATAACCGCATCAAGTTCTGCCAGGTTTATGTGCTGGGAGTCCTTTTCTGGGCGTAACCAGCAAGCGTCTTCCACCACCATTCCATCATGGACCACCGATACACCAATGGCGAGAGAGCTTGCATCAACCCACACACTAAGGTTCTGGCTGTCGACGCACCATCTGCCTCGCGTTGGGTCTTCCTTGTGCACCCTGGTGAGGACTTCTTTGAGCATTGTATTGAGAGGGACGTCATGAGTTTCGTCATCCCATCCAGTGGTGACGTCGGAGGCTCTTCGCTTAATAAATGCCACCGCAACACGAAGCCAGCCGCCGACAGGAAGGTGTCCAACTAACTTTCCGCACAAGGAAAATACGTTTCGTCGTGTAACAATACAAGGCATGTCCGGGGTTTCATTTCCTCGTTTCCAGTACAGAACGTCATCTTCCTCCCAGACCTGCAAACCAAGTACCCGTGCGCCATCTCGTAGCCTTTCCGGTTCCTTGCTGAGAAGGCCAAAGTTGTAGAGATGCTCCCTCACGCGCGCCGCAGATACAATTTCCTCGTCCACGTACACGTCATCAATATATGCAGACGTTGCCCGCTGAATGCGCTCATCTTTAGTTAGAATGGTGTCAACAATCATTTGCATAATTGATGGCGCAACATTAAGTCCAAACCCCATGCGGGTTAGGCAATACCTTTTCCCCTTGATGAGCACCGTTTGATAGGGCCATAGTGATTTGTGTACACGCACTTGAAGGTATGCTTTGTGAAGATCCAGTACAGATACATTAGATCCCACTTGCCGCCATTCCCTCAACTTTTCAGTGCATACGTCCGCGCGAGCTGTAAAAGGGTCCACGTGCTCATTCAATTCTCGATAGTCGAGCACCGGCCTCACCTTCTGCTTATTCTGTTGGATAACCGCCATTAACGGGATCAGGCACTTTGGAGGACCCAATTCCTTCTCTGAATACGGAACTAGCCATCCATTACTAATCCAAGTTTGTAGTTCCTTGTCGTATTCTGCACGAGCTCCGGGGGGAATTTTGTATTCTGGCACCTTATTGCATAATTTCTCGGGTGGCTGCTCCTCCGACCACTTCCAGGAGGCTGTCCAGGATTTTGTGCGCTGGTCGAATTCCGCACAAAAATCAGGCTGTTCCAGCTTCATAGCTGCACTCAGAGCAAGGCCCGCTTTTGCAAAATGTGCCCTACCCTCACCATCAATGCGTACACCTCCCAATTCCTTGATGACGTCCATTCCCAGGAGTAGGTCGTAACCGAGCAGGTCACCGTTTATAACCAAGGCTCGTGCGGTTACTGTAGGCCCATCGCCGACACCTGCGCGAATGATGCTAACGCCACAAGAGGCAATCGAGCCACCGCCAACCGTCAATACCGGGATCCTTTCCTTATCCCATGCGTCACAGCATGCTTTGCGCACGAGGGTCTGCGTGCACCCGGTGTCTACGAGCGCGAAGCGCTCACGCCCGTTTACGCGCACGCTCACTGTGGGTAGCGCCTTATTTGGCGACGATCTGGGGAGAAGACTGGCGCTATAGCTTACTCCCCTTGCCCGTTTCCCGGACAACCTCTTGCCACGTGACCCAGCTTGTTGCACCGGTAACAACGCACGCGTTTTAACGTTCCTCGATCGGGCGCGTCCTTTGCACCGCTTCGGCTACGGCAGTCTTTTGAAAAATGATTCGGCCCGCCACATTTGTAGCATCTCACGTCTTCTGTTGGTGGTGAAGACGCTTCCGCAGCTGCCGAAACTGGCTCTGTGTCCTCTTTCAAAATGTTTCGGGCTCTGGCCAACAACTCGTCAAGCCCAATCTCACTGAGTCTGGACGATGCTCGCAGCAGTCTGCTGGCGCCGTCTGGGAGTCCAGTCAGAAAAGCGCATCCCAGTATTCGCTCGCTTGTTCCACCAAACGGCGCGGCTAGCCTCCTCAAATCGGCCAGGTAGACGTCCACAGTCTCATCTAGCCCAAGCCGCCGTTCGGTGAACTGCCTCCAGGCGACGAAAGGGTCCACAGCAAAGGCTGCGTATAACGCCTGCCTAATTTCCTCCAGGCCTGGTTCGTCTCCGAGCTGCTGATACACCGAATATGCTCCTTTGGTCAGCCTCAGCGGGATGACCAGTGCAGGATCCTTTATATTGCAAAGTCTGCAGACGCGCTCGGCTTTCTCCCACCACTCGACTACAGAGGGTCCGGAGGGGGAGCCGTCGAACTCGGGTATCAACCTCAAGTCGAACTTGTCCATCGCCGAGATAGCTTGAAATTATAACGTAGGTCGCAAGTCACTGTTAACCTCCAAAGCAGCTCTTACTGCTCGACACGTGCACTCGCTTCGCACACTCCGTTTCTCTGAGACGGTACGAGACTCGCTTTTTATAATATCCAGTCACACCTAATTTCCATACGTGCAGCGAGACTTTGCGAGATTTTGCGTGAACTGTATGTAATAAACATTCAGGGACGCCATGTTGGATTTCTTTCCTTCTTTCTTTCTTTCACTCGCAGCGCACAGGACAAGCAAACCCGAGGACGTTTCGCAAGTAAGCCCTCTTCATGTTCATGTTCCCTACAAAACCCTCATTCACAAATTCCTCATTAAGTAAGCTTAATGCTACTTCATAATTCGGGTCACAAATGGACAAATGTTAGATGCTTTGGAGTGCATAATCTGCCAAACGGCTTCTGAGATACTGGAATTTGGCTGCCTTTGATCTTACACAGGCTACATAATTTTCAAAATTCACCAAAAAAAGCAAATTTATCTTTGATAGTTCTCTCACTAAATGTAAGTGCATTTATCAAAGGTTTCAGAAGAGGCGGATGAGGCATGATAGTTGGAATCTGAAGCCTCTGCCAATTTTCTGCCCTCAGAGACATCTTGAAACTGCTCATAAATCACTGAAAGGTCCTGGTATAATGAGGTATTGAACTCAAAGTCAGGATTTATCTCAGCTCTTCTCTCCTCCCAACTTCCAGAGTTCTCTCAACAAGCTGTAGTGATCTCTTCGTCCAATCGATCTGGGCAAAATAGCCACCTTTTAATATTCTCTCAGTGTTCCATGAAAACATCTCTTTTTAGGTTATGTAAAGCTTTTAAACCCTATATCTCTCCGCGTACCGGGTTGGTACAACTAATATATATATATATATACAGGGTGGGCCAAAATAAGGGTCCTATCTTTAAATTTGAATAACTTGAATTTGAATAACTTCCACAAAATAAAAGTTAAACTCACCAAACTTTATGTGTGTGTAGACTGACCCTTCCGAGATTTTTTGAAATAAACAAAACAAATTTTAGCCGAAAAACACTTCTTAAAACTTACAAAAACTAAAGTATTGTTTTTTACACTGTTTTGAGTTTTTTAAGCAAAAATAATGTTTTCTAAATGAGGGTACGTTCCTTAGGGCTAATACGGCTCATGCTTGCTTCGGAAGGGGTCCTTTACTTATTCTAAAAAAAAAATTAAAAAAATCAATAAATAAAAAAGTTATGAATTTTTAAAAATAGGACCCTTATTTTTGCCCACCCTATATATATATAGATATATATACATGTATATAAAAATCATTTTGTTACATTCCAAAGGCCAAGATCTTATATATCTTACAAATCATTTTTTTTAAACAAAGACTTTTGGTAGAATTACAATTCCGTTTCGTTCACCAGACGACCAACCAACATTTATGTCAATATCGGGTCTTTCTTCTATGGACTCATCAGAAATCTCCCCAAAAGTTCTTAATGAGAAAAAATACATTGCAATGCGACAAAACAAAAGTCTGTAAAACAAGCAACTCACATCGGATACCTCCATCGAGAGCGTCTCAGAAATCTCTACCTAGAGAAGGCAGCCATCTTGTTATCTCAACTATATATATATATATATATATATATATATATATATATATATTATAGACATGCCAGAAGTAAATAGACACAAGCACAAAAAATATTTTAATTCTTATGCCTAAAATAAATATAACTTGAATTAAAGAGGGTAAGAAGGACACAGTATCTTGCTCAAGCTGTCCAAGACCTTCTGACATAACTCTTGTTAAGAGAAATGTTGAAAAGTATTCTTATTGTAAGATCTCTGACATAGTAAAAATTGTTGATGCCAGAATAGCTGTCAGGTATCTTCACACACTAGGCTACTATGGCAGAGCTTAAAGGAAGAAACCTCTTCTTCGTCCAACCATTATTGCATAGTTAAAAGATATTCAGTTTATCAAACATCACATAGTTAAAAGATATTAAACATATCTAACAAAAATTTCTTACATAGTTAAATGACATTTAACTTGCTGGACAAAAATATATGATGCTATGGAAAAATAGAAATTTGAAAATGGAGTTTAAACAACTAAAACTATCTATTTTGCAGAGTTAAACTCCCAGTAGAGGATCCCAAAATGATTAAAGGTAGATGAAATTGTAAGAATTTCTGTGTAATGTAACTATGGTATAAATTTCATTCAAATCAGAGGTGAAAGAAATGCTGAAAAACATCCCAGAATATTTGACTTTGGATTTCGACTAAGGATCTGTTGTATTATTAACATTTACTCACTAGCAAGTTTCAGACGAGTCATCATCAATGAGAAATCACTGATGATGACCAGTGATGTTCCCCTGGAGTCTGATTTCCAGCACTCTCCACCTCTTTCGATAACTTTTGCAAATCATTTTGCATTATCGCAACAGCCGTTGATTTCTTGCGAGCAATGACCGTTGATCTTCTCTGGAATTTGAGTGACAATAAGCCTCTTTAAGGTTCCAGTACTCTCGCATGCTTCCAGTGGCGATTTAGTAGTTAGTACTCTCTCTCTCTCCTATGTTTTTCCATCCCCCTTAACCCTTCATAACCATTTTATGTGGTATCAGCCAAAAATGGTGCCACCACACGTGTGCATGTGTATGTGTTTTTCCGGGTGAGTGGTTATCAGTTTATGAAATTTCTGCTAGTTTCAGTTCCTTTGGGCTCGTAGAGTTTTTATTTAAATTTTATTATTATTGTGAACCTGCATGAGTGTGTCCACTGCACTGGCCGCAATCGTCCCATACGTTGTGCCGGTCCGAAGTTGTCATTCAACTCAGTCAGTGCTGCAACAAAGAATTCTCATTCCAAGTAAGGTCACTAGTCCAGTTTATAAACAAGTAACGGGTTTATTTGTTGGAGGTAATAAACGAAACTCGTATTCCCCAGGTTGAACAGCAGACTTGCAGAATGAGATCTTTTGCCCAACCTAAAAAGATAAGTCCAATCAGCACAATCCTTTAGCTGAAAGCCATAATGAGCCCATCCTACCTGGAAAGGCACACAGCTCCAACTGCTTGCCAACTCTCAGAAAAACAAAGCCCGTCATGCCCAGAGAGCCAGGTTTCCCCTCTCCCTTCTCATCTCCTGGAATCTTTTACTCCTGACCGAAAATCTTGGATTCCAGTCTTTCTCACTGGTTACTATTCGACCACTCAGACTCTGACTGCCGGAGATATCCACTAGAGATAGCTGCAAGACAGTCTACTCAAGGTGACTTGTCATGGAGACAATCTCGGAACATTACATTTTTGGTTCAGCATGATTCCTTGTTTTTCATGAGGCACTTATTTCATTTCAGAGAGAAATAAGATTCTGGGTGGCCCAAAATAAAAAAAATCAGAGATATTTTCAAATTCCTCTGTGCCCTGCAACATCTCCCATTCGCATGCACCACTGAAACATGCAGCCTACTGCAAGTTTACATTATTATTATTATTATTATTATTATTATTATTATTTCTCATTTGTTTTTCATTTCAAGTAAAGAATGATGCTGATTAAAATTTTGCCTGATACAAAAATATAAGTAATTGTCATATTTTTTATATTTTTTTATTGCAAATCGAATTTATTTATATCCTTTTACTTTCTAATGTTGCCTATCACAAGTGTGAATTGGTCGGAAGCCATGGTGAGGGTGTCATTGTTTTCATTCTGCTTCTTGTTGGCGAGTATTGTTAGAATCTTTTAACTAGATAATAAACACCCATGGCTTGTGGCTTATTCTAGATAATTACATCTGCTATATTTCTATGTATCTGCTAGAAAGAAAGGAAGATTAATACAATTGTTGTGCAGAATGCATATTTGATGGTTTTGATAACATATTTGATTACTATTGATCACTTCGAGAATCAGCAGGAACTTGCTTGTCATGGGATGCATTGATTGTGTTTTTCTTGTTTCTTTTATCTATTTTGTCTATTCTAAGATTGTTTTATTTTCGATCTAATTGTAATGGATTAATATCAGTTGAGAGAGAGAGAAATGGAAAATAGGAAATAATTTAAAGTAATGGCTTTTGTCAGTGAAAATTAATTCTATTCTGTGTAGATATTTATATGTCTATATTCATGAATAGTGCTTATGGCCATATCATATTGAAAACACTGGTTTTTGTTTGATCACCAAGATTAAGCAATTTTGAGCATCATCGGTTACTGTTTTAGACTATTTTTTGTTTTTATTAGTATCCTCATGTGTGAACCTCACAAACATAAATATTGTCAAAATAATAATAATAATGAAGTTATTTTATTGATATAACACAACCTTTATATATTTAACCTTTTAGAATGTAATATATAAAATTAAGTTAGTCGGACTTTCAAAGTAAGACATAAATGCATCTGACAAATTGATACTTGATTCTAACTTGACTTTTTTCTTTTTTCTTTCACTATGTTATTTGCATGCATATTATTTGGTTCATTTCAGTTTCCTTTTTGATAATACTTGACCGACTAGAAATATTGATACAATGTTGACATTTTACTTTACTCATGTAAACAGCTTAAGCTTTTAATATTTTTTGCCATTCTTTCAGATAAAAAAGTTCATGTGTTTAAATTATAATTGTTATATTATTTCTTAACAGTATTTTCGTTTCATACAAAACCCAGAATAGTCTTACATAAAATTGCTTTATCACATTTAAATATAAATAATGTGTGCATGTGTGATTCTTTAAATTGAACTTAATAAACATGAGTTATGGGGTAAAAACTCTGAATTTGTTTAGACTTGGTTATTTCCTTTGCCTTGTAAAAATACATAACAGTTTTAAAGATATATACAATGTGTGTGTGTGTATTAAAAGAGACGTATAAGAAATACACAACATAAATTTTGGACAGTGTTTGACCTAATTTTCCATTTGAAAAAGAAAGAAAACAGTAAAAATAAAATAATCGGTTAATATTTTAAAATAATTTAATTTGCCGCAGCGAAAAATTGATTTTGTGCACTGCACAGGTCTTAAGTTCGATACTTGGCAGGGCCGTAGTTATTTTTTCTTATTTTTTTCCAAAATTTGAAGTTATTCATTTCAAAGTACAATATTTTGTGAAATTTTAACAAGTTATTAGACATCAATCAATAACTATTCTCCAAATTTCAGTTTATTTGGAGTATTTTAAAAGGATTTTAGGGGCATAATATGGGCACAATCTCCTATTTGAAAGTTAAAATGTTTCAGATTTGCATTAAATCTGATCCATAGTTATTAGAGTTTCTATTTCGCAGAGACTGTTAACTGAAAGATAACAGTCGAGGATCTGTTCTCGACAATCAGTCCAGCAGAAACTGGGTCATTTCGATGGCCTTTTATCTGTCAATCTGAAGCAGTAGTCCTAGGAGGTCCACACTGCCAGGCCTTG
Source organism: Sepiola atlantica (assembly GCA_963556195.1). NCBI lineage: Eukaryota > Metazoa > Mollusca > Cephalopoda > Sepiida > Sepiolidae > Sepiola > Sepiola atlantica. The sequence goes on along the minus strand of OY744526.1, from coordinate 72,966,200 downwards.
CCTCCCTTCTTTGGGTAGTAATTAGTTTATTGCTAAATGCCTGAGGCGCCCTAATAGGCCAGAGTGTGCCTTCTTTAGGGGCGCTGGCCTACTCTCCCCACCTTCCGGCCTTGTGCCACATCTTCCTGCAGTGGGAAGGAAGTAAATAACTAGTCATTAGACACCAAATAAGCTAGATTCCTTGCATTTTAATTTCTTCTTAAGACCTTTTAAGCTTAAGCATTAAACTTTAGACATTTTCTAGAATCAAAATCATGTAATGGATTTTGATCAAAATTAGAATAAGGATTCCAGACATGAGGTTTAGTATCATTATATCTTGATTTTAATCTTTGTAAGGTGACATAAAAAAAGGAAATTTAAAAACCTGTCTAGATGTGTGTGACTGTGTGAGAGATTTTCAGAGTAATTTCTTAGTTCTTGTTAAAGAAAATATCTTAGACGGAGTGGAAGGAAGCGTGACGAAAGCGTGAAGATGAGTGTATCATCAACTGGTGGTTTTCAATGTTTGTTTTATGAGATATTCTCTCTTTGCTTCTTATTTACCGTTTATAAGAATTCTCTGATTCTCAAAATCCTAATGAAAGTTCTTGTCATATCAGAAGTGTCTTTAAAACGTTGAGCAGAATATTAATACGATGTCTCTTGAATCGTAACTGCCAGAATTTAAACTTCTGTTTGGCTTCTAAACTAAAATTAGTTTTTGAAAACAGAACTTTCATAGCCAAGTGAATGGAACAGTAAACTTCAGTTCTGATGTCCTTGGGGAAATCATCTATATATGATTAAAAAGTTGTGCTGTTTTTTTTTTAGTTTGTTCGTATGCAAATAGATACATGTGATTGGTTGACAAAAAAAGAATAGGCAGAGTACACATTACTAAGGCAGTAGATTTTTACGATGTCAATACCCGAGTTTGACTCTCACCTAAGTCTAAAGGATTTTTTTAAACTGGATTTATAAATTTAAAGAACTTAACATAATAGCATAAAAAATTACATTACATAAATATATTATTTTAACTAATTGACCATGTTTTTTTCGTATCATCCACAAAAACTGTAGACATAAAGTGTATTCAACATTGGATCAAAGCGAATCATTTTTGCTTGGAAACATAATTTATAATGTATTTTGCCAATAATAACAATACATAAACACATTCATCATATTTGCATAATTTTGGTTATTCGGACTACATTTATCATCTTGAGTGTTATCATCACAACGTTTCGGCCGCTGTAACCTCAGGCCTTCTTCAGGTGTATCTCTTCGAACTCGGGAATATTTTTGTTGAACTCGGGAATCTGGACGGAATTTCGAATGGAACCCTTTATTTAATCCATGGGGGTAGCATGCTCCAGATCCCCAAGTTCAACAAAAATGTTCCCGAGTTCAAAGAGATACACTTGAAGAAGGCCAGAGGTTACAGTGGCCGAAACGTTGTGATGATAACACTCAAGATGAGAAATGTAGTCCGAATAACCAAAATTATGCAAATTATCAATCCTCATCTAAAAAATTCAGAAATACAGAAACATTCATCATAGTTACTTACTCTCTCATGCAACTGCTAAGTAGCATTTCTTTTTCAGAAAATTTTACAAATATCTTTCTTCGTATTAGCTATAAAGCGGTAGAAGCTAGGTAAAGATGGAAATTGACGTACCCAGGTACTGTACCAACGCCGCTCAAGAAGCGGGTATAAACTAGTTTTATCTTAATTCTCACTCTGCTCCTGCATCTGTTAACTCATGAAATAACTTGATCATCATAGGTGTTAATATATTATATAAGTCAGCAGTAAAAAATAAAACACCTGTGATTCGTGATTCATCATTCAAAAAAATTTTAAATACTTAAAAAAAAAAAATAAATAAAATATCTTTATACTATGCTTTTGTCAGCCAGGTTTGAAGACATTCTCTTCATGGGAGACTGGAATAGTCTTGAAGGAGACAACATAAATTTTAATGTAAAGATATTTTATCCGATTAACTAATAGATTCCATTTCTATGACCAGAAATTGCTTCTGGCCCAACCCAATTCTATGGGGAAAATTAGGGGTCTTAGCACCCCTATTTATAATGGTGTTTAGCTTCACTAAAATCATGGCAGAAACAAAATCTACCCTTAAATTTTCCTCAATAGGCTTCACCACGAGTGACTTCCTCAATAGCCTTAGTCTTTTAATGATGTGCCACACCAGGGACCATCATGAATTGACTTGGTTTTACAAGCGTCTCTATCGCCACTATTCGTGCAAAAGCCTTGAACCTGCCAAGCCAGCAGGATATCTGATGAAACTTCCGGATATTTGCATATTGGTTTTGAAAAAGAACATTTTATTGATTGACTATTATTTGTTATCATTTATTAAATAAATATTTTATACCCTAATAAAAGAAATCTTCTCTCGTGATGTGGTTAAGCCAATAAACCAACTATCTATCCTTTGTACGGGGCTTCAATTTCATCCAAGCTTATCTCCCGTCAATCATACTGTGTAACCCATTGCACCTGGGTAATTATATCCATACTTCTCCCTCAAACGCACATCATCAACAAGAAAATCTGCAACAGTTACATCTTTTAACTCCTTTAGCCCTCCCATCATCCCTTCTCCTCTCCTCTGGGCCTGACTAACTGATAAAGCATGAAAAAAATGACAGTGACCCAATTAAAGTGTAGATAGATATAAATCTACCAACTTATTGATACATACACTTTCTTCTTTGGGCGAGACTAGCAGGGCTACCTGGCATTGTCGAGGCATTATGTCAAAGTTTAATAAAAAAAAATTTTTTAAAATCTAGTTGTTGATATTAGAAACTTTAGCTAAAAAAGTGGAGAAATATATTGCCATTTCTGCAGTGATGGAATAATTTAATTCATTTACTATTTATTTATTTAAATAAATATAATTCCCATACAGAGCCAGAGGCTACGAATGGTGTAGCCATGTTGAAAGAATGGATGAGAGTTCTTAGGTTATAGATGTAGAAACGCTGAGGTAGCAAGTTCAGTTCACAGAGGAAAGTCAAGGAAAGCATGGGAGGAAGTGATAAAAATGGATTTGAGTGAAAGAGGGATAAATAAAGACCTGGTTAGAGATAGGTTAGTTTGGAAGTCAATTTTCTTCAAGTCGTCAAACGCATGCCAGTATGTAAAATGGACGTTAAACCAATGATGATGATGATGTTACAATAAAAATAGTATCAGCAATGAATAGGAATTCAGGATAGAACTTTTCTTTTTTTTCTATCATAAATTTTAAAATGATCTTAACCCATTCTTTTCTTTATTTCTAATGTATTATTATATATTTTTTTAATTTGAAAGATTACAGATATATTTTTTGACAAAAAATTGGCTATGAATATGCTGAATTAATAGCAATAATATGCTCCCTCCGGTCGCATATTTTTGCTAGTATATATAATGTAAGTACTGAGTTTACTAATAAACAGCTGATTGTGGCAATTTTTTGTTGAGGTACACGCCCATCGTAAAGGAGGCCTGTCAACTGAGTAGAGTTTCTCTGGTGACGTCATTGATAGTGGGAGTAAGAACCACTATCGAAGAGGATCAGAAGTGCCCGAAAGAGCATCTTGGCTTAATGTGCATGCGTCCATCAGAGCAAGTAGACTCCAGTCTATAGGATTATTCATTCACTTGGAAATCATTAACTTGTTGCTGCTATTGTGACTTTATTCTCCTTCCAAAAACACGGCTACCCCCTAATTATTATTCATTCACTTGGAAATCATTGTTAACTTGTTACTTTTTTTTCTAACGTATTTCCTTTTTTGAAAGAAAATAAGAAAGTTACAACATAGCGTCCAACGATTAAGGTATTGCATTAAAATTTGAATTCCAAGTCTTAAAAAAATAAATTAGAATTTTATTTGGGATAAAAAATACAATTTTAGACTAATTAATAAGTTTCATCCAGATTTCCCTCCCCTCCCCCCCCAAAAAAAACATGATTGTTTTTAATTTATTACAAATTTTTACTATATTGTAAATAAACTGTTCGTTTAGCAAAAAAACAAAAAACAAAAAATGCACACATTTTAATTTATTTCAATAAATGTTCTATTAATTATTTTGAATTATTTGTGAAACTTTACCGAATTCGTAATCTTTCATGTTTGATTTACTTTTCATGTTTGATTTACTTTTCATGTTTGATTTACTTTTCATGTTTGGTTTACTTTTCATGTTTGGTTTACTTTTAAGTTAAAAAAAAAATCTGCCGTAGGGGCTACTGTAGTTCTTTACAAATGAACTTATTTAAAGAATGAATATTGAATCAGACAAATTATTTTTCACTGAAAAATTTTTATATTTTAAAAATTAAAAGAATTATGACAACATCATTTTATTATTAAGTATTAATTTAATGTTTGTTGTCTAGCCTACACAAATTACACGAAATAATACATAAAAAATGTCTTTAAAGTTGGTTGTTTCCTGAATTTTGATGAATTTTAAGTGAAGGGAAGAGTCAAAATGCCCATAGTCTGACTGTTCGACAGATCTTGTTTGTTACTTTAGAGCATGACGTCAATTTCCAGTGCTCTGGCCTCCTTTATGAGGGCCGTGACACTACTCATATCCCGACCCCAAATAGGAGGTAATGCCTGCAAAGATGGTGTGATGACAACAAAACAAATACTACACTATCTCCAAAGGAGGTAGTACTACCTGAGATGATGTCATCAGGACAGCAGAAGAGATACTACACTACCTCTCTCCTCAAAAAAGGAGGAGGTAATGTTTGGAAGGATAGTATCATGACCACAATAGATACTACATTACCACCTCCAACAAGAGAAGAATTATCATGATGCACAAACATATACTACACTACCCGTCCCCGCTCCCTAAAGAAAGAGGTAATGTCTGGAGGATGGTCAGATGACAACAGAACAAATATAACACTACCCCCAAAGAGGAGGTAATGCCTGGAGGATGTTCTCAAGACAACAGAACATATACTACACTAACCCCATCTCAAAAAAAGGGTGGGGTAATGTCTGGGAGGATAGTATTATTACAACAGAATAGATGCTATACTACCCCCCCCCCCCCCCCACCAATCAAAACATGAATGTAATGCCTGAGAGGATGGTATCATGACCACAGAAGAGATACTACACTATCCCCCCTCACAAAAAAAAGGAGATAATGCCTGAGGATGGTATCATGATAAAGGAACATATACTACACTACCTGCTCTTGCTCCCCAAAAGAGGTCATACCTGGGAGGATAGTCTCGTGACAACAGAACAGATACTACACTACCCCCAAAGCAGAAGGTAATCCATAGGAGGCTGTTCTCATAACAGAACAGATACTACACTATGCTTTAAAGAAGGAGATCATTTCATGGGAGGATGGTACTGTAGGGGGCGACAGAGTCGTCTCCCTTGAATAAAATTTTGCTTCTTGAGATATTCAGGGAAAAGGGATGAAGTATCGTGATCTTGAAAGACACATGACTTGGACCCAGTTCTTGTGAGACTTCAAAGAATCCTTTCCTCTTTTCTTGGCTGACTTCTTGAAGTATAGTTATGCTTTTGCCCGCTGCTCCAGAAACTCTTAATGCGTCGATGTAAGTAGACCCTTTTGTGTATTACACACAGCTGCTTTATTTGAATAACAACTATGTGCACTCAATTGATTTGGGACTTATAGTAAATGTTTATTTCTTTATCTTTGACCGTTAAAAAAGCACATGAGTTTAAATCACTTCTTTGTGTTTTCTCTTATTTGCCGACACGTGTGTTATTGTTTGTTTTCCCTGGTATTTATTTCTGTAGACTAAGAATGTGAACCACTCAACCGAAGAGTCTCATGACAACAGAACAGATACTACACTCCCTCTTCCCACTGAATCGAGCATTAAAAGCTAGTACAATAGTACATTAATAGAAGTAATAGTATAGTTTTCACTTCAGACAAACAGATACCAAATCTCCATATGTCATTTGGTCTAAATACGGACAGACATGCAAACAGATCAATGTTTTTTTTTATATATAGATAAATCAGATCTATGGTTTGTTTTTTAAATCATGCAATAAAAAGCAGATATACAAAAAGTTAATGTTATATTTTCAGAAATTCCTGTACAAATCGATAACTGGGTCAGTCGCAACTCTTCAAAAAAGCATTACTTTCCCAGAAGGATCTACATCCTTCTCCCCATCAGTGGAAACTGCCACAGTTCTCTCAGCGAAGTGGACAAAAACATAGAATTTGTTGAGACATTTGCAACGCGTGAAATTCATCGGGCGGGCAATATGCACCGCAAATATCAAAACACCATTTATAAGATTTACAAAGATGACAAGGTAAGTTAAACCCATAATTACTTTCAATTAGACTTTTTTGTTATGATTTTGTGATTTTTTAAAATTACAAGTTATTAGTGGAATGTTCAATGTCGTTGCTTGTGAAGGATCCATTTTTTTTTTCATTTGGTTCTTTTATCAATGGTTTTAGACTTTTCAATTCACTTCCATCTAATGCACTTTCTATCGGCCACCAGACTGTACTTATCTGAAAACAATTTCAATAACTCTTCTAGATAATCTTTCAAGGGTGCTACATATTCACAGTTTGTACCACTTGGCTATCTACAGAGAGTGTAGTGAAGGTCAGTCTACTCTCTTAAGCCTTAAATTTTAGACATTTTATAGAATCAAAATCAGGTAATGGATTTTGATCAAAATTGGAATAAAGATTCTAGACATAAGGTTTAGTCGCATTATATCTTGATTTTAATTTTTGGTACTCTTATAGAGAATGCACCACGTTTCCGTGACTTTGTGTCGTCAACGTTCGGGCAGGTCTCGGAAACGCCCAAGAGTTGACAAAACTATTTACCAATCAAGTTGCATCTCCCAGAGGACTCATTGAGTTCTGTCAGCAACGATCACTTGTAGTGAAAGAGAAGAAATGCTGTAAATGTCAATGTATGTGACCGTTGAAGTTGCCTAGCTTTATTTTCTGTACAGGATTATTATTGGAAACTTTTGAATGAAAAAAAAACAACCTAACCTTAAACCCTAACCCTTTCGTCGTCTGCGCTCTGCACAACAGAACCAGTACCCAAAAAAACCTTCTGGACTAGTTGCAACTCTAACACTAAACCCTAACCCAGAAAATGTAAAAAAAAGGGAAAAAAACATTGAAAAAGGATTGCAAAAAACACATTTGCTTAAAAACAGTTGTTTCAGTGTTTATGTTTACAAGAGAAAAAACATTGAAAAAATGTAAACAACAACAAAATATTGGCTTAGAAACTGTTTCTTAAAAAAGAAGAAAAAATCTGCTTTAAAACAGTGGTTTCAGTGTTTGTTATATAAAAAAAATCATCTTTTGAAATGTTTCAGTGCACAAAAAATTTTTTTATTTAAAAACATTTGATTAACAATGACACAAAAAAATAAACATCTAATTAATAACAGTTCTTTAGCTATGGTTTGTTCGTTCGTTATTTTTATATATGTATTTTTCTTAGATTTTTTTTTCGTCTGAATTTATCATCTGCCAGTTTTCAATTTATCGTTTGGCAGTTCTCTCGGGCGCTTCCGAGACCTGCCCGAATGTTAGTGACGCAAAGTCACAGAAACGTGTTCTCTATAAGAGTACCTAAACTTCATAAGGGGACATAAAAGTGGTGTAAAACTGCTCTGTTCGGGAATTAATTATACCCTTCTAGTACACACTGCATACACTGTATGTATATATATATATATATATATATATATATATATAGATTTAGATTTTTCACTTATAAAATAGATCATTCAGTGAAGACCGGGGTTGTGCCAATAAAAAACAAGCTCGATGATACTCGATTACAGAGTACAGAGCATTTATATGTGATTTTATGAAGGTTTACCAAAGCATTCCTTTCAAGACACCAATGATCACCATTAAAGATATTTTTTCTTACAAATACTATTTATTCAAATTAAATGTTTTTTCCTACACGTGTTTCACTACCAAGCAGTTACTTGCTTGGCAGATCATCAGGAAAATTAAATGAATAATGCAAGAAATAATGCACGAGCTACTTTTCTAAGACTTTTCTAGGACTTTCTTTTTTATCGTTGTTCTTCCTTGCTTTTTAAGTTTGACTTTTATTTTTATTTTTATTTTTATTTTATTTTTTTCCTCTTCTCTTCTTAAGTGACCTCAAATATTACAACGCCACATTGTGTTTTGTCGGCAGTTGAAACCAGTATTCCAGACATTTAATTTCCCTGATGATCTGCCAAGCAAGTAACTGCTTGGTAGTGAAACACGTGTAGGAAAAAACATTTAATTTGAATAAATAGTATTTGTAAGAAAAAATATCTTTAATGGTGATCATTGGTGTCTTGAAAGGAATGCTTTGGTAAACCTTCATAAAATCACATATATATATATATATATGTGCAGCACTAGGGGACAATATTAATAAACTAGGATTATAAAATGTAGTTTTTATCATAAAAAAGATTAGGACATGCAGATGATCTGTCTGCATTGATCACAAGTTCTTCTGAGCCACTGGAAGACACACTGATAGCAACCTTGCTTCAGATTAAATCCATCATTGTGCAGGAACACCTTTCACTCAGTATTTATTGTCAGGGATAAAGAAGGCCAACAGCCTGCCCTTCAACCTTTAGAAGCTGGTGGACCAAAATAGCCTAGAAATACTTATGTTTCCTTGGATTTTTATCTGGAGGGATATACCCATCATGCTACTCCGAATTATGAGTGGGTGTTCAATCAATGCAGGTTGATTCATTGAAATATGGATTTTTTACTTTTTTTTTGTTTTCATTTTGTTTTCTCTTTGTTTTTTGCTGGGGGTGAAGCATCCTACTAGATGTCAAACAGCTATTTCAGAGACACTAACCAAGAGATTTTTTTTATGATTCTAGCCGTGTTTGGATTTCTCTTGCGCTTGGTTCCCCGGGTATATTCACCAAGTAGTTTTTAAGTTCTTTTTCATGAGCCCAGTGGCTCTTGTTATTACTGTAATGGTTGAAATCTGCCTACGGTTCTAGTTTCTTTTCATGTCGTACATAATACCTTGATGTTTAGTTCTCTTCTCCATCTCAGTTCTGTTTAAGCTGACGTCATTAGAGATAATGACTTTTAGCTGAAAAATTTTTTAAAAAAGAAGGGGGGGAGATAGTCTCTGTTGACGGAAACAAACAACTTGCTCACCACTGGAACTTTGTTACACGGTATACTTTTTTCCAGTGACACTGTATTCAATGCAACAATGTGTTTTCTACTGGATCTTTATCACATAGTAGACTTTTCTCCAGCAACACCGTTTTTAATACTAATCTCGGAAACAACATGCTTATAACTGGAACTTTGTTACATGGTATACTTTTCTCTGGTTACACTGTATTCAATGCAACAATTTGTTTACCACTGGATCTTTATCACATAGTAGACTTTTTCTAACAACACTATTCAATGTAATAATGTATCTGCCACTGGCTATTAATTGTGTAGTGGACTTTTCTCCAACAACACTGTTTTCAATACTGATCTTTAATGATCATAGCCTTTTGAGCACTAAAACACCTTCTGTAGACTTCCATTAAACCCATCTTTTATGGATGGCAAAACATGCTAGTCACATGTCGATAATATGTATACATACTCTAGTTTCAGCATGTACTTGTTCTGTTCTTTCTCACATCAAGGTTCTACACGCTAAACAAAAGCTCTTTTTTACTTTTAAAGTAAGTCAAGACTATTTCCACCATTTGATACAACTTCTGGCTCATCATATCCGCCACATCAGTATAAATGTTTTTGTGCTCAGTCAGTCTCATTACTTTTTAGACAGACCTCATCTATTGCTATTTTTTGTTTGTGTATGTCGCATAAAAAATTAAAATTCATTTTGCTAAATTAGTACTTTTAATGTGTTATGTTATTTATCTTTCCTCAGGAATATTATCTTGTTAGTGAATATGCAAGCCCCCTGAAGACAATGTTTGAAATGGAAAGCGGACAAATTGCAGGACTTACAAAATCAGCTCTCATTGATCAAATCCATCTTTTCAAAAAGAAATTAACAGAAATCTTACACCATAAAGATTGTAAACCATACGACTATTGTACTTTGGTCATTTGTCGTAAGTAATTCACTTTATATTTTGATAAAAAAAATAGTCACTTTTTTTTTTTTACTGTAGTGAAGCTAACAGTTCTTATAATGTTCATATGGATGTCGATTCCACTAAAACTGTTTTGATTCCAATATTTTTCAAAAATATACTAGGATAATGTTTTTTTTCTGCAAAGTTTGATATTTTAGTTTGGGAAAATTAATTGTAATGTGGTTAGCTTGACTAATTAGCATAACCAGGATTTATCACCTGTAAGTAACCTATATATAATAATCCGGCACTTCATTATTTTGTCTAAGTTATTCCAATGTTTCAAAAACATTCTTGGATAGTTTTGTATTTTAGTTTGGTAAAATTAGTGATTTACAGAATGAACAAATGGTAAATTTATCTCCGAAATGAAGAGGGAAATACATTGAGTGATTGACTGTAGATTCTTTTATGGATCTATGTCTGTTGTTACTGTGGGTGTGCATGTGCATTGAAGAATATATATTCTTTGAAACAGAATATTAAGTTCTTTATACACACCAATAGAGAGGACAAGAACTCGGCAACATTGATTCAGTTGTAAACCTCTGTTTGTGTGTGTTCATTGCACAGGCAGTGATTCTCCATTCGTCGTCCGATTCTGAATTTGGTGCTTGATTTCGACGCTGACCGCAATGTTAATGATGTGGTCTCAGTCACTGCTGTAACAAAAGGATTTTCCTTCCAAACAAAATCACAACTCAAGTTTAAAACAAACAACACTTTTTGAGGTTACAATAACTCCCAGTATCTCCACCAACGACAAACTCCCAAATCAAGAAAGGCCTATTTTCCAACTGAACAAACAGTCCGTCAGCTTAAGGTTCAAAGGCTCCTCTGTCTCTGAGACGCACAGAAGCCTAACTGAGCCCCTCTGATCATCTTGCTGAAATATATCTAAATATTGGTGTCATTTGAGGTAGACCACACAGCCAACCTACTTTAAAATTAAGGGCCATTTTATCACTGAGCATAAAGCCTTACTGGCCAGGGAGCCCACCCTCTGAGATGATCATAACTCTTGTAAAGTCTCAAGTGGCTTGCAATCACAGTATGAAACCTTGTATCCAAGAAGATATTATTTAAAAGAGTCAGCCAATGTCTTGGGTGATCTCTCTTCTCTTAGCTAAATATTTCTCCCATTGCAGGCCTGCCATCCGTAGCAAAGATCTATGCACCCCACTAAACATGCAACATTAGCATGCTTACACAGTGAAGGTTAAATTGTCATTGTTGGTTATTACTTTCCACTGATCATCTAGTGGTTTTATCTCAACTTTATGTTGACCATGGAATTACCTTGGATTTTGTTCTTTATAGTGGCTGAATTTACTGTATTGAAAAATCGATAATTACAAACAACATAAAATCTTTATAATATTAATTCTTTAACTCACCAATCATCATTACAGTGTTCATTTCCTTTTCCAGGTGATCTTGGGGAGATAGTGTTCGCTCACAGCCACATGTCTGCTAGCTATGCATCTCACCAACTGATTCTTTCAAAAGTACCTTCTCTTTTTAACATGTGATCTTTTTCAACCAATCACAGCTTTGTATATCTCGGCACTTTAATATCTATTGCCAAAGAAGTGTACTGTTTTGCAAATTCTGAGCCATATTTGAAAATATGTTCAATAAATAGCACATGGCATACTTCGGTTTGGTACATTTTAACAAATTGTTTCAAAATATTTGACAAATTTGTAGATCAACATCCTCCGCTTAATCTACCAGGCTAGAAAACTTCCACACCTGCCAGTATCCTATATTTCTATAAAGCCACCATTCGCCCATGCATGAAGTATTGTTGCCACATCTGGGTTGGTGCACCAACCACTAGTCTCTCTCTCTTGGACGGGGTGCATAAAAGTGTCTCTAACCTAATTGGTCCCGCACTATCTACAAAGCTCCAGCCCCTGTCCCATCACCACAATGTTGCATCCCTGTGCTTGTTTTTCAAGTAATTTCACGAAATGTGCTTTGACGGACAGAAAGACTCCACTTGAACCCCCTCAATGTAAATATCCCCAACCAACCCGATCATCAGCAAAATCCCACCCCTTCACTGTAGAGATACGTAGATGCCGGAAGATTTTCTACTCTAATAGCTTCTTTCCTCGAACTGCTTGCCTTTGGAATTCCCTCCCTGCTTCTGCGACTGTACCATCATGCAGAAATTTAAATGTAATGTGAACAAACATCTTACAACACAACTCTCCACTTATGATGCCTCTTATAAATCTAGCCTCTAATTACAGTAGCTCCTTATGTCTCGGTGGCAATATACCTTGTTTGGGGTGAAAAAAAGTCAAAAAATAAAAATTGTAAAAGGTCTCCAGAAAATGAGATTCTACTTTTTAGAGTGTACACCCTGAAAAACTAGGTGAAAAGAAGAAAATAAATATAGAACTATTATCTTCGTTTAATGAAACAAAAATAAAATTAAACAAAGCATATCAAAGGTTTAAACATTTAAATAATTTTTAAATGCCAATAAAAAATAATAAACAAATTTGTTTCAATTCGTTAAAGTCATTTGCCGTTTTATAGGTGTCTGTAAGAACAAGTAGCTTTTTTAAGAAAACACTACTGCGCTAACAGTTTTTTTTATTACTTTACCTCATATTGCAAATTTTATTTTTAACTTTTCTTTCAAAGCAAAAATTGTAAACATGACATAACATTTGAAATTATTTCCGACTAGCAATATATCTCCGTGTGGGCAATGCCAGGTGAATACCGCTAATCACCTCTAATTGTTTAGATATACATGTTAAGCATAAACCAAAAAGATTTAAATCCTTCAGTAATGAATTCTATCAATAGGTATAGTTGACCAATTAAGAAGTTTGTAAAGTACACGGGCAAACTGATGCAGTCTTTTGATACATATGCACGCTGTTCTCAGCCCACCTTTTGATTGGGACTGCAGAATATGCCAACTGCATTTCTGCAGAAAGGTAAGATAATGCAGGGAGTGCACATGTTGGCTGTGGTTGGCGACCTACGATACCTGAGCACAGGATCTTGCTAGTTGAAAATTCAGTATCCCAGTTGCCTAAGTGGTTACATGACTTGCAACACTTTACTTTGGCTCTTATTTATGCTAGATAGGTGGTTGGACAGACCCAACCCGATCGCTCAGCTGATTGTGTCAGGCCTAGCATCTATTGTATTCTACTGCATCTGTGGTAAACCCCCAACCCGTTTTTCTTATAGAGAGAAGGCGGTGGTTGAGGATCAACCATGTAGAAAAAATAAAACTTTGACCTATGTTGAATCATAGGGCCCCAAGTATGGTATACTAGAGGCATTAAATTAGTCTATTGTTTATTCAAATATATCGATAATGTATCTCAGTCTCAACCAAGATGAATGTACCTAACAGATTGAACTTCATGATGGCTGGGGTAAAACACAAAGAAAATGAAAACCAAACCCAAATAATAAGGTATAAAAGAAACCATCCTCATCCCCAGAATCCAGCTCAGACAGTGAAATTGAATCAAGTGACACATTCCCATGATAATCAAAGAATCACAAAGAAAAACCATCGACTATCATCATTCCCCATAGAAAAACAATGGGAGGTGACGGTGGTTAAGTGGATAATGACACGGACTGACGAGTTCCACAATACAACTTTCACTTGGGGATGTTGGCAAACATTAGCTGACCCCCATCCTGCAAGAATGCCAACAACAGAATTAAGCTGGTCAACAAAGCTATACCATGTTGATTCATACGAATTTACTATAGAAAAACAAGATAATCAATTATATCAACATTAATCTAATAAAAAAAAATAATGGTACACTATTAGCCCAAGTGATAAATATGTACATAGAAACTGCTACTTTAAAAAAAAAATTTTTTTTTCACCAAGGCAAATTTCTACTGAGATGTTAGGGGCTACTGTGATTAGGGGCCAGATTTATAGAGAGAATCCTATGTCGAGAGTTCTTCAGCAAGATTTTTGTTCACATTACATTTAAATTTCTGTATGTTTGTACAGTCGGGGAAACAGGGAACAGGGAGGGAATTTCAAAGGCACGTGGTCTGAGTAAAGAAGCTATTAGAGTAGAAAGTTTTCCAGCATCTGGGGACTTATACAGTAAAAGGGTGGGATTTTGCTGCTAGTGAGGTTTGCCATGTTGAGGGGGTAAAAATGCAGTAAGTTCATCAGAGCACATTCAGTGGAAGTACTTGTAAAACAAGCACAGGGATGCAACATTGTTTTTTTGACAAAGTTCCACACAACAAATATTGAAACTTATCCCAATCACTTCGAGATGGTGTCTCGATAAAAGCACTGGTCCCCATCACCTTACTGGGTTAGTTAATGGAAGGGCACCTGGCCCATAAAAATCTTGGTTCAACTAAGAAATGACTTAAAAATAAATCGATCGCATTTCAGGTCATGCAGTTTAAATGTTGGAAGCTTGCATGGAAGGTCTGGTGAGGTTGTTGACTTTTTGAGAGAAGATGTATTGACTTGTGTTGTGCCCAAGAAAATCGTTGAATAGGTAAATCTGCTAGAATGATTGTAGGAAAGAATGCAAGATATAAGCTGTATTGGATTGGAAATGAAAAGGGAACAGGTGGTGTTGGTATTTTTATTGCAAAGACATGGGTAGTAAAAGTGATTGAAGTTAATCGTATAAGTGAGTGTGAGTCATACTTATGAAGTTGGTGGTTGGTGAGAAAATATTCATAGCTATATCTGTTTATGCACCACAATGTGGCTTGAGTGAAGATGTGAACGATAAGTTTTACACTAGGCTTATTACAGTAACTAGTAAAGTTGAATAGAAGAAAGTGTTTGCTGTGGCAGGAGATTTGAATGGTCATGTTGGAAAAACCCCTGGTGATTTTGAGGGTGTGCATGGAGGAAATGGGTAATGCCAAAGGAAAAAAATTTTTTTTAATTTGGTCTTACCATAGGCATGTTGGTTACAAACACCCTTTATAGGAAAAAAGGAAAGCCATCTCATTACATATGAATCTGGTACAGCAAAGATTCAAGTAGATTATCTGTTGGTTATGAAAAAGGACTGAAAGCTCTTGAGTGATGTGAAAGTAATACCGGGTGAAAAAATTGAGACACAGCATAAACCAGTTATTTGTGAGTTTAAGTTAACGATTACAACATCCCTTTCACTATCACAAAAAATAAAAAGCTCAATAAATAAAAGCCGAAAGAAAGCTACCGGCGCAGATGAGAATTAACAACATATTTAGTGACAGTTTTAATGTTAAAATGGGAGTGCATCAGGAAACTGTGCTGAGTTCATTTCTTTTCATTTGTGTCCAGAGAGTTTTATATGGGTTGTCCAGAAGAGATGCTTCATGTTGATGATTTAGTACTTGCTTGCGAAACAATTTATAGAATGGCAACTTGGATGGGGAGTTAGACAGCGAGGTATTTGTTCACATTATATTTAAATTACTGTTCACATTATATTTAAATTGGTACTGTCAGGGAAACAAGGAAGAGGGAGGGAGTTCCAAAGGCAAGTGGTTTGTGGAAAGAAGCTATTAGAATAGAAATTCTTCCTGCATCTATGAAGCTCTATTGTGAAGGGGTGGGATTTTGCTAGTTCATTTAACTGTCTTTATGTAAATGTTCTCTTTATTTCAGCTAATGAAAAATTGCTGTCAGATGTGCTGGTGGAACAAATTGAAAAGGATCTGAAAGATGGAGAAAGTTCTTCCTGAAAATCAACCAAATTCTTCAGTCATTAACAAAAGCTTCGTGCGGAAACACCGACCCGATTTTAGGCTGTGCTCATTGCAATTCAGTTGCTGCCAGATACTCATTAATTAGACAAGAAAAAAAACTTTTATAAAAAAAGATAATTAACATTTTAATAATTATCTCTTAAAAGATAATTGGACATAATTGAAGGCAAACCATGACCATTTCAAATCTTTCCATTTTTATTCATTCCTCATTATAGTTGAACCTTCATTCACTACTTCTTGCCATTTTTGTTGCATTTAATTTCAACTAACAAATCAAACCTTAAATTTTACAGTTGTTACACCGAACCACATTGAAGAGTCGTTATACAATGGAACAACTGTCTGTGGATGACTATATTATGTACATATTTTCTTTTTCTTGGTAAAAGTGAAAAAGTCTACTTGGTGACGGTTTCCGGTTTTTAAATTGGAAATTGACAAGCAGTGTTTATCAAAAAACGGCCTCTCGTAATTTGATACCGCTGAGATTTTGGCAGAATTTTTAATTTCATAGTTTGTAAACATTTTGTTCAAGGAGTTAACCAAATTTCTTTTACCACTGGTTGCAAGGTCGTAAACTCACATGTCATCGCCTAAAAACGTAGATAAAAAATAATAAAAAAAAAAAACCTCCCAATTATGAAAATCAGTTGAATTTCTTATGTGTTAATAATTAAAAAAAATGGTGAAAACAAATTATTAATTACCCCCCCCCCCAAAAAAAAAATCCAACATATTATGAAAACCAGTTGATTTTCTTGTGTTAATAATTAAAAAAAAAATGGTGAAAACAAATTATTAATAACCCCCCTCCCAAAAAAAGTCCAACATAAAATATCATGAAAACCAGTTGATTTTCTTATGTGTTAATAATTTAAAAAAATGGTGAAAACAAATTATTAATTACCCCCCCCCCCCCAAAATAAAAAATCCAACATATGAAAACCAGTTGATTTTCTTGTGTTAATAATGTAAAACAATTGTGAAAACAAATTATTAATTACCCCCCCCCCCCCCAAAAAAAAATCCAACATAAAATATTATGAAAACCAGTTGATTTTCTTGTGTTAATAATTTTAAAAAATGGTGAAAACAAATTATTAATTACCCCCCCCCCCCAAAAAAAAAATCAAACATAAAATATACCTTATTAATTTCCGATTTCAAAACCTGAACCCGTCACCAAATAGATTCTTTTCACGTGAACCGTTTTCTTTTATATAGTTTTTTCTTTCAGACTACACTTTTTTTATGTTAAGTCAAAGTTTATTTAATTTTTTGTGTTAGCTTTTTTATTTGAGAAAATATTTTTAAAAATATATTTGTATATAAACTTATTAAAAAAAAAAAAAAAAGTAAATAAAATAAACTTTTTTTACCATGCAAACATGTGGAATGTGATCACTTTACCGTTTGTTACATTGTTTGTGTACTCTGTGACTTTTATGTCTATAACCTTGAAAAGGGACCCTAATTCCGAAAGTTTATTATTTTTATAATCAACTAGAAGAGTACACATCTCAGGACGGGTAAAATTAATTTCCCGTACCAAATAGTTTTACATCACTTTTATGTCACCTTACAAAGATTAAAGTCGAGATATAATGCTACTAAGCCTTATGTGTAGAATCATTATTCCAATTTCTTTCCATACAAGCTTGTTGAATGTGATCATTTGATCTTTATTCATTACTTTGTTCATGTACTCTGTTACTTTTATGTTCATATCTTGTTTTTACGGTCAGTTCTATATTGTTTTATTTTTCGTTTGAACCTACACAATGTCCGCATAATAGAAGTTAAAGAAAAACTCAATTGAATGTTAGTTGTTACTTTTATGATTTTAACAAATTTAGAATTGTTTTAAATGATTTCACAATCAAAGCAATTATTATACATAGAATAAAAACAAATAATGAAGAAAGAAAAAAAATCTGAAATCACTGCAGGTTTCCCAACCTGATGTCCATGCCTCCAGGAAATTGAAGAATGCGCAATATAGATATAAAAACAAATTCCTGATATTATATATCTTTATTCCCATGAAGTTAGGTATGTTCATACAGGATTCATTCCTAAATGAATAAACCGATCATTATAAATTTTGGAATACAGCTAGTAAGCATGAGAGTGGGTAATGTGGTCTATATTTAGTTTCATTTAGTTTTATGCGAAGGGGGCAAAGAGTGGTTGGAAGCCCCTTGGTAAAAATTTAGATACCTCTGATTTTTAACAATATGTATTAGACATCAATTTATAAATATTCTCCAAATTTCAGTTTCAATATTGTAAAGGGTTTTTAGGGGGCATAATATGGACACTACCTCCCATTTGAAAATTCAAATATTTCAGATTTGGATGAAATTTGATCCATAGTGATTATACATCAATTAAGCAAGATTCCCTGAATTTCAATTTCCTCTTTAGCTTATGCCTAATATTTTAGACATTTCCTAGAATCAAAATCATGTCGTGAATTTTGATCAATTGGACTAAGGATTCTAGGGATAAGGTTTAGTAGCATTATATGTTGATTTAAATCTTCATAAGGGGGACATAAAAGTGGTGCCCAACTGTTCTGTTCAGGGAATTAATTTTACCTGTCCTGGGACAGGTATTCTCCTAGGATAATATAAGAAGTGAACAATTGCCATATGATCAAATGAAATGAGGCTTGCAACCCTTGAGAGTAGTGTTCAATACCAAAATGACACTGAGTTATACAGTGATAACAAAACGTAAATTCTACTTAGAGTTAACAAAATCTTCAAGGCAATCAAATTTGAATGAGATATTTTCTTTAACCCAGTTGAATCTAGGGAAATTGTGTTATTTTCTTTACTGAATCAAGCCAAAGTTTAATTTATCAAAAGTGAACACTTTTTAAGTTAAAGATTTGGAATACTTCTTCTGGGTCCATTTATAATAAAATGGATTAATTATGAAGCCTATGTTATTTTCTCTGATAATAGATTGCCTACTCCAAATCTAATAAGAATAAGTGTGATGGTTTTGAAAGAATTTTTTTTTCCATAGATATCCTCATGTGATACTATAGTAGCCCAGGGAGTCACTCAGGGTTGTATCCTGGGTGATTCAGTACAAAATATAGTCCGATGTCACGAAGATCACATGCGTTTCGACTAGCTGCTCCATCAACCACTCTATGTCAACACTGTGTTGAAGATCCGCAGAACTTTCGTTTTTATGCAGCTATGTCAGGAACTGGAAGTACAAAAGTTATTGTCTGTATTTTTATAAAATACATAATTTATTCATTAAAATCCATGATATTTCTTGCTAAGGCTGAGTGAAGACCTTTAGCAGCTGCGTGCATTCGTAGTGAGATCAGTCTGCAAAATTGAAACAAATGATTCACCAAAGCTGTCACCTCGGGGGACACTGATGGTTTTAACATTTAGCTTGTCGTACTCTCTCACTTCTGGGCCACCCTAGTACGGTATGGAAGAGGAGGAGGAGGTGGGTGATAGACAGCTTCTTTCTCTCAATTATATATTTATAGTCAGTGTCCCTTTAATTAATTACAATTTCATGCAATGGAAAAATTTCTGATTATGTCTGGTCCAAGGTTGCGCAAAAAGGGTGCCTCCTCATTCCTTATGCCACAGTCATAGATATAAATTGGGTGGGTAGAATACTCCAGGGATGTGGTCTTCTAGTTTGTAACTTCCTGTTAGGACAATTTGCATATTTATGAAATTATTCCTACAAAATTTCACGTTCATAGGTCTAATAATGTAAGAGTAGTAAGTGTGCACACACTCATTTTGTCTTTTTTTCATATTAGTATAGATTTTGAAAATATTTGTTAACAAATATTTAATTCTAAGAATTCTTGTATTAGTCATTCTGAGAGTTTGTTAATTTCCTTATCTGACTGGAGAAGAGACTTTAAGTGCAAGCACATCTCAGCATCAGTTATCCCCAAAATTGGTAATTTAAACAGAGATAAGTCTTTTACACAGAAAATCAATAAAAGACAAATGTTACTATTACCGACATAAATTATTTTAAAGGAAAATCAGTTGTGAAATTAGTTAAAAATAATTTATTTTCGTTTACCTACTCACTTGTGAACTATTTGTGTAAAAAAGTCTAATCTATATAATACTAAAACTCTATTGTCTTGTATGTTTGCAATCAGCTTTCAGCTTTCCGGTTTTCAACATCCGGTTGCGCATGCGTAAATAGCATCGTCTTCAATCTGTTATTCCAATTCCGTTAATCTCTTATGATTAACGAACGCATGAAATTTTTCATTCTGGAAATGTTTATATCGCTTTTAATATAAAACAATTACATTTAATTTCATCAAATAGTTTTTTTTGTTTTCTCCACGGCTAAAAACATTCAACGGCAGGACTTCGTAAAGTCTGTCGCAGTTTCAAAAAACCTCCTCCCTTTTAAAAAACAAAAACAAACAAACAAAACAACAACAATCATTATTAATATCAGCTATAATAGCGGCGGTGAACAGAAACCACCTCCCACTTTCCCTCTCATAGATTTCACCACTCCTACTCCCTCTGTTTTCGTTACGTACGCGAGACAGCTTGCTGTACCCCCTTCCTTTCTCAAATCGCCTTTATTTTTCTGTACTTTCAACTAACAATTTCATTTAAAAGATGATATATAAAAATTTGAATTTAACTATAATAAGTATTATGGTACCTGTTCAGTGCATATTTACCTATAAGTATGACCAACCACTTATAATTCAGTAACTGTAATTTAAAAAAAAAAACAATTATAATAAACAGAACGACGCATAGAAATCTATCTATATTCTTCTTCCATTTTAATATACTTACATAGAAATGCTTCTGTTATGTAAAAAAAACCTATTTTCTTTATGCCACAAGTGTCACGCACATACATGAATTCCATAGCTAATATAACAAACTGACCCAACGGGTCACGGGTGGTCTAGTATTTAATATAAAATCCAAGCTTAAGTTTCTGTGAATATTATTTGTTAGTAAAGTAGCAGCCATCTTGTTTGTTCAGAAAATAAGGTTCCAGACAAGACCGGTTTGGTCCGGTTTGGGTTGGTTTGGTTTATGGTATATCAACTATCTGTGAGTTATTTAATGCCAAATAAAGTTGTCAAATATAATTTTATAGGTAGAATAATTATTTATTTTTCTAGAATACATTGCTCTTAGAAAACGTTAATCCTTGAAAAAATTACTCCTTGAGAATACCCACACAGAAACTAGGAAAAGACTCCGACAATCCCCCAGACCATAGACCTATAGCATTAGTTTTGCATTGTTTGGAATAAAGTTGTCAAATAGAATTTCATTGGTAGGATAATTATTTATATTCCTAGAATACATTGCTCTTAGATAACCAGAATACATTGTTCTCAGAATACATTGTCTTAGAATATATTGCTCATAGAAAGAAATTTCACAGTGAAAGTGGGAACATTACTCCCAGAAGGGAATTCCACTAGGAGAAAGGAGCATTACCCAGAAAACACCATTTTAAGAAAAACATTACTCCCAGAAAAACATTACTTCTTTTAAAACATTACTCTTTGGCATTGGTAATCTTCTTTGTTCTCAATGTGGTTGACCATCAGCCACTGCCTTCTAGTATCTATTTGGGAAGAAAAATAAAAAGGAAAAATAAGGTTTTGATTTTTTTAAGAATCAGATCAAATAGTATGGTTAGGGATAAACTTATAAATACTAAGGCATGACATGACCAGCCGATTGATCAGATTGGGCCTCTCCGACCTCCCATCTAGCCAAAGTAAGGGCCGAAGGGGACGAATGCCTTGTCACCAGGATCCCGTCCTATGGCATCACGGGTCGACACCCACGCCCAACAGGTTTCGTTTTTTTTTTTCTACCCCTCTGCATGGGGTTGCAGTTAGTGAATTTGTGGCCCTGCTGACATGGCGAACCAGACCGGAAATGAGGGTCGGATACTACTTTAATTCAAGCCATTAAATTGAATGTGGAAACTTCTTTTTAACGTAAATGAGTAAAACCAAATTAATTGTTTTTGACTATTTTCGGAACTATATTACCAGACAAAGTTGTTTTTGAATGTTATATTTACGATCTCTATATAAACACTATTCTTTAAAGTTTGTAGAAAAGAAAAGCCAAAAAAATCCGTTGAGCTGAAATTTGCATTAAAATGGTGGTGCTTGGTTGTGAAGCCCACATCTATAAAAGACTGGCAGTGTGAATCACCTGGCATGGAATGGTGCAGACAATTAGAAGACTCACCTACTTGGTTATTTTCGATCTGAGATTAGGAAGAGACCAACAGCTGTGCGCTTTTGTTTCATCAGTTTTAGAGCAAATTGATTCTTAATTTTAACTTTATAAATCTACATTAAATAAGTTTATTTAGAATGCTAGGAATTTACAGAAAAATATTTAGTGTTAATACTGCCGACTAAGGGAAGAGTTTATTAGGCATATGTATGCAGTCCAACACAGGTCAGCGTGTAAAATGGACGTTAAAGCGAATATGATGATGATATTTTGCAACTGTTAGAATAGAAATATAGATTTGTGAAATAGGAAAAAAAATAAATTTAATGACCCTGGCAAGTAGTTAGTGTGCACATGCTCATTTTGTCTCTTTTTCATATTAGTATAGGATTTAAAACTGATTTAACAAAATCTATACTAAGTTCACTTGCTCTATTAGAGATCATATCTCTGAAACCTAAACATCACATCTTGTTTTCAAAAAAAAAAAAAAAAAAAAAATAATAATAATATTTCTGGTGGGTTGATACCTTCACCAGAAAATCTTTCTCACTTCTTTACTTTTTACTCGTACATATTTTTGTTCATCATCATCATATTCGGTTTAACGTCCATTCTACATGTTGGCATGTATTGGACGGCTTTTAGAAATTTATTTCCAAACTAACCTATCTCTGGAAAGGTCTTTATTTATCCCTCTTTCTCTCAAGTTCATCCTTACAACTTCCTCCCATGTTTTCCTTGCCATCCCCCTTTGAACTGATCCTGCTAGCTCAACTGTTCTACATCTACTAACCCAATAACTCTCATCTTTCAATGTGGTCATACCATCGAAGTCTCCTGTTCTGCACACATCTCTCTATACTGTTCAGATTTAATCTTCCTCTGAGGTCATCAGATCTAAGCCTGCCTTTCAGACTCACATCACACATCCATCATATCATTCTCATATCATTTCTTTCCATGCAATGCATATCTTGAACCCTCATTGGCCAGATTTCACTCCCATACACCATCACACATGCCTGATAGACTCTTCCCTTGGTTGACAGTGGTAACGCTCTGCTAGTTAGTCATGGCAGAAGTTCCCTGAACTTACTCCATTTACTCCTATTTCTTGTTATCACACTAGCACCTGCTTCTCTCTGTGCTTCAATGGTATCAGCAAGGCAACAGTTTCTGAACTACCTTAATAACTTTGCTATCCACAGATATTTTCTCCACATCCGAGTTCTCATCCGTCTTCATTGTCTTACACTTCTTGTACACAAAATGGTTATCATTTCTCAACCTACCAGTAATTCCACTGTATTTCTTGTGTATCCAATGCTAATAAGTACTACAAAAAATGAATTGTATCCGACTCCCTTTCCACAAACTGAGCAGAGGAACGTTCATCTTTCTTGGATATTTCCAACACTACAACTAGTGATCATCATTTTGGTCTTGGTAACATTCACTCTCAGATCTTTAATTTTCAATACCATTCCTCTGAGATTTTAACTCAACAAGTTGACCTTCCATTGTTTCACAAACAAGTACTAAATCATCAGCTTACAGTCTCTCTTTCGGAAAACTAATACTGAATTCCCGCGACAATGCTTTTAAGACACAAATGAAAAGTAATGGATTCTATGATGTACTCTTACTTTAGTATTAAATCCGTCACTAAATGTGCTGTTTATTTTAACCTGACTTTGAGCATTTCTGTAGATTGCTTCAACAACGTTCACCAACCACTCATTTGCGCCTAGTTTATGCGAAGCCGACCGGACAACTTCTCCTGACACTCTGTCAAAAGATTTCTCCACAGCCACAAAAACAAAATACAGGTTCTTCTTCTCACCAACGTTATTCGCTTGCATTTGTCTCAGTATAGATGTAGCACCAGTGGTACTTTGCCCAGGCATAAAACCAAACTCCATTTCATCTATGCTTATCTGACTTATTTGCTGCTCAATTATTCTCTTAATCACTGGTTATTTCGCAAAAATAGAGATCATGTTTAAGTTCGAGAATTTCACGCTAAATCCGTTGGATAAGTAGTTCAGAAGATCATATTGTTCAGTTAGAATATTCTAAGTGAATTCTATCTGGATGTCGTAAGTGCAATCTTTGGTTTGATGTAAAGAGAAAACAGTATTTATAAGCGTGATGTAATTAAGGTGAAATAATTAATCTGAGGTATTTCAAATGGAGAGAACACAGAATGAGAACAGTCTATTCTTGTTGATTAAATAAATATTTGGGGGGGGGGGGATTTATTATCTACAACTAAAGAGAGGATAAGAGATGTGTGGGGGGAAAAAACGAACAATTCTCATTAAAACATTAAAGGGAGATAACTTTTTTATAGCTATTCATTCCTCTTATTCTTGACATCTGTAAAAAGTACCAATGAGGCTTGATCTGATATTTGTTGTAATTTTAGTTTGCAAAATTGTTTCGTATTTCTCAACAATATATATATATATACACTAGTGTATGCTCTCCGTCAAAAATGACCCAGAAAAATTATGCTTTGTAAGTGTTCGCACTTGCTATTTAACTAGAAATATTAATAAATAATCATCTAAAATCATAGAATTACATCAGTAATTTAATTTTTCATGTGTAAATTATTATCTTTTCTGATGACCTAAAGAAAAATAAACAACCATTGACTTTTTCTTATAGAGTGGAGGATTTCTTTTGGAATTTATTTCAGGGAGCTGGGTAAGTGAGGTGGTTGTCTGAGTTGCTATTTGCATTCTTGCTTTCTCTCACCACTTGAAAGTGATTTCGTCCAGCAGCTAGAAAAAGGAACATGTTGTATTCACTAACTTTTGTGTGACGGGAAGGAAGTACATGTAATACATGTTTTTATATATATATATATATATATATATATAAGAACAAGAATGGGTCAAATTAATTTCCTGAACAGAACAGTTTTGCACCACTTTTATGTTGTCCCCTCATGAAGATTAAAATCAAGATATAATGCTACTAAACCTTATGTCTACAATCTTTATTCTAATTTTAATCAAAATCCATTACATGATTTTGATTCTAGAAAATGTCTAAAATTTAAGGCTTAAGCTTCAAGGGTCTTAAAAAGAATCTGAAATTCAGGGAATTTTGCTTAATTGGATCAAATTCAATGCAAATCTGATATATTTGAATTTTCAAATGGGAGGTTGTGCCTATATTATATCCAACCCCTTTTTTACCCTCCTTGTATTAAACTAAATATAGTCCACATTTGGACCCTTTACGTCTGTGTTCCAAAATTCATAATGATCGGTTAATTATTTTAAGAGTGAATCATGTACATGCAAATATATAAACATACTTAACTTTATATTGATCGAGATATACCAATAAATACACAGTGGTCTTTATTATGGAGTGAAAGATATTAGAAATGAAAAGGTTTTTCAGCTTACAAAAGAAACAAAGGGAATTTGCATAGAGCAGAAAAGTTTGCAGATGTTATATCTGAGAGAAGAGGCTTCCGTTCAGTTTCGAGAGACAATGGATACACCCTGTAAGGGTGACTATGCAGGGAGGCTATTATGAAGCAAGAGTTGCACATTCTCTGACCACACCTCTCCTGAACCGGTATTGCTTGGGTCCAGTGGAAAGGAGAAGTCCAAAACGACTGGAAACAATGCCGGAATAAGCAGAGAACCCTCCCATATACAACACCTGATATTCTCAAATAGTCACCCATTTAGTACTGACAAGGATAAACATCGATTAACTTTGGTGATCTAATCAGAACTGGTGTGTCAACGTGATTATGTTGTTATATGTAAGTGTTTAGATATAAGAATATTTGGTGATATAATCGAAACTGGTGTGTCAACGTGATTATGTTGTTATATGTAAGTGTTTAGATATAAGAATATTTGGTGATCTAATCGGAACTGGTGTGTCAACGTGATTATGTTGTTATATGTAAGTGTTTAGATATAAGAATATTTGGTGATCTAATCAGAACTGGTGTGTCAACGTGATTATGTTGTTATATGTAAGTGTTTAGATATAAGAATATTTGGTGATATAATCGAAACTGGTGTGTCAATGTGATTATGTTGTTATATGTAAGTGTTTAGATATAAGAATATTTGGTGATCTAATCAGAACTGGTGTGTCAATGTGATTATATTGTTATATGTAAGTGTTTAGATATAAGATTATTTGGTGATCTAATCCGAACTGGTGTGTCAACGTGATTATGTTGTTATATGTAAGCGTTTAGATATAAGAATATTTGGTGATCTAATCGGAACTGGTGTGTCAACGTGATTATGTTGTTATATGTAAGCGTTTAGATATAAGAATATTTGGTGATCTAATACAAACTGGTGTGTCAACGTGATTATGTTGTTATATGTAAGTGTTTAGATATAAGAATATTTGGTGATCTAATCGGAACTGGTGTGCCAACGTTATTATGCTGTGATATGTAAGCGTTTAGATATAAGAATATTTGAGCTAGTTTCAAAGAATCAAAATGTGTCAATTAAAATCATAAATATCCTAAAAGTTTGATGCTGTCAAGATTTGTAAATTGAAAAATTTCTATAGAATTTCTGAAATTAAAGATTTCTCAATTCTGCAATGTTAGCATTAATTCTTAAGCCGACAGGCCTAGACAGAAGCAAATGTCGCTGACCCGACAGCATGATACTCTTTGCTTCTAGAGCCAGAAAACCACTCATATGGGACACGACTTGCTTTGACCTTTTCACATGATTAAGAATTGCGGAATCTGCTGTCAATCCCAGATCTGCTGCTCAGTTTGCTGAAACCAGGAAAAACGACAAATGCAACTCACTAATTGACTGTTTCATTTTCTAGCCTCAGTTGAAACGTCACGGGTCTTTGGTCCCAATACTCCATGATTCATACCAGACATTGGATGAATAAGAACAACTCATGGGAACGAGTCCCGAGAGACTGCTTGGATGTTCCAGCACATCTCCCTAACTATCATTCGAGGCAAAGCTTTTTCTTTTATGATGTCATCCTGCAACGTCTAAGACTTCTTCTGAAACAATTTTTTTCTTTTTGAAGGTTTTTTTTTCTTCAATATTGCAAGACAATTTTTTTCATACGGCTTTTATTTATATAAAGATTTCTGAAATTTACTTTTACTCCAGAGAAAGACAAATTGTCAAAAATACTGGAAACCTGATTGAAATAAATGACAAACAAAAGTAAACCATATCCAAGTTCTTTCTTACCGAGATGATTTTTATTTTTACACAAAATAGCAAATTGCGTTTTCCTTTTCAAAATATGATCTGTTAAACGAGTGACTTGATTTTCTGTGATTTGTATGATGTAAGTAAAATCGAAAAAAATATTGTGACTAAAAATCAAAAATTGTTCAGACCCGACTTACCTCCTTCCAAACATCCGAACGATGGAAGTTCCATGCCTATTGGAAGATCCAGAAGGGATTGTTTCAATAGTGCTCTGGAGGTATCTTTATTTGTTGTTCTCAGAAGAAACTTGGAAACACTTTTAACAGTATAAATTTTATTAAAAACAAACAAAAAGAATGTTACTACATGTGTGTTACTTTTGACATAAACTTAAATTCTGTGAAACTTTTATTCTTTTGAAAATTGCTATGATATTTAATTTAAAACTTTCTTATAAATTATATAATTTATTGAACACATGCTGAAAATCTCATTACAATACGATTATTCTATTATTTTTAGTGATTAAAAAAAATTAACAGATTAGGTCTGGCCTAAGTTATCTCCCCTATTGAAACTCACCAATAAAGGAAACCATATATTTGGGATAAAGGACATTCAAAATAAAGATAGCTGTTTAACAACACTTGAATGTTATTATGTGTGTGTGTTTACTCTCTTCACACGAAACATAATAACACGGTGGCAGTGGTAGGATGGACATAACTTTGATAAATAAAATGAAGAAAGCGATAAATTCAATTCGAATGGAAATTGTATTCTTATACAAGTTTGGGACGGAGACTGCTGCTTGTAAGTTGCCACATGGAGACAATGGCACAGCCATCTTGAAAATAAAAGTATCTGAAAAAAGAAAAATATAAAAACGAAAAAAAAGGGGAGACTTCAACTAAAAAATCAAAACATGGCTATGCAACTAAGTGAATTTCCTTACCCAGTTAAATACTAAATTTTATTTCGGTATTAGTACTGTTTCTCAAGTTTGAATAATTCGCTATGGCTTCAAATGCATGTGAACCTGTTATGTGCTTGACAGCCACAAACCTGAGTGATTCATCAAGTTTTTCAAACAATGTTGTGACTTGTATTTCTCAGTCAGGAATATCCCAACAGACAAGGAAGCTGACTACACTTTGTTGCTGCCTGGAGAAGAGAGTACTAGAAGATTTAACTCTTGGACTTTAGATAATAAGTCGGATAAGAAAAATCCAAATGTTATATGGTGGAAATTTGAGCAGCGACTGGAGCCTCATACGAATTTCTATATAGCATGTTTTTATCTGTGCTAATATAAACAAGCAAGTATTGAAAGTATCGATGACTTTTATTAATATGCAGGCTACAAAGCAGGAAATGTAAGTGCAGAGATGTCCTGAAAATAGAAGAGAGATTAATAGAAGAAACCATTTTCAGAACGTGGAGTTTCAAAATCAGCTCTTAGCGAAGAGCAGGACTGACACTTCAAGAAACATTAAACATAGTGAAGCTTCATGCGTTCTACCTAAGCCACATGAAGCAACTCACAGAGATTCAAGGGGAAGTAAAAAACAAGGCAGATCCCATAAAATGCACAAACTATAGGTGTCACAGCAGCTGGGCACACCCAACAAACAAATACCCCGCATGGGGTACTATGTGCTCAACATGTGGAAGAGAGAACCACTGGGATTCCTTAGCAGGAAAACAAAGACATACAATCACCAGCCCACACGACTAAGAAGGCTACAAAAGGAAAGTCAAGATATCAAAAATATCACTGAGATAGGCAAGAGTGTACTAATAGGGAATTTGAAATAAAGATGACTGTTTGACCACAAGAGTGTACTAATTGCAACAACTATGCTCACTCAATATCCGTCAAGGTGAGGAGGACTAGCTATATGAAAGATTTGAGCGATTGTCGTTTAACATGAATCAACAACTAGTTAAAGGGGGTACTTGGATAGAGGGCTTTGCAGATGTCTACCCGACACACACAATCTGAAAGCCAATGTTGACGCTGGAGCTGAAGACAATGGCTTCCTCTTGTTGATATTTCCAAGAGTATACTAATAGGGAATTTGAAATAAAGATGACTGTTTGACCACACTTGAATGTCATAACATCTTTGTGTATGTAGTCCTGGTATACAAAACATAACAGGTTCATTTATTAAGAGTAGCATCATAGATTGGATAGAGAATGGGCCCCTAAGTGTGTGTTAATACTTAGAAATAAGATAAAACAAGTCAATATTTCAAATCACATAATTTGCTTTAAAAAGAATTTCAATGAGCAGGTAAACATAGAACAACATTTGTTGAGAGAAAATGCATATCTTTATAAACATTTCTACAATATATACAATATAAAAGAAATATGTTTTATCTGTTTAGCAGTTAACAGAATCTTTTAATTTTACATTTCTGTTGGCAGTATACATACATGTATTTGAAGTCATGAATTAGGATTTCAGTCAACTGTAAACAGTAAAATATAAAAAGAAATAGTTTAAAAAATAATTTTCACTGTGAATTTTAGTATCAAAACAATTGATAATCATAATAGAATCAATAATAAAACGTTGAATTATCGAAAACAATCATGAATACATAAATAACATAAAAATGTTCTTCTTTTTAAAAGTTTTTTTAATCTTTTTTTCTTAATGATTTTTCTTTTTAAATAAATCTTTAGTTTTCCTCAGATGACTTATTAGAATGAATTTTCTGTCCATTTTAAATCCATTTTGAGCAAAGGATGGTTAGAATTCTGCCAATCCTAGCAGAGTGAGATCAACAGGTCGGATTCAGCAGGAAGTGTTGGAGGTAAATTCCGTCTGCAAATATTCCTGACATATCTGCTATCTGCAAAAAGGATTGAAAAGATTTATGTGCAAACATTCTCACACTGTCTTCACGTAGACACATGCCAGTTCTATAATTTCATAACTGAAATGATACTACAAAAAATGGAAATTATAAACATTGCATCAAAAATAAAATGTTAATGACCTTGTTGACCTTAATGTTGATTCGGTACTTATGCAGTTTACAGACCGCTTTATCATCGGCACATTCTGGCAAGTTACGTAAACTGCCAGGATGTTGTGTTTTTGTGTTGAAAACGCTGACCAATGTTAAAGCATTAGCAATCAGTAATAATTAAGGGAAAAGCATTTAAATAGAGAAGAAAACATTAATCATATGGTAATTTCAACGAAAAAGATATATATTTTTTTATACAAAGAAAATACAATGAAAAATTAATGGAAAATACAATGAAAAATGAATGGAAAAATATGTAATTTTGTAAGAAACTTTAAAAACGGTAAGTTTCATGAATAAATATAGCAATCATTTTTTTTAATGATTAAAAAAAAAAATTTTTTTGC